>BLBF01000051.1:13866929-13943666 GCA_015471245.1 Laticauda colubrina
TCCTGGCCACTGCACTGCAATGGAGAAACAGACAACAGAGTGGCCGGCATGAGGGGAGGAGGAGGAGGGATAAGAAAGAGGGAAAGTGGTGTTCTCCTTCCCTTGCACCCAGGATCCACTTTAATAGTGGGGAGTGGATAATTTAACAACCACTTCACCCAAACTGATGAAAACTGGCTGAATCCCACCACTGAATTTGCCAACATCTTCCCTTAGTGTTGGATTTGTAATCCCTATAATTCCCAATTAGCATGGATGGTGCTTATTTGGATATTTACAATTGCATCACATCTGGAAAAGTTTAAAAACTTGATTTAAAAACTGGTTTAAAAACTTGATTTACTTAAAAACAATGGTATCAAAAAATTTTCTCATAAGTCTTGTTGGAGGCATTTTTCTCTTCAGTGTATATTCTTGTAAGGCATTTTGAAGGAATCAATTTATTAAGTGAATACTCAGCTAGCAGTGAAAAAACTATGATCATGCTGGAACACTTTAGATTATCTTCACCCTGATTCAACCAATGGAGCATCTTGCTCCAAATATGACATGCAAAAGACTCTAACTATGGTTTCTAGCAGGAATAGAGAACTTTTGTGCGATCAGAGACATTCAGTGTTTTGGAAGTGTTCAAGGATCATAGAGTGTGAAACAATAATGAAAATTGTGCATGATTATGTCATTTATATAGGCAGGAACAGGTTTTGCTTTTTGTTCTGGTGTTTTGGGAGCAAATTTGATATTTCTTTGTTCTGTAGATTATATTAAGCTTACTTTTAAAGATTTGTGGTAATGTTTTCATGTTTTCTATGGTAGAAAAACTATGCCATTAAATGTTGACAAATATTTGAGTCCCAGTAAGAATGGACATGAATTTGGATCACAGAATATGGTAATTCAAAATTAACATTTCCAAACATGGCATTTTCCAGATATATAGTCTGACTCCCAGAATTCCTTGTAAGCATGGCCATTACTGAGAAATTTTGGAGTTGAAATCTGTATATTTGGAATGCCAGCTTATGAAAGGCTAGTCTAAATGAAATAAATCATATAATCACTTAGTATGCTGTGTGTAGTTGGTCTCTTTATCCTTCTCCTTTGTCTTATCAAATTAAATTATTTAATTATTTTGCGTTCAATAATTGGAGACAACTAGTAAAAATGTCATCCTGAAGCACTCCTCTCCCAGACTCCTCACCATCAACAATGCAAATATCTCCATGTCCTCTAGGTGGGGTCGCCAACAGCCCTAGCAGATGTGAACACTGAACTTAGATTACGTGAAGTGGCAAAAAAGACTGGACACACTCTCTACATCCCCAGTGGAGCTCTATGGGGTGGTCAAGACATTCAAAGGTTGGATGATGCAGGGATGCTCCAGGTAAGTGCTTATAGAGAAATGGGATAGGGTGGCCTTCCTTCATCTAATGATATCTATAAAAAGTGGGGCTGCATCTTCCAGAAGTCCCAGTATGGAAAGGAACTGCAGACCATTGCAACTGAAATCTTGGACTTGTACCCTAAGTCCAGATAGGAAACCTTAGCATAAAAGAAAATGTATATGTTGATAAAAAGAAATTTGGACATAAATATTTGGAGAATTACTGACATCATCAAATGCTGTGGAAGATTCCAATTTGAAATACTTTCAGCCAAGCAATGTGTTCCGTCTGGAAAAACGCGAGGTAGACTGGGTTCCAACAACAAAGTCTTTATTAGTTAATAACAGTTGAGAAACGGAACATTGGCTCAAGCCGCGGCAGCCTTTTTATAGGGTTTCACCTGCCGGCTTGTAGCCAATGACAAATATTTAGTTTTGCTGCCTTTGAGCAGCTTCGTGGATTGGTTCCTATTGAACCAATCCCAATTCAGGTTTTTTAGCCAATCAGAATCCTGTATTAGGAGTCTACTATTCTTTATACAGAACACCCCTCCCCTCTTGGTTTAGTCCTACGTGGTGACGTAGTCGCGCAGGTAGGTGGGGCTTCTTTTGACTCAACTGGACTTGCTTGGTTCATTTCTGCTGAAGACTTCGCCCGGTTTGGATGGGGTTGCTGTCTCTCTGGTCCTTCTCCATGGAACGGCCTGGAAGGGTGAGTCAGCCATTTTACTGCCGCCTGACTTTCTTAGGCCGGTGGTTTTGCCGCTCCCTCCTGTTTCCTCCGGGCAGGTCGAGCTGGCCTGGCTGGGCCCTTCAAGTGGACTCTTCTCGCAATTTTCTTCTAACTGTAAGTCTCTTTTTTGCTTTTTTTGTTTGTTATTGTATTCTGTGTTTAATTTAAACGGTTCTTTATTATTTTCTCGTATTTCCCCCCCCTCTTTGGTTTGATTTTCGTCGTTTTTTATTATTTGTGGTTGTGTGTCTGTACTTCTTTCTATGTTTCAGGACCGAAGCTGGTCTATGTGCCGCTTCCATTCCCTGCCGTCATCTACGGTTAGTCGGTAGGACCAGGGGCCTGTAATTTGTGTGATTGTTCCTGGAAGCCATAATGGGTCCCCGGTAAAATTTTTTGCATAGACTAGGTTGCCGATTTCAAATGTCCTGAAACGGGTGGAGGAGTTGGGGGGGGTTACTGGTGTATAGTTTGGGTGCAATCTGTCTAATTGCGACTTAAGTTTTCTTCCCATTAGTAGTTCCGCCAGGCTTTTGTTTGTTATAGTACTGGGTGTGATATGCTGGAGGGTGAGGAGGTGATTTATTTTATCTTGGACATCCCCAATGTCCATTTTTTCTAACCCTTCTTTGGTAAACCTGACCATTCTCTCTGCCCTACCGTTTGCAGCCGGGTGAGCTGGCGCGGTTAGGGCATGTCTTATACCTAGGGAGGCTAGGTATTGTTCGAATTGGATACTCGTTAATTGTGGCCTGTTGTCGGACACTAGGACGTCCGGCAGGCCATGGGTTGCGAAGAGTTTGTCAAGTTGTTTAATAACGGTTTCAGTTGTTGTAGATAGCATAATTTTAACCTCCAGCCAATTTGAGTATGCATCTACGACAATTAAGAAGGTATGTCCCTTAGTAGGACCCGCAAAGTCAATGTGGATTCGTGACGAGGGGCCTCGTGGGGTTTCCCAGTCCTTTATGGGTGCTTGTAGTGGGGAAGGCCTGGTTCTTTGGCATTTGTTGCAAGAATTTACCCAGTATTCGATGTCCCTATCTATACCCGGCCACCAGACATAGCTTCTATCAAGGCTTTTCATTTTAACAATTCCAGGGTAGCCTTCGTGAAGCATACCCAGTACCTTAGTTTGTAATTTGGAAGGGATAACTACCCGATCACCCCACAACAAACAACCTTTTTGAATTGAGAGTTCGGTTTGTCTGGTCCGGAAAGGTTTAAAGTTCTCAGTTTTTTGATTTTCCGGCCAGCCTTTACCTACCCAGTTTAGTACACGGGCAGTCAATGGGTCCCTTGCCGTGGCTCTGGCGACATCATTTGAAGATATTGGTAAATCGGGGCATGTCTCTATCTGCAAGGTGGTCATCGTCGGTGCCAGGTCTTCCTCTATAGTCGGTAATGGTGCTCTGCTCAGCACGTCTGCATGGGAAATTTGTTTCCCGGGGCGATGTGTCAGAGTATAAGAGTAGGCTGCTAGGAATTCTGACCATCTAGTCATTTGCGGGGACAAAATGTTCGGTATTGGTTGTTTCCCGCCAAAATTCCCAGTAGTGGTTTATGGTCCATTACTATCAAAAATGTTCTTCCATATAGATATTCGTGGAAACGTTTCACTCCAGCGACAATTGCCAGGGCTTCTCTGTCCAATTGACTATAATTACGCTCGGTTTTAGACAGAGTCTTTGAATAGTATGCGACGGGTGCCTCTCTTCCATCTGGCAATTGGTGACTCAGGATGGCACCGACTCCAAACGGTGAGGCGTCCCAGGTCACTGTCATTGGAAGTGTGTTACTAAACTGGATAAGAATGGTGTTTGATGTTAATAAGTTTTTTATTTTTTGGAAGGCTTTCTTTTCTCTATAACCCCAAGTCCAAATTGTTTTTTTATCTAGTAATCGGTGTAATGGTTCCACTATTGTCGCTTTGTGGGGTAGGAACACGTCATAAAAATTTATTAGTCCCAAAAATGCCTGCAGTTCAGTTTTGTTCCTTGGTTCTGGTGAGTCTTTAATAGCTTTGACTTTTTCATCAGTAGGGTGTATACCCTCTCCGTCTATTAAATAACCCAAGAATTTGACGCGATCAGTCATTAAACAGCATTTTTCTTTTTTTACTTTTAGGCCAGATTCTCTGAATTTAGTTAGTACATCTTTTAGTCTTTTTTTTAGCTGGGTCGCATCTTTGGCCGAAATTAGGACATCATCGAAGTATGGTACGACCCCTTTTATACCATTCAATAGGCATTCCATGAGGCTCTGGAAAACGCCTGGGGCTACAATCACTCCAAATTGGAGTCTGTTGCATTTGAATGCCCCTTTGTGGGTCACTATTGCTTGTGCTTCAGCCGTTAAGGGATCTACTGGGAGCTGTTGGTAAGCTTGCACTAGATCTTGTTTAGCGAAAACTTTTCCTCCCCCGAGAGAATGTAATAAGTGTTGTACGACTGGCACCAGGTATGCGCTTTGTTGCAATGCATGGTTCAGGGTAGCCTTGTAGTCACCACAGATTCGAACCGACCCGTCTGGTTTAATTGGTGTTACGATTGGCATTTCCCATTTAGCATGGTCAACAGGTTCTAAAACCCCTTGGTCTATTAATTTATTTAGTTTTTCCTCTATTTTTGCTTTCAGAGCAAAAGGAACTCGTCTGGCCTTTAGTCTTCTCGGGGCTACCTGGAGGTCTTGACTAAAAGAAATTGGGGTTCCCCGATATCTGCCTAGGGAGCCATCAAAAACGTCCTGGAACTCTTGGATCAGGTTTTCTTCCCAGTCGGTTTCGGCCACCCGGTCTACTCCGGTCATCCCGATGCCCAATGGTGCGAACCATTCGATGCCCAGGAGGCTTGGTCGATCTCGGTCAACTATTGTCAATGGTAGTACTTCGACATGTTGTTTGTAGGCGACTCGGAAATGTCCTAGGCCTACTACAGGAATTCGGTTTCCTTGGTAGTCCTTGAGGGTTAATTTTTGTCTCTGGAGTTCTTTGAGTTTGATATCTGGGACCAGTTGTTTGATGGTGTCCCATGACACCATTGATAGGAAAGACCCAGAGTCTACCTCCATTTCGCAGGGATTGCCTTCAATTTTTACAATTATTTTTACTTTCTTCCCGCTTTCCATCTGAGCGCTTGCAATAGTGAAAGTCTGATGTGTTTTCTCTCAGTTAGTGGCTCGCTTGTTCCACTGCCACTTTCTCTTGGTTTGTTTTGGCTCAGCTTGTGTGGGGGAGTTGCTGCGTCTGTTTGGGCTGTAATTTTTTTTATTCCTGCAGACTTTCTCGATATGCCCCCTTTTCTTGCAAGCTCTGCAAATGGCATCAAGGAATCTGCAATCGGCTCGAGGATGGTTTCCTCTGCAGTCAGCGCATTCCCGCCAATTTCTTTTTTCGCGCCTTTTCTTGTTGGCATATAGGCGGTGGACTTCGTCGTCTTACTCCCCGGATTCTGACGTCTCATCAAAATCTTCGTTGTGAGTGGTGGTGGGAAATTGTTTCTTCCCTCTGGCCAGGCTCGTTTTGTCGTTGTTCGCGTTCATCTGTTTCATTTTGACCGCCGATTTTTTTGCGGCTTCAGCGGCTGTGGCTTCTGCGATGGCTTCGGCTACGGTTATGTTGGGTTTATTTAGCAGCTTGCTCTGTAAATTAGAGTCTCTTAAACCCAGTATTACTCGATCCCACATCGCTTCATCTAAATTCAGAAACTCACACGCTCCCCCTATTTGTCGGAGGGCTGCCACAAAATCAGCGATGGTCTCGCCTTCTTTCTGGTCTCTTAGGTAAAATTCATGCCGCTTGATAAGGTTTGACACCACCAGTGCATAGTGAGCCTTTAGTATTCTTTGGAGCTCTGGCCAAGTCAATTATTTCACATCTTGGGGCTTCGCCAAAGCCTTGGCCATTTTGAAGTTTTGGGCCCACAATGTGTCAAGAAAACAGCTCTCTTACGCTGGTCTGAGATCTCGTCCATCTCGTTACTCTCCAAATACATCTGGAAACGGTCTACATAGGATTCCCAATCCTCTTCATTGGGATTGAAGGGTGTGGGCGGCACGTTATTTCCAGCCATTGTCTTCAGTCTGGTTTTATTGGTTGCCGCGTGCTCAGTCTCGCGTTTAGGATGATCCCATCCTTGTCGCCAGTGTTCCATCCAGAAAAACGTGAGGTAGACTGGGTTCCAACAACAAAGTCTTTATTAGTTAATAACAGTTGAGAAACGGAACATTGGCTCAAGCCGCGGCAGCCTTTTTATAGGGTTTCGCCTGCCGGCTTGTAGCCAATGACAGATATTTAGTTTTGCTGCCTTTGAGCAGCTTCGTGGATTGGTTCCTATTGAACCAATCCCAATTCAGGTTTTTTAGCCAATCAGAATCCTGTATTAGGAGTCTACTATTCTTTATACACAATGTACATATCACAGAGGGGAAAAAAACAAATTAATACTCTGATTTAATGTAAGGCACTTTCCTTATTCAGAAGTGGAAATCTTTGGGTTGGGATTCTAAATTTTAAAAGGCTAAAAGAAAGAGATATTTAAGGATTTGTAACTTCTCCCATACTCCATTTTGTCTTTTCTAGGCATTAACAGTCACCATGACGAAACACCCAGACAGTTTCCGGTTGGGTGGGGAGCTTGGAGAGATTGCAAAGCAAGCCCAGGAGGAAAGCATGGTTTTGTACAATGGCCCTGTGCGGAGTCTGTGTCCCCTGGCCCCCAACAATGTCAACACAATGGCAGCAGCTTGCATTGCTGCTCCAAGTCTGGGCTTCGATGGTGTCAAAGGTTGCCTGGTGGCAGATCCTAAGTAAGTTTTGAGCTAAAGGGTAAGCAACTTGGTAGTTGTGAATCGCTCTCTTAGTTTCTAATTCACATCTTGCATGCCTGATTTTTATTTGGTTTTTTTTTTTTAAGTTTATTTCAGTCTTTTAAAATTAAAATGAGAAACCTGCACGCCTTATCTTTATTTACAAGACTTCTCCTGTTCCCCAAATAGGGCCTGCAGGCATTCTCAAGGAAAAAAAAGTGAATGGGGGGGAAAAAAGGCCAGATATTTGTTTGGGAAAATGTCAAGCAGAATTGGCAGCCCTACATGTCAGAAAAGTCAAGATGATTTCCATGATAGTCATAAAAAGGAATAGCTTTGATCACCATATAGCAGTAATCATCTTCTCTCTGTTGTTTTAATGATACACTGTAGACACCCCTGGTTTTAATTTTTTTTAAAGAAAACTCTTGTATCTAGGGAATAATATGAGGATTACAATTGGTGTTGTAGTTATATTCTTGCTAAATGAATATTTTCTGACTGGACACAAATATCACAGTAGCCAGAGGTGTATTAACCATTAAGCAGACAAAGAATGTGCTTAGGGCACCAGGCCCAAAGGGGGCACCACAATGTTGAGAATAGGACTTCATTTGTACAGTATGTACAAAGGGGAGGGGGGCACCAAGTTTTGTCAGTGCTTAGGGCACCAGTAAGCCTTAAACCACCACTGATAGTAGCCAGTTTCTGAAAGTACTTAAGATCTTAAGATAGGATTTTAAGATAGGATCTCCCACCCTTTCGTATAAAAGTAATGTCTCTCAATCTAGACAATTTTAAAATGTATGTCCTTTAACTTCCAAAATTCCCCAGGTAGTATGTTGGCCAGTGAATTCTGGGAGTTTACATCCACACATCTTAACGTTGCCAAGTTGAAGAAACACTGGTATAAAGCATGTGCCGACAAACTAATGACTTTGTGTTATTTTTCTTCTAAACTTCTGGTTGAATTGAGCACAAGTTTATCTTGCAGCCTTCCCGACTATCATGTGGTGATGATTGAAGCAACAGGCCAAGAGGGCTTCTCAGTCAACACCAGTCGCAAGAACCCAGCTGCTTGTGGGGCTGTCACAGGGTCAGCCACCTTTGCTGCCTTCTGGAGCAGCCTATTGGGTGAGGATGAAAACCTTTCCTTACCCAAAATCTATGAATCCACCAGACTGTCTAGATTGTTCGTCTGTTTGTCCAATCCTGACTTTGATTGAAACAGTCCCTAATTCTGGGTTGGAACTTCGCTTTCTCCAATCTTTCATGCCAACTGTGCTAGATAGACATTTTCTAAATCCCACCTAGCATTACTCATTTCACTTTTTATGGGGTATGGGCAAATCAAAGTTCAGTGCTTCTGGAAGGCAACTGTTGGGGAATGCCAGTTGAATATTATCTTGAACTTGTAACTTTGGATAAATGTGCAGATATGGCGATTTCAACATTACATTTGCAATTACAAATTTATATATCATCAGATAAATATGCTTTTCTACACTAATCCTTAAGGGTACAACATCCCTATCTTTTTTATATCAGACTATCTTGCTAGGTATTCTAAACTAGTTTTGTTACAGCAATGTGGCCACTGATGCAGTTAAGGGCCTGTCACATAGGCCGACAGATGCAAAACGTATGTAAAAAGGACACAGCGGACGAGAAAATGTTCCATCCGTTGTTATCCGCTCTCAAAAGTGCCCTGAATTTGCATAACCAAAGCGGACAACAACAGAAAGGAACGGATGGGGGGGAGGACGTAGCCAGGATGGAAAGTGGATGCTCCATGGAAGCCTAGCGGATGGAAGCGGATGGAAGCGGATGGCACATCTGCAGGGCTTCCGGGGGAGCACAGCGAAGCGGACGCACAATGGAAGGAACGGATGCAGAGCGGATGCCGAGTGGATGAAGCGGATGCAGAGCGGAAGCCTAGCGGATGCCTAGCAGATGCCTAGCGTTCACTGCGCATGCGGGGAGGATGCATTACGTCAGCCCCGTGGATATAAAGGGAAGCAGCTCGCAAACAGGTCACCATTCAGAGGAAACACCTGCTGCCAGACACAGCTCCAGCCAGCCAACAATCATGGGGAAAAAGAGGAAGCCTCTGCCATCTGCTGCCAGCCCTGGCAAGAAGGACAGGGCCACCATCCCACCCCCTGGCCCTGACTCTGCTTCTGCTGGGGCTTCTGCTGCTCGGGCTGACTCTTCTGGTACTGGAGCTTCTGCTGGCGCTGCTGCTAGGGCTGGGCTTCTGCTGGATCTTACTCTGCTGGTGCTGCTCCTGGTGCTGGGGCTTCTGCTGATGCTTACTCTGCTGGTGCTGCTCCTGGTCCTGCAGGTCCTGCTGGTGCTCCTGGTGCTTACTCTGCTGCTGATGATCCTGGTCCTCCTGGTCCTGCTGGTGCTGCTGGTGCTTACTCTGCTGCTGCTGATCCTGGTCCTGCTGGTGCTGCTGGTCCTGCTGGTCCTGCTTTTGCTGCTACTGTTGTTGTTGCTGCTGCTGGTGGTGGTGGTGTGGTGGACCAGCCCCTACAACCTCGAAGCCCCTATGATGAGGGCCCAGATGGCCCTGCCAGAGGGAGGAAGAGGCATATGCGAGAACGGGAGAGGAGGCAATACTCCATCGAAGAGGAACATGAGGATGAGGTGCTGGAATGGCTGAGGGAGAATGAGTATCTATGGCAGAAGGGACACAGGCTCTATCGAGACACCAAAAGGAAGCAGGCTGATTGGAGAGAGAAGGCGGACAGCCTGAGCTACACTTCGGAGGTCCTCCTCGGCTGGTGGAAGCACATGCACACCTGGTAAGGGAAGCTGCACCTCAAGAAATCTGGCCAAGCCACGGTCAAGCTGACGGACCGAGAGACTTACGTGATGGCAAAGTGCAGCTTCTTGGAGGGTGAGATCCGCCACCGAGGAGCAGCCCCTCTGACAACTCTCTCTCTTAGGCAGCCCGCAGAGAGCCAGTCCTCTTCTGGCCAAGAGTCAGCTCCTGTGTCCAGGCAGGTATCTGTGGAGCATGCCACAACGTAGACCCCCCCGACAGCTGCACTCCCCGTGGTGGGAGATCTCCTCTCTCAGCTGGTACACACCGACATACCATCCTCAAACTGCAAGCCCTTCCTCACCTACGTCAACCAGAACTTCCTGGACATGTGCGAATCACAGTACCAGGTGATCAAGGACAGGATCACCGGTCTTCTTTACAACCCTCCAGACCCAGCTGAACCTGCTCCCACCCAGTCCAAATCTGCTCCTCCGCCCCAGGTGATGTCACTGCCCTTCCAAGGCTTTCCACAGGCACTCACCTACCAAGGCTATGGCTACCAGGAGTTCCAGCAGCACAGGGAGCCCTTCCCAGTCCAGGCACAGGTACATTGAATGCCACCAGTGCCACCGATGCCACTGATGCCACTGACGTCACCGATGCCACCCATGCCACAGATGCCACCCACGCCACAGATGCCACCCACACCTCACCTCACTCACCTGCAGACCAGACATCCCCATTACACTCCTCCTTCCTCCACCCCACAGCCAAGCCTGGCCTCAAAACATCTGTCATCGGTCTTGGGACTGACTGAAGGGGCTCTCAACATCACAGGACTGAGCCAGCTGTCTGAGAGCTTCCTCCACACACCGTCCCGTTGTCCTCTCGGGGCCAGGACCCCAATGGCACCTCAAACCAGCACTCCAGCAACAGCCACTTCCATAGCACCTGGACCCTTCACCCCTGAGACTATGGGCACGCCTTGGAGTGACTGAGAAGAGTGCCAGAGACTGGGTTGCTACCTGATGACTTTATCTTTGCTTGGGACACTTGGGTCATTTTCTTTTACAGTTTGTTATTAACAAAGATTATCTCTGCTTCACACACTTACTTCAGTTCTTTTAGTCAATGAAGTCTTGGTGGAAACTTTTAGAAATGGTGTAAGCCTTTGCATGCTTGTGGGATGGGTTAAGATAGCAATGGGATGGGCAGGGATACCTTTGGGATGGGTAATAGCTGTGGGATGGGCAGGGATACCTTTGGGATGGGTAATAGCTGTGGGATGGGCAGGGATACCTGTGGGATAGGTAATAGCTTTGGGATGGGTTAGGATACCTGTGGAATGGGTAATAGCTGTGGGATAGATAAAGCTCCAGTGAAAGCATAGTGGGACTGTATGGTCCACCCTCCCAGGTGCCACACCTTTGGCCCTTTATTATCAATAACAATGTAATCATTGATCCACACTTTTCAACATAAATACAGCTCTTTATTAAATGCCCTGTTCATTGTAGGGCCACTCAACATACATGGCACAATCTCATCAGTGTGATGAGACAGGCTCAAGGAAGCATCCATTAAGCATCTATTATCCTGTCTTGCCACTCCACTGCTCCAGCTGGGGAGTTACACCAGTGTTTCAGGAGGTTGCGCTGCTTCTTCCCTTCACGTGAAGCTCTGTTGGGGCCTTGCACATCCTCAGTATCTATCAGGTTTTGCCCTTGCCTTCATTCACCAGGCTCCATGTCCCCATTGCCTTGTTGGTGGTCCACGAGCCTGTTCTGCAACACTGGGTAGCGGGTGCGCATGAGATTGTGCAGGATGCAGCAAGCATCCACAATCCTCCTCACGGTCTGTGGGTGATGCTGCACGGTGGTGAGAAGTACCTGGAACCTGTTGGCCAGGATGCCAAAGGCGTTCTCCACCACCCGCCTTGCCCTGGACAGCCTGTAGTTGAAGATCCTCTCTTCATGGGTGAGGCATCTGGAAGTGTAGGGCTTCATGAGGTAGGTTGTGAGGGAGAAGGCGTCATCCCCCATGATGAAGTAGGGCACATCTTGTGTGTCTTTGGGCAGGGGGTCTGGATCTGGGAAGCCCATGATTAGGTTGCGTTCCAGCCCCTCCTTAAGATGACTGGCATTGTATACCTGGGCATCTGAAGATGAGCCGTTGCCTGAAGCATCGATGTACATGAACTTGTAGTCAGCATCGACCAAAGCAAAGAGGATGATGCTGAAGAAACCCTTGTAGTTTGATAAGTGGACCCTGACTTGGCTGGAGCTTTGCAGGCCACATGCTTGCCATCTATGGCTCCAACGGTGTGGGGGAAGTTCCACTTCTCATTCCACTGCTCTGCAACTTTCTTCCATCCTTCTTCAGTGGAGGGGCACTGGAGGAGCTCCTCCAGGTATTCTTTGATGATGGCCTGCACCACTTCTCTGACCACAATGCTGATGGTGGTGTGTGGCACCCTCCAGCCGTACTACATGCTCCTATACGTGGTCCCGGAGGCCAGGTGGCGCAGAGTCAGTGCCACCTTCAGCCCGGGGTCCAGGCTGGGCCAGAAGTTGTTGCCCTGCTTGGTCAACCTGGGTGTCAGCCGCTGCACAACTTCATCAGACATGGCTGGTGGCATCCTCATGAAGTGCTGGAATGCACAAGGGTCTTCGTTCCTCAGCTCCACCATCAGCTTGTTATACAGTCCATACTCTGTTCTTCTCGCGATCCATCTTCGGACCCAGACACTTCTTGGATGCCTCCTTTTCTTCGTGTAGAACAACGGATGGCAAGTGTTTCTCTCCGTTTTACATCCTCTTTGTATCCGTTGGTGCTGTGTGACAGGGGCTTTAAATCACTTGATATCTTGAATAAAATAGATTAATAAGGGTCTCCTTTTACAATAGTATTTATTTTACCAAGAAATAAGCACCTTTGTTATTTAGAAAAAAATATAAAAGGGTTATTGGATCATCATCAGCTGGTCCTTGATTTTAGCTGACCACTGATCACCACTATTAAAAAAAAAAAAACAGAACAGATAATCAGAGTTGGAAGGGACCTTGTAGATCATCTAGTCCAACCCCCCACCCAAGCGGGAGACCCTACACCATTTCTGACAGATAGCAGTCCATTCTCTTCTTGAAAGTCTCAAATGATGGCGCTCCCACAACTTCCGAGGGTAACTTCTGTTCCATTGGTTGATTGTTCTCACTGTCAGAAAGTTTCTCCTTGTTTCCAGGTTAAATCTCTCCTTGTTCAGTTTCCATCCATTATGCCTTGTCTGGCTTACAGGAGCTTTAGAAATAGCTTGACTCCTTCCTTCCTCCTTCCTTCCCCTCAAATATTGGAAGATTGCTATCATGTCTCCCCTGGGCCTTCTCTTTACTAGACTAGCCAAGCCCAGTTCCTGCAACTGTTCATTGTATGTTTTAGTCTCAATCCCCTAATCATCCTGGTTGCTTTTCTCTGTACTTTTTCTAGAGTCTAAGGATAGTGTTAAATGCTTTTAAAAATTAAGGTGTAAGAATAATGCAGAGAGTAAGTCTTGACATTCCCATACCAGCTCAAATTCTTAATCCCACATCTGATTTGTAATTGTTTGTTTATTTGTTTGTTTGTTTGTTTTTCTTTTTTTCTGGAAAAAGTGATGTGGTTCCTGGGCCTTTGACTTGGGCTCCAAGGTGTACAGTAATCCTATAGTAACATAACATAATGTAACGTAACATAACATAACAATTGCTGTAAAAAATGATAAGAGAATATCATGAATCTTTCTACTCTAGTGAGTAACAGATTCTTGGTTATACCTTCATTTATCTTGTATATTATTTGTTTTCTACTTTGGGTGATCTCTGAACTATCCTTAATGGTGATCAGGAGTCAGTTTAAAAAAACACAGACCGAGAGAAAGTGTGGTATGGTAGTTAAATTTATTTAGTTGATATCATACATGGACTAGCAATATTTATTCATGTCTCACCTAGATTAATACAATGCCATAAAATGTTAAAAATATATATGTTCAAATATGAATGTTTAGGCCATTTAATTATTAAAGTTGTAGAATATTAGCACCTACCCTTCTCCTAGAAGAATGAAATATTCTAGGAAATATTAAAAAGGCAGAATAATCAATCTCCCTGGATGAGAAAAGAAAATGCATGCTCTTGGAAAGCAACCCCCACTTTTGTTAATAGCCCCAGAAAGACTGGGTCATCTCATCTACAAGACAAAAGGCTGGGTAAGCTTATCTACAAAAGATCTTCATCTTTAGGACATGATAGGATTAGCCCTCACTCAAGATCCAAACTAGGACAAAGCTATAATAGAAATTGCCCAACACCCTTTCAAAACACAATCCTCTTCATTATGTCATCACCCAGCAAGATTCAACCCAGCCTGGGATTCAAGACAACTTACAAAGTTACCTTTGCATGGCCCCATGGGTGTCTGTCAACCAATCAGAATACATTTCTTTCACAGGAACAGGAAGCAAGTTCAAAGCCCAAGAGAGGGTATAAATCTCTGTCTCTTTCTGTCTCACCATGTGCTTGATTACCAAGGACCTCAAGCCATGTGGTGCTGTCCACCATTAAACCATCTTCCCAAATAGCCTCCATGTTTCCAGTATCTTTCTCTCCACTTGGAACTGAACCCAGTTGGCCATTTCTTCCAAAAAAACAGAGTTTATATTTTTTTTAAATCAAATATTGTACTGGTACATGCCCTTAGCTTACAGTCACAATATGAGCTACAGTTTGAAGTAGAAACATAAAGTTATGATAAGGGGAGGATATAGGGGTGGGATTCTACCGGTTCTGTCCACCTCTGCAGAACCAGTAATTCTGAAGAGCAGCAAACATAGAACTAGTTCTATGTCTGCTGCTGTTTCGGCCCACCCGCCCGCCTGGGCTCTTACCTGTCTTTTTTATTTCCTGCGTTTTCAACCACAGCTGCTTTGCACAACACAGCTGCAGTTGAAAAAGCAGGGGAAAAGGGCTTTTCCAACCGCTGCACACTTGCACCAAGCACTGTTCAGTTGTCCGGGCAGCTCAGCTGGCTGTAAATCGTACTTGCGCGACTCGCGCATGTGTGCATGACGCAGAGTGACAGAACCAGTAGTTATACCAGTCGAATCCCATCCCTGGGAGGATACTATGCCCCATTTATACACAGAGCCCTGGCAGATTCCATGTGAGGTGTGAATCCTATTCAGGATTGTCCATTGCTGATATGATAATTCAAAGCCTGGCACCTTTTTTGTGGGGTCATTTATATGTCTTGGTTAAAGTAATAGCTTAAAACTGGGGAGTCTCAGATATTATGAACAGAACCTCATTGGATTCAATTCATCAAAGTCATGTGGTGGGGATAAATAAAGGGAGATTCTCCTGCAAGCCATTTTGAGACAGGATATTATTGTAAAATTAAATAATAAAATAATAAAAACTGAAAAGTAAAGGCTGCAACCTTACTTGGGCAAAGGTCCCCCTGAACTCAGTCATCTTTCCCCAAATATTTGGGAGGGACTCTAACAGCAGGATTTAGCCTCTGTGACAAAAGGATGGAAATTTTAAACTTTTTCCTCTAAAGCCATAATGTCCTTCCCCAAATCTCAGCAGGTGAAATAGGTAGATGCATTTAGTAAAAATGCCACTCTCTATGAAACTGAGATTTTTGGCTAGGAAATCAGTCTTCCTCTGCAACCTGTTATGTAGAGAAAGGAATCAATTTTAAAAGAGACAAATAGAATCAAACTTTACTTTAAAAAAGAAAAAGAGACAATGGCAAAGGAGATTAAAGACACAAAGCTGTTTAAATCATATGCAGCATCTTAGAAGGATCTCCAATAGAAAAATAAGCAAGAAAAGGTAAGGTTGTAAGTAGTTCACAAATTACTTATCCTTAATATAGAAGCAACTCTGCTGCAAAGAAGAGTCATTTGCATAAAACATACAAGGACTGAGACAATTGCAGAGAGGCAATAATCACCAGAAAGAATAGATTTAACTTCCCACATTGTTAAAATAAAAATTAATCTTAAAGAGTATTTCTAGCTAAATGTTTTAGTTTTCCATATTCTTAGGCTAAGTTGATCATTGAAGTTACACTGTGTTAGCTTCTGTAAAATTCTTTTTAAAAATCAGAAACTAAAAAAATATTTCCATCTCTTCACATAACTTTTCACTCCATTTCTCAAGAGTTCAGCTTTGTTTTTCAAAAGGGCCCAAAATGCAATATTTTTAGGAAAGAGGAAATGGCTGAGGAAATTAATTATTTCTGTTTAGATACTGAAGCGAATTTCTGCTTCAGACAATTATAAGGGAATTGACTAAGAATCAGGTTTGGGAAATACTATAGAAGCAGTAAACCAGGCCTTGAATGATCTGTTCTCTTTTCCTTCCTATAGTGTGCCAAGGGCATGGAGGCCAAGTCTACCTATGCTAAATTATGAGATCTTTTCCTAAGAAGATCCATGGAAGATACTGGAAGGTAGTTACAATGGAATTGGAAGACCAAGAAACCCACTCACACATCTTGGATGGTTTCAGTTTGTCAGTCAAATAAATCAACTTTCTCTAGTCTGAACACCTTGCAAATGTGTAGATCCTAACTATTTTATTTATTTTTTATTTGTTAATCGCTTACAAGATAATAGGTATAAGGATAAATATAGTTATTAATACAAGAAATGAGTACATATAAGAAAAATAAAAGAAACAGGGATAAGGAATAGGACAGGGACATTAGGCACTTTGGAGCGCTTATGCACACCCCCTACAGACCTCTTAAGAAAGGGGTGAGGTCAATAGTAAACAGTCTAAGGTTAAAGTTTTTGGGGTTTGGGGAAGAAACCAGAGTCAGGTAGAGTATTCCAGACACTGACCATTCTGTTGCTGAGAATTTTGAGACTAGAGGTTCACAAATCTGAAGCAACACTGGAATTGGAGGAAGCTGGTAAAGTAACTCATAAGCTTTTGTCCATTTCCTCAAAATCAGTATTTCCCAATATGGCATCTTCCAGATGTGTCAGGAGTACATCTCTCATCACTCCTGCTCAGCATAGCTATTGGTTTGGTGCATTGTTGGGGCCTGTCAACTTTGTAGTGTCATCTCTCGCAAACACTAAATTGGAGTGTTTAACTAAATTGGAGAAGATGGCTTTTGTTTTCCAAGCTGACAATGGTTTTGATTCTATCATCCTTCTAGCTTCCTTCCATTGCCCACAAAAATAAAGCCAGTTTGGTCTAGTGGGTAAACCACCAAGCAAAAATCTGGAAGATCTTGAGTTCTAGACAGGTCTTAACCATGACAGTGACTCTGGGTCAGTCACTTTCTCTCATCCCAACCACCACACAGGTTTGTTGTTGCAGGGAAAACAGGAGGAGAAAGTAGTATTGTGTGTGTCTGCTGCCTTGAGTGATTTATAAAAAATAATAAATATTACATGAGGATAAACTGATTCAAATGAGATAAAGTTCAGTTGCTGGAATTCTTGCAATCCCATCTCATTCTTCTCAATAAATCTTGTTAAAGTGGCATGGTGACAATTGTGCTTAGGAATATCATTTTTGCTTTTAGCTGGATGCTTAAAGATCTGACAGTATGTTATTTGAGAGCAGGTTGCATTATGCTTATCAGAGGGATGTCTCAAGGGAGCCGTTCCTGAAATTCTGAGCATGTTAGAACAGAGCAGAGCTACAAGTCCTGAAATCCAGGGGCCCCCATGTGGCCTTCCAAAGCCACGAATGCCTCCCAAAGTTGTTAACAAATTGTCATATTTAATATAACACATGGAAGAAATAATAAAACTCATGAAAAACAGATAATCTAATTAATTATATTTGAGTTTAGTTTACAATATAATTTTATTCATTAGTATACTTCAGTGGTGAAAAGATCACCCGTAATATCACTGTTGCCTGTAGGGAGTTCTTTTCATGTCCCTGTTAATAAGTCCACCAAATTTACTCATGTTTTTACTTTTTTGAACTGCTAGGTGGGTAGGAGCTGGAGCAAATGGTGGGAATTTATCCAGTCACACAACAGCACTTGGGCTTCGAATGTGTGTTGCAAGTTGTCAACCCAGCATCGTAACCAAATGAGACAACACTCTCCTTATTTATTAGTATAGAAAGTTAATTTAAAAGCATTTCTTATCCTAATCCTATCCACTACTTCAGGATGTATACCACTGATAGGCCCAATGCAGCTGTCAGGTTTAAGAAAGGACATCCTGATTAGAGAGATGGGGAATGGTTTTTGTAAGTAGCACTTGGTGATACTTAACTGCAATGCTGGAAAGATGCCCAGTCTCCTACTGAATGCATGATGCCAATTAAGAGAAGCACAAACAAGAAAATTTATTTAATGGTTAAAGCTCCAGAAACCAGGTTTAAGCATGAAAGACTGATTGATTGATTTTATGCCAGCCCCTTTCTCTCAGCTCACCTCACAGGGTTACTTTGAGGACAATAGAAGGAAAGATTACTAGATATGTTCAACATCTTAAGTCATTAATAAAAACAATAACAGTGAAAAAATATTTTTTACAAAACCTATTTTCCCAAATATTTATAACCTTACATAGCAAGACTCTTATATTCTTTTCTCAACTTCTTCATTTAAATGGAATGGAATCATTAATTAGTAAATTCCATTTGATTACCTTGAAGCTGTCATTCAGCTGAATAATTTTTTATAAGGAAATCTGCCATTATGAGCTTCTTTGTTCCATCAATCCTAGGTGTGACCTGAAATATACAGGATTTAATTAGTACCCAATTTAAGTAATTTCACAGTCTTTAGGGCAGTAACTTTATTAAGTCAAACTGAAGATCCTAATAGGTAAAATTTGGAGAGCCTTAGATCTCCTAAATTAGCTATTACATAGTGATAATGGTCATTTAATGTTATTATAGTACTCAGGATAACACTGCTTGATGAAGAAATTAAAACACTTTGCTATCTATTAAGTTATGAGGCATCCCACTTATTTTAAACTTCAAAGAAGAATAGCTGGATGTCTGAAGATTGTTTAGTGCGACTCAATATCCTTGAGTGTATGTGTGTATGTCTGCTTATCTATCTGTCCATCCATCCCTCTATCTATCCATTTAATTGCAACAATGTTATTTCATGTTACAAGGCAGGCTCCCCCAATTTAGCATCCTTCAATTATACTGAGGTTGCAAATTCCAAAATTCAAAATATGAATATCTTAGCAGGTTCCACTGTTCAACTGATTTTGACTAAGCTCAGAAATTTCAGGCTAGAGTGGGAAACCAAAAAGCATCCCAAAATGCAGAGGAAATAAAATATTACTATGGTGTTGCTAAGAAAACTGCACCAACTATATCCAGATCTCTCTAGCTCTCAAAAGGGATGTTTATGTACAATATTTACGGAAACTATTGGAAGGAATAGATGTGTTTTCAGCATTTTAGCTTCAGAGATTTTTATCTATTTAAGGAAAATTTTAAAGAATGGATGCCTTTTCAGCATTTTACAGCACTGTATGAAATTAAGACAAAGGTACTCTTTTGGATAGATAGGTGTAGTTAGAATTTTGTCAGCATATCATAAATACAGACAAAATGGCTGATGAAAGCCCATTTATTCATAAAATGGCTGCTATAATGGCATAAAAACTTATTAGTAGTACTCGCAGAAACTTTGTCTTGTTTCTCTGGATGTTCTCTGCTTCCACAGTAAGAAGTAGATACATTTCCAAGCAAAAAGCACTGGACTGAAATTATACCCACATTTTTTATGAGAATGTTTGTCGATGCCAGGGGCATTTCTGTAAATAAAGGTGATTGTAAAACCTCACATTTAGCAGCATTTCCCTTTTCTATTTATTTGTTTGTCTTTTTTTAAATTAAAAGTTAAATGATAAGATCAGGTTGGGCTAGAAGATTACGCAGACTTCAAGAAATGTGTCCTTGAACATATCATGCTTATTCCTAGATTAAGAGTTATTGCCTTTTTTTTCTAACTAGAGCCTGTCATTTATAGACAGAAATTCAACAATGTAACATACCATAAACAATGGTAGTTTGCTATACATATAAAAAATCTATCCCTTTTGGACTCCTGTAATGAATTCTACATGGTTTGGCTTTGAAGATTAATCAGATGTTTCAAATGATCCAAAACATTGTAGCTGAATGGTGAAGCTCAATCGATGTTCCCATATAAATACCTCCAAGACCTACCTTGGTTAAGTTACAATTCAGAGTGTAATTCAACATGCCCCACTGACAATTTGAAACAAAACAAATTGTGGCTATGACTTGGCCAAAGCATGAGTAAGCAGTTTGCACTTACTCTATTTGGATCAATTAAAATTATTTGGAAAAGCAAAGGCTGAACTAGATTCCTTATTAAAAAGCATAAAGGGATTCAAAAAAGATACTGGAATGTGATTTAATATTGACAAGTGTGCAACGATAGCTATTAAGTCAGGCAAAATTGTTGAAGGTGAGGGAATATAGTTTAACAATGAAGATTTGATAAAAAAAAAAGAGCACTAAAAGGATATAAATTTTTCATAATTTGGAAGAATTTATTCTTTTATTACAGAATCAAATCAAAGAAAGTACTTCAACCAAATATATCAGATAAGTTTGTAAAATGTTGAAATCAAACTAAATAATGGAAACATTAAATATTTGGGCCAGCCCCTGATATTCAATATGCAGCAATATAATTAACTGGATTGAGGTGGAACTTGATAACTAGATTCAGAAGATAAAAAAAAACACACTATGATAATTAGCATGCTTTCCACCCAAAAAAATGATATTTGATGGACAGCTTATTTGCCAAGAGAGGAAGAGGGTAGAGGACTTCTGCAGGTGAAACAAACTTAATGGAAAAAAAGTATGGCCTGAATGACAACATTAAGAAAAGTCAAGAATCCTTGCCTGAAGGAAATCAATCAAGGAAAGCTCTTGAAAATAACAAACAGGCTGAATGTAGAAAGAAACAATTAAAAACAATTTGTTAATTAGAAGCATAAGTCAATACACAGTCAAAATTTGAAGAATATTAAATAAAAACCCCACATGGAATTGGTTATCGGGAGTGTTAAAGAAAAAAAAATGGAAGGCTTTATTTTTAATGTCTCAAAAAGCAGTTTTGCCAACTAATTGCATGAAGGTGAAAATTCTATACGTAACAAACTTGAAGAAAATGACTTGATTGTAGTAAAAAGGATGAAACAATTAACCATTTGATCAAAGGCTGCAGTAGAATATCACAAAATGACTACAAATACGGTAGCATCATTGTTATTGCCAGAATTATTCATTCTAAATTTTGCCAGAGGTCTGGTTTTGAATATTGTAAAAACTATTGAGACTATCAAAGTGAGAAAGTTTTGGAAAATGAGCAGGTCTTATGGAACTTTAATATTGAAACAGACAAGACATCTTGTTTATAATATGCCTTATATTGAGAAAAAAAAAAAAAAGAAAGCTTGGTTCACTGATATTGCTATTCCAGGTGATCCAGGATTGAACAAAAACAATTGGAAAAAATATGAAATATTGAAGTTGACTGCTTATGGAAAATCTGTTGCTATGTCAACTGACAAGGGAGTTACCTAAGGGACTTCCCCAATATCAGGACATACTGAATTTAACTAAAATCCTAATTTTATATAAAAAAAAACAACCCATCTTGCTTCGAATGGTCCATATTCTTTGATGCTTCCTTCAGATTTTTAGGTCTATGCTTACAATTTGAATTAAGTTTCTACCAGAAACTTAGACTGTGAATCTAACAGATTACCCACACATAATACAACAATATACAACAATATAACAATAAAACTTTATATTAATAAAACAATAGTTTTTATTAATAAAAATTATTTTATTAATAAAATATTAATAAAACAACATACAATATAATAAAACTTGGCTTTTAGAAGAGTCTTGGAAGCAATAAGAGATATTTCACTAAGGATATGTATTCTGCATTTGGCACAGTATAAGCAATTAATATAATACATAATAATATATAACAATCGGGCATAAAATACTAAAGTCAATTTAAATCTTAGAATGAACTGCCCTTCTTAAACTTTTTAGAATTTGGTTAGCTTATAACAATTGAAATCCTACACCTTTATAAAACAACGTGCCTACCCTCCCTGTCCTATTGTTTCTTTTATTTTTCTTATATGTATCCATGTATTCATAACTATGTTTTTACTTATATCTATTATCTTGTAAGCAATTGATAAATCAAATCAAATAAAGTGTTTTGAACGTAATATTCTATCAAGATTGCAAATACACTTGCTTTCCTGTTACAATATTTCTCATCCGCCGGTTGGGAACTATACTGTAATATTTATATAAATTATAAAGAACGCCGAACTTCTTCCAGAATCCGTAATCAATACATTCCCTCCCAAGGTCTCTTTCAAGGGAAACAAGACGCAGCAATTGCCTCTCCTTTTGATGCATTCTGGGAAATGTGGTTTCTACGTTTTTCCGGTCAAACGCATGGGACCTACCGGGAATTGTAGTTCTATCGTCATGCCCAAGGCTTGCTGGGAAAAGTAGTTTTTCCAACTCTGCACAGTCAGCCTGGCCTTTAACAGCCATTTCTGGGGAGGCCATGGTGAGGGGGGGGGGGGCTCGTTTCTTGGACTTTCGCTTTTTCCCGGGTAAGTTTACTTTCTCTGGCAGTTGTTTTCCCAAACTCCTCCCACCTCCCGCATGCTGGTACGAGTTGGTCATTGAGAATTGCTCTGGCTGACAAGTCTTTGTTTCTCTTGTTGGTGGACGAAAAATGAAACATTCAGCAGGGTATGGAAATTAGATTTGCATCCGGATTATTTTCATTGTTAACCACTCCTGTGAAGAGTGATGCTTTCGAGCATGCACAGAATGCAGCTATGTTATAATAAGGACCTTTGCATCCGTCGCACCAGTTTATGGAAGCAATTTTACAGTTTATAAGAGTATCTTTTTTAGTCTGTCTTTAGCTAGCCCATTTTGACTTACAGGTTTGAAAGTTTTGATGACTATTGTACGTTACCTTGTAATAAGTCCAGTACCCGTACATGTCTTTTTGGCATGTTTGATACTTACTGTACACTTTAATGAAGTATTATTGTTTTACTGCTGTAATATTGCTTGTCTTGGAAACTTAGCAGTATAGTACTAACAGGAGTTTTTATGTCATGATCAATGCCACAACATTGTTGATCTTTAAATATTATGTATAGTTTCTTGCCTGCAGTGGAATATTATGTCCTTTGAATATGATGCTCCAGAAAATTTTGAGTGAATGATCTTCCAAGGAAGGATAGTTTTGACATGCCATAGCCTTCTCCAACCTGCTGTCCAACAGATTTATTGAATTCAACTTTCCATAATTTTCAGAAAGTTAAATTTATCACATCTGAAATACAGTTGTGCTATGGATAACTTTAACACACAATTTGCTAATGGAAAGATCTCTCTGTACATCTCAACAAAGTGGCTGTATTTATTCTGATCAGTATAGATTAAGGGAAAATAATTTGATACTATCCATTCATTCTGGACTTAATTCCCAGATAATAACATCCAAATATGAGATGGGCATTGTGGTCTCCCTGCTCCTCTCCCACAAGATGCATTAAGCCACTTGTTTACCACTACAGTGATTAAAATAAAGGGACATTTGGGTCTTTTAAAACTTCAACTTTTTATTTTTTTGTTTTATTTTCAATCCTATTGTACTGAAGAATACCCATAATTTGCTTGGGTTCTGGGAAACATTTAATATTGTGATGCACTCAGGGCATTTATGCTGCCAATAATGAATGTAAAGCTTTGGTCAACAATTGGCTAGGTTTCCCTAGCATCTGACAAGGGTGGGGCAGCCAGGAGAATCTATTGGATGAGCTGTGATCCTAGAGAAAGCTTAACAGGCATAAGAGCTGGAGAAGGAAGGAACAGAGAAAACAAACAAAGCAGGGAGATTGAGAAGACATTAAGTCTATCTAACAAAAGTAGACTTTGAGAACCAAGGATGTCTAAAAGAAAGAGGCTTTGAGAACAAGAATTGCTGTGAGACAAACTACACAAAGGGAGGAACTACGGGTGCCTAGAAGGACCAGAGGTGAAGTTAATGTTGTTAATGCTGCCACCAAATCTTTCCTTGTTATCTGCTGATAGGATTGTACTGATTGGGTGCATTCTCTATTCTTGCTTTTCTTACTGGTTTTTTTCCTCCAGGGTTGATCTCCTGGGAACAGCCTTTCAGGTCAGTTTGGCTGTGATGTCTGGGAATCTGGGACAAACACCTGCAGTTTATCATGAGAGGCAGCGCCTGGAGCTATGTGCCGTCCATGCCCTCAACAATGTCCTGCAGGAACGACTCTTTACCCAAGACATAGCTGATGAAATCTGTAAAAGGTAGGTTGTTTGGGTGGTTTTCCTCTTTTTGGGACTGATTATTCCCATATTTAGGATATTTTGGGGAGCATTCCACAGGAGTCAATTGCTCTAATTTTATTATACCAACCTTAAAAACATTAAACAGCTGACAAGCATCTGTTTATAGTTCCAGGAAAGAACTAAAATAAGTGAGCCAAAATGAAGGGGGGGGGAATCCCAAGGGTTTAAAGCTTTGTTGTCAAATTAATTATGTAACATCTATAACAGTGAGTTGGTATATACATCATCCGTTTTTATGATGTAAGTCTACTAGTTGAAAATTTGTTCAGAAATATGATTGGAGCTCTGTTCAATGCAGAGAAGTGTTTAAAGTTGCTTCAGCTTCTGTATGCCCCAGAATCCCTTCAGAAAAGTAGAGAAAGGTAGAGTTTGAAATATTGATTTGATTTTATTTAAATATTCCATTCCTTCTAGCTTATTCAATGCAAACTCTGCAGGTGTCCTGGAAGTAGGGGATAGATATTGAGCTTGTCAAATCTCCTTCCATAATATAAAGTGGTTTTTCTCTCTCTCTCCTTTAAAAGCTATTTAGAAATAATAGAAAAGGGTCCATCTCTTTTCGCTTTTGTTTGCATATGCAAGTGCCTGAAAGGGACACCGCCTTTTGTTTCTTTGGAAACTGACTAATTGTGCTCAGGGCAAAACAAGTCTGATTGAGAAGGAAGATTTCACCCTTGATAAATAAAGTAGACTATTCCAGCATGAGTGGCCAGGAATTCTTTCATGTATTTATTTAAAACAATTGGTAATTGTGGCACATTGTTTAGTACAATTAAGATAATATCTTAGATTCAGCAATATTTCAGTGGAAGCAGGTGTAAGCTTCAAGTAGGCCTCTTAAATACTGAATCTGCTGCAGTCTGGGTCGGTTGATTTATTGTTCATTTATACAATCTTATTCTAGGGCAAGTAGGAGTCTCAGGGGCTTCCCTAGAGTATCATAAGTCTCTGGAAAAGCCAAGGCACCAGCTGTATATAAAGAAGTGTACATCCTTTATTCTCAATATATTTCCAGGAGTAGCTCCCTGGAGTATAAGATTTTGCCAGCTTGAAATAAACAAAAAGTTAATACATGAAATGCATGCTTTAAAAACCCACACATCTTATTTTGGACAAGCTGGAGATAAGAAAAATAATAGCACAATACTGCCAATAGGCATGGCACATTATAACTTTTAGGGAAGAAAGGTCTTTCCCTCAAGGAGGATATAGTCTGACAGTGTGGCTCAGGCAGGCAAGAAAAGAAGAGGGAAGTGAGGCATAGTGGCCTCTCCTCTGTCTTATATTTGGGGTCTCCAGTGTGTTGTTCATGGCAACTTGGGAACATTCCTTACTATTCCAAGTAATATGCTGTGATGTATCAGCTCCAGCATCACCTGTATTTCCAAAATGGCTCTTGGAGTTTCATGGATGCACTCTGAGAAAATAAAGTTGACAGGTCATTTTTTGTTTTTGTTTTTTTTGAGAAAGAACCTGCCTCATCAGAAAAGCTGAAGTAATTTAAGGAATGTAATAGGGTGCATATTGGTAGCCTTCATGGGATATAAAGAAAGATACTTCCTAGATAATTTTCTTGCAATTGGATCAGCCATGCTTCTTGTGGAAACCATTTGTGAGAGTATCCCTATCATACTCTTAAGTATTCCAAATGTGTCCCTAATACTTAGGGGAGGCCTTCCTCTTTTTTCAAACCTTTGGTGATGTCTGTCATCTCTTTCCCCACAGGCTGGCTCCTGATGCTAGATGGAATCCACACCGTAGCTTTCTGGGGACAGGGAACTATGATGTCAATGTCATCATGGCAGCTCTTCAGAGTGTGGGGCTTGAAGCCATTTGGTGGGATAAACGAAGGTAAGGAGCTCCTATCTATTTTTTCTTGCTACTTTTTCTGAACAGGTAAAAATCAGCCAACTCCAAACTTATCATTCTATTTTTTTAAAGAACAAGTTTCTGTCATTCTCTACTTCAGTGTTCTCCTTCACTTTCTTTTCCTAACTATCTTTACTGATTTCTCCTCCACCTTCATGCCTCATTGCTTGAGACAGTTTATAATTTGAAAATGACATGGTGCTGTAGCATTTTGAGGTGTGATTGCTAATCTTTTCTCTGTAGCTGTCTTTGGCACTTCCTCACTGATAGATTGACTAAGTTGGGAGCTGCTTACCATGATGTGAAATCATCCTATTCTCTTGGCCATTTCAGAATTGTTTTTTCATTTTCCTGCAAGATTAATCTAGTTGCTTTGCCAAGCTCCTTTCTCCCTTTGTCTCATAGACCCCTTGAGCAATTGTCCCTGGCAGGGCTGATTGGCTTCATCATGAATGTCCCTTCCAATGTGTGCCTGGGTTTCCTGTCTCTTCCTGTGAGGCGTCGCCACTGGATTGCTGTGCGTCAGCTTGATGGCATCTATTATAATCTTGACTCCAAACTGAAGGCACCAGCACCAATTGGTGGTGAAGCTGACCTCAGGTACCAATAGGGTGGTAGTCAAGATGTAATTGCCTCCTTTTTCTTCCATATTATGAATTATGTTTTACTTCCATATTATGAATTCAAAGTGATTTCTCTAATGTATAACATATCATACATAAGCAATACCAAATATCACATAATGTAATGAAAACCCAAAATGTGGATGTTAAAGTTGCTAAAAGGAAAGAAACTGATTGACTGCTCTAAGTAGCCACATCTCTGCTGACTTTTGAACAACATTCCACAATGCATTTTTAGGATGAAGCTTGTAGAAAGCTGGAGTCCTTGAAGAATGGTGCTGGGATGGTGAGAATGGTGGTTGGAGGCTCACTCACAGGAGACCCAGCTGGATTCCTAATATGTTCTTTTTCCCCACAGGATATTTCTCCAGGAGGTGCTTTTCCAAGGCGCATGTGAGTTGCTGTTGATTGTGCCCCATGAGGCAGGCGAAGCCAGGCCTTGGCTGAACACTGTGACATGATCCCAGGCCTCCCATAAGAACTGCCTGGTCTAAAGATCTTTTTTCTCCCTGCTGCACTCCTTTGCACCGCCTGCTGCATGTGACATGGGGAAGAAAGGAGCACTCCATTCCTGTTTATACTGTCACTCTGGGTGCCGATGATAGAATCCATCTTACCCTCTCTAAGAAATGATCCTGACTTCCCTCTATTTCTGCTTGCTTTTCAAAGGCTTGGCTTCTTCTGGGATGATATGGAATAAAGCACATGGCACCTAATGGTGAAGGGTTCCCTCTCCCCCCAAATATGTCATGATACTTACGCCTGTATAGGATCTTTCTTGTAGACAAGTAGATCAAAGTTGGGAGTTAGTTTATGTGCAGGGCTTGATGGGATGCCCATCTCTTCATCCCCAACCTATGATATAAATGCAACAGTAGAATATGGGTCTTTTCAGAATTCTAATATAAAAGCCATTCTTCTAATACATCTAAGAGTTCCTTGGATGAAACAATTTGTTGACCATGCCTTAAAGAATTCACATTTGATTTTGGAAAAGGCTGTTCTGGAAAATTGAAGAAGTCAGTGAGGGTCGTCTGAAGAACCAGTTGGGAGAATGAGGAGATACTTAAGAACTGTTAAAATGTAAGAAACACGGGCTAACTTTAGTTTGGGAGAGCTATGCGAAAAGGCTTGACTTCTGTCTCGGGTTTCCTTGTGAAACTGTTTAAAGGAATATGAGAGGTTTAAGAATTCTGGGGTAGCTGTGATTGATGTTGAGAAGGCAGAAGTTGAGAGGGGGGAAATAATATTTTGATTGAGAATAATGGTTTAGGAAAAGAGGGTAATTCAGATATTGTATTGTAGCCTCTAAGGTGCTTTTGTGCCTTTTAAGTTCTGGCTAACAGAAATTCAATAGGAAGATTTTTCCCAAAACTGATATCTTAAAATAGTGCCCTTCCTGATCCTCTGTTTCCAGCACCCTTCCTCACTGGAATTGTAGTTCAATGCTATTGAGAAAGTATCAGGAGTGCTTGTGCCTATTGAATTTTTGGCTGCCACATAATGATTAAAGGACAAGAATCTGGCACAGTGGACAAAGAAGTGATGGTCCTCTCCTAGCAAGTGAAAATATTTGCTTCTTTTTCTTCATTTCTTCTTTTTGTAAAGGAAAAAAAATCCTAGTTGTGCCAGAGAACAAAGTATATAGTGAAAAGTTCAAATATTAATATGGGACAAAACAGTGGTCAGGTCATGGGAGACTAATGTGCTACCCAGTTTGTTATCCAGGTTTATGTGTTTTTATCCTTTTCTAGGTGGCATTGCCTATTTTATGAAATAGAATGAATATATGCATTCCAAGTTTTATGTTTTTACCAAAAAAACCAACAACTCTGAAAAGGTAGAAACAAAATGGTGTAATACAAATAAATGTGTGCTTGAGTTTTTTTTTTTTTTTCTGGTAGATTGTGATTTGGGGGTGGGAGAAGAAGATTATATCCCATTTATGTAGAAAGTTGCACTGACCACCAAGAAGGCCACTGTCACCACTGTTTCTACAGAAAATTGACAATTAAGTGAGCACAAGCCCAATAAAATGCTTTGTTTTATACATATGAAAACAGTTATGGGCAACTGTTTTGAAAGTCAGGGCAAAAGGATGGGGAAAGTATTTCTCATTCACCATTTTACAAATGAATAAAGTATTTGCATAAATGCCCCATATGAGCATCAAGAACTGCCGTTGAACTATGTATGAATAAATTGTCAATCACAATTTTCTCTTTGAAAAAAAATTACATTGCAGTGCTTCATATTTAGAAACGATTTATTAATAATTTCTAGACAACCTGAATATTCTTAAATTTTATTTATTGATTAAATTTCTACACCACCGATCTCATCTAAATAATTCTAAGTGATTTACCCATCACAAGAAACCATATAAATATGTGAATAAAAGCATAAATTAAAGAGAATTAAAAACAAATTAAAATTCCTAGTAAAAATAAAAATCAGTGTATAATATTCAAAAGGCTACAAGGTTAACAAGACAGCAGGAGTGTCCTCAAGCCACCATCGCCAGGGCTGCACCGTACTTTGAGACACACACATACGCACACACACACACCATTCTAATTGACAAAGTCAGGTCTTAATAATCTTGGGAAACCAGAAGAGTGGGGAGGCACTTCATCTGGGGATAAGATGTTCCAAAGGTTGGGGACAGCAGCTGAGAAGAGCCTCCAAGAACTCACCAGTCAAAACTCTGATGGGACGTAGCATACCCTCCCTGCTTGACTGTGTGGGACGGGTTGATGTAATTGAAGTAAGACAGTTCCTCAAGTATCCTTATAGGTCCAAAATTAACTGTCACATATCCCACTTCCCCCTCAAAAAAGATGGATAAAGGATAAAGCTGCCAAGAATTCATTTGTTGCTGCTGTTCTGTAATCCAAAACCATTGTTCTGTTTATGATCATCTTTTACTCGTCGCAACTAAAGAAATAGGTTTATGGACAAGATATGGCTTTCAAATTTCAGCAAGAATGTTGAATAAATATTCATACAAATCTCTTGGGAGGTTGGAAGCAAAATAAAAATAAATCAGAAAAATGGATTATTTTCTTTAAGGGGAGATTATTTTCTGCTTTTCTCTTGGAGTGCACAGAGCCAGTCTGTCCTATTTTCCATCCTGAGTGTTTGAGCTACTAACCGACAAGGGCCACTTTACGGGTAAAGCCTGGTTTACAAGTTGGTAGTGACTTCTCAGAACAAAAATATTTGATCAGCTTTTTAAAAAAGGGAAATAAATTCACCAGGGAACCTTAGTCGGGCAGGATAAGCAGGTAGCATGTGGATATATACTTCATGATAAAGTTGCTGAATTTTTTGCTTTTTTTTCTTGAAGTTACACCTTTTGCTTTAAGGTATAAACTTTGCAACTATTTTTGGTTATTTTTGTCAGTATTGGTAATATGGTTACTTACAATAAACATTTCTCAGCCTGTTTTTTCAAACCATGGAACCCACAAAGTCTGTCCCCTCCCATGAAATTAGAAAAAAGAATGAGACGGTCGCACAGAAATGGAGTGGGAGATATTTTGAAAATTATTTTCATAATTTTGTACTCAAATGCTGTGCTCAAAAGCTAAAAAGCCATAATAATGCCAGGATGACAAAAATTCTCACAGTGCAGTTATAATTGTGCCAGTTTCCCTATCAATTCTCAATGATTTCCCTTTTTAAAAAAAATCCCATTCTTGCCTTAAGCCCATGTCACACTGCACCAACGGATGCAAAGAGGATGTAAAATGGAGAGAAACGCTTGCCATCCGTTGTAAAACGTGATGCATCCGTTGTGTACTCACTGCGTCCATGATTCATACTCTATCCGTCCAGCATCCGTCTACTGTGATTTCATCCACTCAAAAAGTTTTGACCTGCACAAAACTTTTTGAGCGGATGAAGTATCCAACGCGTCCGTTATACATCCACTACGCATACGGGGAACATCCGTTATACATCCGTCGTCATCCGTTATGCATCCGCTATATCCACTAGGCATCTGCTGCACATCCGCGCAACTCAAATCCGCTCCAGCAGAAAACGGAGACAGGGAGGAAGCGAAACGGATGCGGAACTGACACACAGCGTTAGTAGCATGGACGTAGAAAGGATGAAAGCGGATGCAGCTACGCATCCGTGTCATCCGCTACGCATCCGCTCTGCATCCGCTACCCATCCGCTATGTGTCCGCTTTGCTATGCTCCACCGGAAGCCCTGCAGACATGCCATCATCCGCTTCCATCCGCTTTCATCCACTAGGCTTCCGTTGAGCATCCATGTTATGTCTTCCCCCCGTCCGTTCTTTTCCATTCTCTTTATGCAAATTTTTGCCCCTTTTGAGAGCAGATAAGAATGGATGGAGCCACCCCCGGATTTTTGGTCATCCGCTGTGTCCTTTTACATATGTTTTGCATCCGTCGGGCGATTTGACCTAGCCTTTAAATAATGTGTTCCTAATTGCTTAGCTGTGAGACTATAATTAGTTCAGCATTGGGACCCATGCTAGGTAAGAAGATCTGGGATTATCCCCCATCACTTCCAGATTACATGGTCTTCCAGAAAGCCTTAGGTCCTGAATCTCTTGAGCTCTACTTACCTTCTTCCTAAGTCAGTGCTGACAATTATTTGTCCAATTATTTGATTTGATTTCTAAAGCTTTATATTTTCCTAGTGCTGTTACAAGGTGATTGCCAACCTTCTAATATGAAATCTTCAGAGCCTGCTGTGACTCACTGCACAAGGCCCCTGTAAAATAAAAAATCTTAAAAATACAATCCAATACCTGACAAAAGCATAATGGTGAGTGTTGTATTTGTGAATCCTAATTCAAATGCACTTGTGCTGTATTAAAATTTGCATTCTGATCTTTTTGGCTGGCAAATGATAACCCTGTTAGCTTGCGAGTTTATAATTAGGTATTGGCAACTGAAATTTTTCTGGGATATTTTCTGCAATTTTACATGATTTGCAACTTAAATTCACAAAGCCTTTGGCTTACTTTTAAAAATCCTCAGCAGGTATATTTCTGATAAGAAATTCCCAACTATTTTATAGGAGCCTATCCATTAGATAGTTATAAATTGAGTCACCCACAAAACCAACCTCATTTTATGACCTTTTTTGCAAGGATCATTAAGCAAACCAATGGTTCGCAGTGGGCGAGTTTTGCTGAAAACTGGACTTAAATGCCAATTTTGGGGAAAACTTTTGTAAAACGGTCTTGTAACCATGGAATGCTGCAAATGATTATGAATAGAGGCTAATTACTGAGCACCCAAAGTACAGTCACAGGACTGTGGGGTACAGCCTTCAGAAGTGAGAATCTGGGTCATAAATGTCTCCAGGGAAGTCCATTTAACCTTTGAATGGTCATTAAACAACCGGTCATAAGGAAAAGAAGAAAACCCCTAAAACAGAGAGAGAGAGAGAGAGAGAGAGACGGAGACAGAGACAGAAAACCAGACTCTCAACCTAACAGCTAGGTCTCAGCCATTCTCCTAGTTCTGCCTATAATATGGGCCTTACTTATGCTCAAGGAATTTGACCTTCAGAACAATGATTTATCTTGCTGCTGCTCTTAACAATTACTGAACCACATAAAGTTTATCATACATAGGCACTTATATATTTCAACCAGCAGGTTTGCAATATAAGAACCAGAAAAATAAAATCCAATGAGCAAATAATACCCAAACAATAATTGCAGCATTGAACTGAAAATCTGAATGCCAGAGGTAAGAAAGAAGGATTTTCACCACTGAACCTTAAAGAATATAAATATATATATTTATTAAGGATTCGGATTTAAATAATTTAAAAAGTGGTTCGGAAAAAAGACACATTCAGAAACCATACACCTTAGGCCTGGGAAATACATTTGATCTGTTTTTATACCTGGCAAGTCTAATTGAGTGACAGTGGTGGGATTCAAAATTTTTTACTACCGGTAAAAAGCCAAACCGGTGGCTTGGTGTGGTGCTTCTGTGGGCGTGGCTTGATGGTGGCTTGGTGTGGCGCTTCTGTGGGCGTGGCTTGGTGGCAGGGGAAGGATACTGTAAAATCTCCAGTCAGGTAGTATTTGCTTATTCTCCAAACTACTCAAAATTTCCACTACCGGTTCTCCAGAACTGGTCAGAACCTGCTGAATACCACCTCCGATGTGTGAATTGAAATTCAGTTATCCTATTGGGTTAATCAAACCTTTTAAACTACAGTTTGCCAATTAAACTAAATGGGCAAGAACTCATATATAAGTATTTTTGTAAAAATAATATACAAAACTAAAATTGCTTTTCAAATGTATTAGACAATATAGTATAATGATTTATCCAAGATATGATTGGTAAATATGTGTTTACATAGAAAAAGGATATGTATATTCAGTGCTCCACCTAGAGTTGCTTTCTTAAGGCCCGGTCCCACTGGCCGATGGACACAAAATGTATGCATAAAGGACACAGTGGATGAGCAAAATTTCGGGGGTGGCGCCATCCGTTTTCATCCGCTCCAAATATTGACAAAAATTTGCATAAATAGAACGGAAAAGAACGGACGTGGGTAGTATGTAGTGCGGATGTTAAACGGATGTTCATCGGAAGCCTAGCGGATGAAAGTGGATGGAAGCGGATGACACCTCCAAAGGGGTTCCAGGAGAGAATTTCAAAATGGACGCATAGCGGAAGGGGCGGATGTATAGTGGATGAACCGGATGCATCATGTACACCTATAGGAAACAAAAGGGATGCCACGTGGATGTGTATTGGATGCAAAGCGTTCACTGCGAATGCGGGGGGTATGAATTGCATCTGCTCCATGGATATAAAAGGATGCAGCACACATGCAGTCAGCATACAGGGGAAAGACGTGCTGCCAAATACATCTTGCAGGAACACCATGGTTCGTCAGTCCATGCCTACTCGTTCAAGCCCTGGCAAGGTGAAGAAGGCCAGAACCAGCATCCCACCCCCTGGCACTGACTCTGAAGCTGCTGCTGCTGCTGCTGTGGTGGACCAGCCCCAAGGCCCTAAAGCCCCTCAAAGCCCTGCTGCTGAAGGCCCTGCTGCTCAAACCCCTGAAGGACTTGCTGCTCAAGCCCCTGAAGGCCCTGAACAATCTCCAGAAGGCCCTGATGCTGAAGCCCCTGAACGCCCTGCTAAAGCCCCTGCCAGAAGGAGGAAGAGGCAAGGGAAAGAGAAGGGAGAGAGGAAACAGTACACCGTTTCTGAGGAGCATGAGGATGAGGTGCTGGAATGGCTGAGGGAGAATGAATACCTCTGGAGAAAGGGCCACAGACTGTATCGGGACACCAAGAAGAAGCAGGCAGCTTGGAGAGACAAGGCAGAGAGCCTGGGGTACACTACAGAAGTACTCCTTGGATGGTGGAAGCACATGCATACCTGGTATGGCAAGCTATACCTCAAGAAATCTGGGCAGGCCACTGTCAAGCTCACTGACCGGGAGATGTACGTCATAGCTAAGTGCAGTTCCCTGGAGGGTGAGATCCGCCACCAAGGAGCAGCCCCTCTGAGACCCCTCTCCCTCAGACAGCCCACAGACAGCCAGTCCTCTTCCAGCCAGAAGCCAGCTACCCTGTCCTGGCAGGTATCTTCAGAGGGCTCCACCGCAGAGACCCCCTCGACAGCTGCACTCCCCATGCCAGCGGACTTGGAGGATCCCATGGAGGATGACACCCTGCTGTCACAAATGGAGGAAGAAGCAGCAGCCACCAGAGACCAACCCACCCCCACCCCCAGCTCCAGAGGATGCAGGCAGAGAGGCAGACTGGAGGGCCAGGACCACAGTGTGCTGTTGGAGATCAGGAACACAATGAAGACCAGCACAGAACTTCTCTCTCAGCTGGTTGACTTGGACAGAGCATCCTCGGGCCGGAACACCTTCATCACCTACATGAGCCAGACCCTGAGGGACCTGCCCAAGGCCCAGTACCAGGTGATGAAGCAGAAGATCTCAGCACTTCTGCACAACCCTCAAGGCCCAACTGAAACTGCTCCTACCTAGTCCAGGTCTGCTCCTCCACCCCAGGCGACGTCACAGCCCTTCCACTGCTTTCAACAGCCCCTTACCTACCAAGGCTACGACTACCAGGACTTCCCACAGCACAAGCAGAACTTCCCAGTCCAGGCCCAGGTTCATTGGACGCCACAGACAGCAGTCCTCACACAGCTGCAGACCAGACAGCCCCACTACACTCCTTCCAACCATTCCTCCACCCCACAGCCAAGCCCCTCAATGGACAATCTATCATCAGTATTGGGCCTGACATCTCAAGTCCTTGATGAATGGCCTCTCAACCTCATGGGACTGAGTCAGCTCTCGGATAGCTTCCTGAACACACCACCACCTGTTGTACCCTTGGGGCCAAGCACCCCAATGGTGCCTCAGACCAGCACTCAAGCCACAGCACATCTACAGTCACTGCCCACTTCACAGCTGAGACCATGGGCATGACTCAGAGTGACTCAGAATAGTCTCAGAGACTGAGTTGTTTACTTGTTTAATAAAGTTTATCTTTGCTTAAGACACTTAATAAAGTTTACTTGGTTCATTTTGTTTACTTAATAAAGTGTTGGTAAAAACTTTGAAAAAAATGGTTAAGCCTTTGCATGCTTGTGGGATAGATAAGGAGAGTCGTGGGATAGATAAACCTCCAGTGCAAGCATAGTGGGACTGTATGGTCTACCATCCCAGCTGCCACACATATGGACCTTTATTACCAAAAACAATTTATTCATTGATCAACACATTTTAAAATAAACAAAGCTCTTTATTAATGCCCTATTCATTGTAGGAACACTCAACATACATGGCACAATCTCATCAGCGTTATGCAACAGTCTCAAGGAAGCATCCAGATGATTTTCTCCCCCTTTTTATAGAAAATATTGGTTGTCCGCTAGGTGTCCTTCCACATACTCTAGACATACTGCAGACATCCTAAATATACGAGATACATCCCAGATACAAACGTTTTGTCCATTTTTAATACTTTATATGCGAGATGCATACACTTACAACTTTTCTATTTCCGTGCTATTAACGCTGTGTAGACGTTCCATGTACCTTTTGTTTCCTCACTCTTTCCATTTTCAGCTGTAGCAGATGTGAGTTGAGGGGATGACCAGAGGATGCAGAGAGGATACAGCGGACGTTTTACAGATGATAATGGACATAGAACGTTTGTTGCCCGTATATATCGTGGATGTACATCATACGCGGCGGAAAGTTTATCCGTTCACAAAATTTTGTGCAGCTCAAAACTTCTTGCGCGGATGAAATCGCAGTGGACAGATGCTCAATGGATAGAGTGTATGAAACACATATGCAGTGAGTACACAACGGATGCATAGCATTTTCCAATGGATGGCAAGCTTTTTTTTACGTTTTACATCCTCTTTGCATCCGTAAGTGCAGTGAGACCGGGCCTTTAGTGAGCATATTATAAATAAATAAATATAAAATAAAATATATAAAATAAAAATATTTAGGACTGCATTCAGTTCACCATAATAGTATATGATACTACTAGGATGGTCTAAGTAAAATTAGGAAATCTTAAACTACAATCTTAGAGAATTTACTTTGGACTATGATCTTTTGAATTCAATGGCTTTTACACCTGAATAAATCTTCCCAGGTTAATGATGCAAGTCCCCCAGTTTCCAGCATCCAGTTTTTCTGCTAAAATGTTAGAATTTCAGTGATCTGACTTTGGCTGAATCATGACATTATTCATCCTTGCTGAGATTCTATCATGGTGCAGCCGCTTTTACCCAGCCAGTTTGCAACAGGCACTTCTGTTTTTGACAGCTGTTGGCGTCCTTCAATGGCACTGACCCATCCACCACTCAACACTCCCTCAGCTGGTGCCAAAGCTGCTTGAACAGAGGCACTTTTGACTCCTTTTGGGACTTACTAGTGGGGCCCTTCCTTTATTATGTGCCATGTTGTCCCCTCCAGCTGTGGTTCTGCACCCCTACAGCCTGCCTGTCTATCCTCCAGCACCCCAGTGCTACTCTGGGCTGGTTCAGGTATGATCATTTGTAATTATATATACATTTATACATGTGTTTGAATCTGTTTGTGTGAGATAGAAGAAACATTTCAGTGTCATTGACAAAGCCCAGCTGTGCCTGTCTTGGTGATCTTGGACAGCTGATAAAGCTTCCCCCATTGATAAATCTCTCCATTCCTGAGTTATTTTTACAGAATTGCTCAGATAGGGAAAATCTTCTCCTTATATGGAAAAGGATATTTACAGTTTCTTTAGGAACTAGGAGATTGATCCATTCTGTCCTTTGTCCTATGGATTTCCTTTAGTTTGTACACCAGATGGAACCTGTCCACTGAAAGACCTTGGGAATATAATGGATGGAACCTCTGTTGTACATTTTTTTGCTCTCTACTAGTTTTAAAGTTTAAATGGTAAACTTAAAAAGCAAAACAGCATAATAGATTTGATGAGAGGAAAAGGTTACACCTCTCTACTCCACTTAGGAGTTGATTTTCATCTAGTTTTTCAGTGATGCCACACTGAAAAGGGTTCGTAATCTTTTAATCACCTGAAACTGTTAGTGGTTTTGAAATGAAATATAAACAAATACCACCTTATGCTTCAATGCATGGAGGGCCATTTAAGATATTGTCAGCATTTTATAATTAATAGAGCACAAGCTGTCTTCCCTTACTTACAAGTTTAAATTATGCTCAAAATTGTAGAAGAAAAAAATGATAGAATGTATGAATAACATAGGTTAGCAAAATGAATGTTGGTGCCCTATTGGTTTACAGTATAGGTAAAATATTCTAAATCCCTTGCAAGTGTGAAATGATGAAGTTCGGAGATGTGTTGCTTTGATAGCATTGTGAGGAACATAGGCATCCAGTCTTGTTTACTTTTGGACCAACACTAAATACTTACACAATGATTGAATTGACATAATTGGCTTTCATAATGCCTAAATATCTTCCTCCATCTATTCATTTTCTAATTTGCGTTGTGCAATAATTTGAACTAGGCTAGGCTAAAATTGGATTGGGTCCAACATATTTTAGGAGAGCCAGTTTTGTATAGTGGTTAAGCCACCAAGCTAGAAACTGGGAGACCATGAGTTCTAATCCTGCCTTAGGCACAAAGCCAGCTGGTGAGCTTGGGCCAGTCATTCTGTCTTTAGGAAAGAGTTCATTTCTGAAATCTTGCCAAGAAAGCTGCAGAGACTAGTCCAGTAAGTTGCCATGAGTCAACACTGACTTGAAAGCATTAAAAATGTTTAAGGAACCCAGCCATTGCCATGATATATCATATAAACTCATGATATAATTTATATTTTTTTGACACAGTATGCCATGTCAACACAGAAATTGCATTTTGTTAATCTGTACTATGTTGTCTGAACTCAGACCTTGTGGATTCATTTTTGTGAGCCAAGTATATACCAATATATAATAACCAAGAGCATATTGAGTGAGATGCTTTTGAAATAATTTATAATTCTGACAATCCTTTGTCAAAAAAAATGTGTATCTGACCTTACAGGTTTAAATATGCATTAAGGCAGCCTTAATTATTTTATTGGGGAATGGAGATCTACACATTTTGTTCTATCTTTATCACGGGGAGACAATTGTGTCTCACAAAATAATAACAGGAATCTAAAACATTGCAAAGCCACTGATTAAAATGCAACAAGAAAACATAAGCAGCATAATAACAAAAGCAGAATAATGCCTGCCACAAACAATGTCCATAATAAACCAAGGTAGATAGTGTAAAACATTCTGTGACCTCAGACAGAAATTTGAATCTAATAATATAATTAAAATATATAAATGATTTGTTGCTTGTGTTGAGAGAATTATATTGTATAGTTCAATTGTGCCTGAACACTTTTACTGCTTAAAAGAGTACAATGCAGAAATAGATAACCTTATTTTCTTCAGCATCCAATTGTTGTCAACCAGCATGTCGAATGGCAATGCATTGTGGATATTGTAGTCCAGACATCTTGAAAGCATTGATTTGCTTATTCCTACTTTAAATGATTGTGAATTATCAATTTACTTTTTTTATTTTAATTCAAAAGAGAAGCACCCTGAGATTTTATTTCTGCTTCTTTCATCATAGTACTACTAATAGGATTAACGTTAATGAACACATCTGACAAAGCAGAAAATGTTTGAAAGCTTTCTAAAAATGAGCCTGCCCTAGTTTAGACAGAATAAGGCAGGTATTACCCATGCTCACCTGATTATTCTCTTAAACTCCTGAATTTTCCTCTCTGTTGTGTTCTGCAATTTTTAAAAATGGTAGAAGTCTACCTAGTAATGATATTCTAAAAGACACTCCCTTTACTGAGACATTGCTAATTATTATATGTAGCATTAGCAATAAGTAGCCCATCTTATTCATTTGAATACGTAGGCTCACTCCTGGACAAGACTATGTTCTTATAATTATGTCTAATGAGCCAGCTATGACCATTCCTGAGCTAATTGAATTTGGCAGTTCTCCACACCTTAGAAGTATCATAATTTAATTAATGCAATGGGCTACATATAGAATCATAGTTGAAAATTGTCCAGAAACTTCAAAGGATGCAATATTAAATGAGGACATTGGTTACTAATCAGTGCAATTAAACCTGAATTATATAATGCCCATATTTAATTCCAGGCACAATTCAAGATAATCTTTCATCCCTAAAAGATTAGGGCCTGGTTGTCTGAAGAACTATCTATGATCTATCCTTTTATAAATTTACTTAAACATTAAGATCTGCAGGAGAATCCATTACAGGGATTCCTGTGCTTCTGAACCTTAAGCAATCATAAAGAACAGCCTTCTTTCACGTGGCTTCTAAACTATGGAATGCCTTCTCCTCTAGGCTTCCTAGCATCTTAAAAATACCTTACTAGCCCATTTTTGAGGGATGTGCCCTCATGATATCTTCAGCTTATCCTTAGTAAGCTTACCCTCATGATATTATCTTCAGACCTATCTTTTCCTTAGTTTCAAATTGTTTAACTTCTCCCAAAGCTTCCTGTGCAGACAATTTATTATATTTTGGGGATAAGCTGGGATATGATGGTCCCAGAATGGAAACTGTTCTAGAAACACTTTCTCTCCATTTGATTACTGGATACTGTCAGCCTTGGTGATTTTTATTTTCTCTACAAGAAGATTAAATATCTATCTTTTTTTGTTTTTAACAAAGGAATATTAAACTGCCAAGAGATGAACAGGCCTGAAAGCACTCCTGCTATTTGAAATGGGTGTATGTATGTGCTGGAGAGTCCATATAAGAAAGTAGATGATCTATTCATATACACACTAATGTGGAATGGAAAAGGCTCTTTTCTTGACCAAAACATTTCGAGAGAAATTGGTTTCCTGAATGAGAAAGAAAAATCCAGAGGCACAATTGCATCGAGAATTTTCTAAGTTAAGCTTCACAATTTTGTATTTTAAATCAATTCTTCCAATTACTCAGACAAACCTTGGAAGCTATGGGCTGTTTGATGTGGTATATTGATTTTCTGTTTTTCTGAGAAGACAATAAATCTCCTAGGAGAAGCAGAACACTATAAATAATTAAAAATAAAGCCAAATAATAAAAAGGAATGGTTGAACCCCAAGTGTGTTTTCTGGTTGATTTTTCAACCTGTGGGTGACACTGGGTGCAAGACGACTCTGTATTAAATTATGAAAGGGCAACAAAACTGTCCCTTCTTTTAGTTGAGATATAGTAAAGTTGGGGGACGGAGCTCAATTTCAATTTATGTTGATATACTTTTCTCCTGAGTCAAGGATGAGAAAAAAAAACATATTGAGGACAGCAGTTTCAAGGTCAACTTCTCAGCTAGGCTTGAATGGAATGATTTTTAGGATAAAAATCTATATTATCCTATATTTATATAATATTCACATATTTTAACGTGCATTAATTAATTGTCTTCTTTTTATATTTTGTTGTTGAATATTTGTTCCTAGAGTTATTTTTAGAACAACAAAAATCCCCACAATGTTGTTAGCCTCTTTGAGCATTCGATGAATGTGTATTAAATCAAAAAGAAATCCACTTGAAATTTGACATAGACTTTGCTGTCAAGATGGACCAGTTGCTGTCACCATCCTGGTTAAAAATTTAAAGTTATGAGTTTATTTCCAAAACTTCTCTAAAAAAAAAAAAAAAAGGGGATTGAAGCAAAGGTAATTTAAAAGATGGCAATAATGTTTGTCCTTGGAACAATGGCAAATTTGCAATGGATATACAGCAGATGCTGATAATGACCTTTAATATGTTTCCCCTGTTTGGTGCCCTCCAAATATATTGGCTCAGTGGGCTAAGATGTGGAGCTTGTCGATCAGAAAAGTCGGCAGTTTGGCTGTTTGAATCCCTAATACCATGTAACGGAGTGAGTTCCCATTAGATTCCCAGCTTGTGCCAACCTAGCAGTTTGAAAGCATGTAAAAATGCAAGTAGAAAAATAGAGACCACTTTGGTGGGAAAGTAACAGCATTCTGTGCATCTTCGGCATTTAGTCATGCCAGCCATATGACCACAGAGATTCTTCAGACAGTGCTGGCTCTTCAACTTTGTAATGGAGATGAGCACTGTCCCCCTAGATCTGGAAACAACTAGCACATATGTGCATTTACCTTTACCTTATCACAGTCAGCTTGCTGGTCTACATTTTCTTGTGTCTCATACAAAACTTCCTGAAAAGATCTTCATTTTGAATATATTCTTACCAATGACTGGGCAGTTGCTTAGAACTGGCAATCATATCAAAAGGAAAGAAGAACATTTATATATGGAAAAGTCACAGATTTACCAACTGTGTGCCTGAAAGCATGCTGAAAAGTTTGACTCTTAGTGTTCAAAGCAAAGCAAACACTCTGAACATTAACAATAAACTTATATTTTATGTTTTGCAAGATTTGGAAAAATCTCTTCCTAGAAAAAAAGGAACTAAAGCTATGCAGGAAAAAACCCCCAGTATTTTCACCCAGTAGTGGTGCAACAGTAGCTTTTATGATACAGTATTATTCCAATTGTTAGAACTTTGTGAAGTGGGATTGCATACTACTTATGACTGGTATTCTGTCAAAGATTCTAAAAGAGAAGTTCACTTAATAACTCTTATTCCAGTTTCCTGCCAAAGGCTCCTCATCAATCTTTCCTCCAAACTTCCGGAAGATTCCTTGATATAGGTTCTATTTACAAATGTGTTTGCCTTCCCAAACCCTCTGCCCTTTTGTGCAGTGAATGACAAGGAAGTGCTGTAGTCAAATAGAGCTATTTATAAGTGCTGAAAGTGGAGCCAACTATGATAAGAAAGAGTGTTGGAGACTGGTTTTCAAACTAACTGGTGATACTGTTTGCAAGAGAGATATTTTGTCTTGGGTGAAAGAAAGTACATCAATCTCTGAACAAGTGATGGCTGGCAAATGTCATCCATATCTATATTCTCCCTTTGTTTCCTCATGGGTTGGACAAAGACTCTTTTAGAAAACAGGTGGCATAAAGTACCCTCCTATCAGACTAAGCTTCTCTTCAGCTGCTGTCTGTGTGAGAGTTTCTTGATTACACATGAACACACATACACATTTAAATAGATCAAATTGCTAACTCCAAAATGAAGATGGATTTATACAGAAGACTTTAGTGAAACTATTTTTGTGAGTCAGATACCTAGTAGGTGGGCAGTAATCTTCCCAAACAGAATTCCTGCTCAAATAAGTACACAGCAACTAGTATGACATAGTATGCGATTTGTTTATAGTATGGTGCAGTTTATAACTCTGGCGAAGAAGAAAACACTTGTTTTTGACAACCAATAGCTCTGCAGTTGGCGACTTCAGCTGCTAAGCATTTGCCTTCTTAATCCAAAGAAGAAAGAAGCTTCAACATTTGGTTAAAATCCTGGATGCTATATGAGATGATCATATAATACTGGAAAGAAATGGAATAGTCAAGATCCGTGTTGGTGAACCTATGGCACCTGTGCCGGAAGTGGCATGCAAGAGGTCACCCAGAAGAGCCCAACTGCACATATGCATGGGAACTGCTGCCTGACAACTGATTGTTGGGTATCTGGCATGCATGTAGGAGGGGGGTAGGGGTGCACGGAAGATGTGTGCACATGTACAGAGACATGTGGAACACAAGGGGGAGTCATACGTGCAGGGGGCATGAGGGGACAGCATGCATTGTCTTCTGGGTGCTGGCATGTGAGACCATGTGCGTAAGCACGTACACAATTTTTGGCACAGGAGCCAAAAAAGGTTAGCCACCACTGGTCAAGATGCTACAGTGTGCAGCCCTACTTAAAATCATTCATGTAACTATGCCATGAATATACATGCTAGTTCTCTATATAGGTGGCCCTCAACTTATGACCAGATGGTTAACTATCAAAGTTATGGTGGATCCCTGAAAAACTATTTACGATCCAGTTTCAAAGTTCTGACATTATCATCACCCTGTAATCAGATGATTTCATTTTTTTGGTGCTCATCATATTTAAGGTTATTTGCAGCCATCCCATAGTGAACAATGGATTTGCTTAAAGACTACAGTGTTCACTTCACAAGACCACAAAAAGGATCCTAAAATTGGGTCTGATCCTAGGGTGACCCTCCTCATGATTTATGACTAATTGCAAGGTCCAGTTATGGTCAGAACAGCTGAACAAAAAATCCAGCAACTACCGGATTTACTACTCTGGCCTTTATAAGATGCCTTTAGGAAAACAATTTTGTTTGAGACATCAATTCACCTCCTAAAAATCTCTCTGTTTTCCATTTTTCCAACTCTAGCTCCGATTAATCCCCAGCCTGCCTTTGCACAGGTGGAACAGGTGCTAAGCCACCGCAGGACAAATTGTAAATTCCAAGAAAAATGTGCAGCTGTCAGCGGCTGCCTTAATCAGATCTGGGTTGTTGTTGTTGTTTTTTTTAAATCTTTCCATTTCTCCCCCCCTCCCCAAACACACGCACACATACACTGCTTTTCTTCAAACAGCTGAAAGACAAAAGAGTCGGTACAGCAGCTCCAAAGAAGAGCAGAGAAGCGTGGGTGGGAGAGCTGATAAGAGAGCAGCCAATCCAAGAAGCCCTGCATGCTGAGGTTCATGCTCATTGGCTGCGAGAAAGACACAAGAGATGCCTTAATAGTCGTAGGGCATGGGCCGAGGAAGGGACGCCTTGATGGGTGGGTGTTTTTCCCCAAGCATCCTTCCTTGTGTGGCAGCGATTTGCAGCAGAGGTGGCAAGGGATGGGGCCTGTTGGTGTAGGTGGGTGAAATACTAAAAACGTTTCTGAATTTTCTGCCCTCCACCTTGGTTTTGGAAGCTTGGGACTCTTGGTTCTTCTCATGGGGGAGGAACTAGAAAGGAAGCAATTGATCACATGGGTTACAAAACTAAGGGGAGAGGAGAGTCTGTACGGATCCTTCTGATCTATTTCTCAGGTGTCCTAGTTGTACAACCAGATACTTGTTATATCATGAGAATTAGAATGAATTTAGGGTTGTTGTCTTTTTCATTATTGAGAGTTATTTCACTTGCTGTTTTTCGAGGTAAGTTGGGATTTGAATGTGATGTAGGGTAGCTTGTGTGTATTGTCTGGATATATTCTCTAGGTATACATACATTCAGACATTGGAATTCTAGACTGTACTATTATATTTGATATGTGGCTGTTATACTGTTATCAGTTTTTCAATTATTGCTTTGTTTACAAATTTTATTGCATTGCTTACAGAAAAAGGTGTAAGACAGCTCAGAGTTGGTTTTGAAGGAATTCCAGATTTTTAGGTAAATAACTATTGAGCAGTGGGAAGGAAGAGGAGCAAGGAAGAAACTCAACTCTGCCTTGATTCTTTTTTATATAAGGGGAATGATTGGAAACTCAACCAAGCTTTCAACATTTTATATCCTATAATAATAGTATTGGTATGTTTCCCACACACAGTCAAGAATTTAAAGTTTCTAGGGTCTTTGAGCATAGTCATAATATTCCTTAGAGAGGACTTGAAATCTCTGGAGAGACAAAAATACATTTGAAAGGAAGAGATGGTTTTTACGGTTTTCTGTTAATGTAATTGATGTTTAGTGGATATGGGGATTTTGTATTTTATTCTTAAGAGTCTGCTTCAGAAAATGATTCCTTTGCTTTTCTTGACTCACAGGTTGTAGCAGTGATCAACTTCATTTTCTTCTGATTTTTACTTCCTGCAGGGTAGTCCAGATGCTACAGTACCACCTACTGATGCCATGACACAGACGTTTCCAGCCCAGTATCCACCACCACCACCCCAGGCCCGGCTCCCCCCACAATACCATCTCCACAGCACTCCATCTGAGTACCCATCTCCAACTGCCCTGGATCATAGCTTGCGCATCTTCCCTGAGCAGGGCACAACAGCATCGGATCCCCTACCATTGCCTCCACCTCCTGCTGTAAGTGGAGGGTTGGTTATCTAACCCTCATGAAGGAAATGCCTAGGCAAGGGCTATCTGGGATAGTTGGAGAAGTAAGCAATAGGTCTTAGCCTGCGTAATAACTGTGATAATTTCTTAGGTATTCCCCAAGAACATTCTGCAATTAGAACAGGTTCTGACATTCCCTCTGGCAGAGAATACAAGACAAGCTATATAGGGTATTAGTTGGCCTGCATTTAATTTCCATCACATCCTCTTCCTGCATCTCTGTATTTGAACCTTGATGTTTATATTTTCCTGTTATCTATTTGTTAAGTATCCAGCTATCAAAATTCTCTGCTGCTTTGTGAAAGGGATAGCATCATTCACAGTGGCACATTTGATGGCTGAGTTTTTTTTAAGGGTAAGGGTCATTTAGAGAGTGGATTAAAGTAAAACTTCCCTATACACAAGGTTTGGCATACAAGACTTTGCTGAACTCATAGTTTCCTGGAATGCTTAGGGCTTCCTTAGATGCCCCAGACATTTGGATTTCCAAGTCTGGATTAAAGCCTTAGTATGATTGAAGCAGTGGAGAAGAGCAACTCTGACCATGGCAAAAACTCAACTCCGAGCAGCTACTCTCGTTTCTAGAATCAGGGTGGGATGGGGACAGGGGACAAGATAGGACATTGAAGATGAATAAAATTGTCAAAAGATATATCTTTAGAGCAAAAAAGACAATTTTCATTTTGTAGAAGAAATATAGAATAACCATTACATATCTGTGAGCTATTGTTGCATGTAAATGTTGCTAAGTCTTATTGCAGTAGTATAGTTATAATAGGTGAAGGGTGTCAAACTCACGTCACCACTGCATCACGTGACATATTGGGACTTTCCCCCCCTTTGTTAAACTGGGTGGGGGGTGGGGCCAATATATGATGCATCCGGTCCATGGGCCATGAGTTTGACACTCCCATTGTAAGTGGTCAGATTGTCCTTTAGATTTAGATACATTTCAGTCAATAATGAAGTTCTATCACCAACTCCCATTATTTTATGTACATTTCCTTTTCCTTTCATAACTGCCAATTCTAGGAATTGCTCTTTTCCCAAGGATTGAGTTTTGTACCCATCTTTTCATTCAGGAGCTCAAAGTGGCATGCATAACATTCCTTCCTCCTACTTTTCACACCACATCAATCCTGGGATGTGTGTGAGAGGGAACACATATACATACATCCCCAAAGTAACACACTATACTTTCTTAGCTGAGGGTAGGCACCTGGGTCTCTGTTCCTTAACATCTTCATTGCCACACCCATTTGCTAAGCTTGAGCATTTTCCTTGGACCCAGATTCTTCCAGGTTCTCCACCATCTTCTCTGTTCCCCCTCTATTCAAGCAAACTTTCTCTTGTCTTATCCTAATCCCGGATCCTTAGAAAACAAAAATGTATATCAATCCATCTAAACCTAACCTAAAACAGAATAAATTATTCAGGCCTTAAATTTATCATGTGTCAGGACTTTCAAGAAATTTCAAAAAACATATCTCTTACTGAGCATCTGTTAATGGTGATTTCCTTTATGTAGAATATCTAGTACTTATTCATTCTCTGTGCAAGCTTGTGAAGTTTAAGATGCAAAGTCACAAGATATAAAAATGTATGGAACAACTTTACTGAGTTCTTAGATCATCAGTTCCTAATATAGTTCAAACCTTCACTTTTTTCTTTTTGTATGTATTTTATTGATATTTTTTAAACAGATGAAAGCTAAGATGAAGTAAAAGAAAAGGCCAAGAAAAAGCAAAAAGTGCAAGAAAAGAAAAAAAATAGAAAAATAGAATGAAAAGAATAAAAAAGTGGCTTCTGATATCCTTCACCACAGTTAGAAGTACAATTATATTTTAACCTCTCAAGTTATATGACAATATTATTTTTACAATCTATTCTGTCTAATCATCAAAACCATGAGCCACAAATTCTTTTTTTCTCACTTTTACACCAAAAGTCTATAAGAAGCTTTTAGTTAATCCTTAGTTCTTTTTTCTACTCTGATAAAAGCTACACTCCTTGTCCTCCAAAATCCACTCTGGCCCTTTCTGTTTCATCTATTTTAACTGTGAACCCAACAGTATTCACTGTTTCTCTATGCCCTTCCAATGCAATATGCAAGGGCTTCACTTGTTATTGTTTGCTCTCATTCAGGACTGTCTTGTAATTAACAAAATAGCAAATTACTTAGAAGTTGACAAAAACTTTTTTTTTGCAGTGACAGGCTGGTTTTTTTGTTCTAGTGCAGTTTAGTTCCCTCCTTTAATATTCCCAAAAAGAAACTTGATGGGATCACTAGCCTAAGGCCAGAAGTAAGGTTGGTTTCTTTGGGACTGAGAAGGAGATATTATTTAAAATAATACAGGCAGAGGAATCTTTGATTTAGTCAACTCCTTGCTATCTAGAGCCCACCATCCCACCCTTCACCACTTCCTTTCTAATGCTTCTGTTGTTCATGGAATTATGGTCATAGAAACCTAAATACTTTAGATCTCTTGTCATTTCCATTGCTCCTAAGCCATGGTTGAAGAGAATCTGGAATTCCATAGTGCACCAGTTTCCTCTAACCTTGCAGCGCAGAATGTTTGGGTGCTTCTCTGTACTCCAACAGGAACATTCATTGCGCTCCAACTTCATTCATACCAGAGTTCTAGAAAGAAGAGGAAAAGTATCAAATTTGGTACCTGGGGAGCTGCAGTGTGAATGCCGCTAATGTATATCTGCTTAATCCTGAAGTAAAATCTTTCTGTCTTGACGGAGTCTTTTTCCATCAACTTTGCTGACAGGTACTGAATTTGCCTGAGACATTTTGCTGTCTGTATCAATACTCTGGTTTTTTTCCCCTGGAATGGCTCGAGCAATTAAATCCCAGCAGGAAGTTCTACCATCACCAAGAGTTGAGTCAGTTTGCTTTTTGACTATGTTAGTAGAGGCATTACTTCCAACAGTTTTCAGAATATATTTGTACTCTGTAAATAAGCTGCAAGACTCTTTTGTTCTCTAGAGAAGCATTATACTTTGATGGTGATGCATGATAAAATCTTGCCTGCAGCTCTTGCAGGACTCTCACATTTCTATGACATACCTATCACTTGGTTCTTGGCAATTTTCAGAGCTGAATCCCACATGTCTTTTTAAAATATACTGAATACAGTACTGAAAATTTTGCAACTACAGCTGATCCCTTAAGGGCAATTAGATAATTTGTTGTAATTAATAGGCAGGACAAACCAATCCAGATATTCCAAACCTCTGCTAGAGAGACAAGCTCAGTGAGGCAACCTAGTACTTTCCATATATTTTAGCAGAGTATGGATATTATAGTCTACCCGAAGAGTAACAGATTCCCTCCCTCTGCCTCAATCTGCTAGCCAGTTGGCAACCCAATTACTTAGAAATCCTCCAGTGTTTTGACTGGGAGGGTATATCTTGAGTTTTGCGAGCACTACATCTTCTGGATGTTTTCCTCCCAGTAAGACTGCTATTATCATATGGCCTTTCACAAACCAAAACATTAGAGGAGACATGGAGACACAGATCCCTGTCATTACAGTAAGTCACATAGTTGTTGAAAACTATTTGGGCCAAGAGTGAACAGTGAAGAGTGGCTTTTCAAGCAGGATCAAAGTCTGTTTGCCAAAACTTTATGGTACTTAATGCACTTGTGAAGTATTTGTGATAGCTATAATACACAGAACATACCTATACAAATGCATCATTCTTTATAAAGTACTAAGGGTTTATTAAACAGAGCTTTGAAAACAAGTATCCCTTCCTGATTGCCGAAGGTAGGCCTAATTTATTGTCTGTGACCAGAGGAATGTCCACTGATAGACAAATTGATGTTTGGTCAATTTCAGTTTTTTACTTTATTGCCAATACTATCCTGAGAGAAAAAGGTATTTTTAAACACATGTATTAGAGAAATAAAATTTAGGGCTATGTATAGTGCTAGAAATTCTTGTGTGTGGACTCACCAAATACCATCAAAATGAAACTAGCAGAAACAGGTAATAACTAAAGACATAACTGAATAGTCAGTGTATTGATTGTTAGGGAGCCTCAATGACACAGTGGTTAGAGTGCAATACTGCAAGCTACTCCTACTGCAATTTGACAGATCAAATCCCACCAGGCTCAAGGTTGACTCAGCCTTCCATCCTTCCGAGGTGGATAAAATGAGGACCCAGATTGTTGGGGGCAATATGCTAACTCTAAACAGCTTTGAGAGGGCTGGAAAGCACTATAAAGTGGTATATAAGTCTAAGTGTTATTGTTTTTACATAATTAAATTTTAGAAAAGAAATGTAGTAAACTCTTAGTCTTGTTACTAGGAGTAGGGGAGGATCTTTGACTGTTAAGGCCAAATATGATTTTTGGCCTGGAAAAAATTGAATAGCCTGAGTTATAAAGATCAGGCAATTATCTTTCAAACGGGTAGAATGGAAACATTTCAAATTGAAAACCTTGAGTGCTTCAGAGTAAGAAACTTGAAATTATTGGTCCAAAGGATCCAATAATTTCTCATTTGGGTGCATTCTGAAATCTCTCGGTAGTTTTCTACCTCATACGGCCACAGAATCCTTCTCCCTCATCTGTAATCCAGCAATTGAGGCAGTGGCTTTGGTGGTGACCATATTGGGTAATAACGCCTTTCTGTAGCTAACAGCTGCACTCATATCAGATTCTCTGCTCTATCTCTTTCACCTCCCTCCCCCCCCGCCCCAAATCTTTCACCATCTTCACCAGCAGCTGTTTATCTCCGCTTAGGCAAGTGGCACATAGCCGACAGCCTCACTTCAAGGACAACATGTCCTTTGATGAATTGTAAGCAGAGATGGCCACTTGTTTCATGTCCAAGGCAAAAAGTCCAAATAGCACTTGTTTCTCTCTGCCAGGGGACAAAATAATAAATAAATAAGTAAACATAATGGAGCCTTTTCAAAAACATCCCAGCATCTATCTCCTGAAACAAGAATAAGAAAACCTACCAGAATCATCTTTTAGAGAGATGGGCAGCATAAAAATTTAATAAATAAATGAATTTAATAAATTAATTACCCTGATGCTAAATGCAGAGTTTTGGGGAGATTTGAAGTATTTAAAGTAAGATGGAAATTATACTGGTATTTATATTGGTTTTTGTCATCATTTCATGACCAGAGAGAGAGAGTTGTGGGTTTTTCAATCCCAAATGCCAAATCGCTTTTCAAATTTTAGGTGTTTTGCATCCTGACAACTGGGTAGAGAGCACGATTTTGCTCAGACAATTAAAAGTCTTGACTGATTCTGAAGCAAGTTGCCTTGGGGGACATGCTCAAAGCTTCTAAGAGAACCCTTCTTTGCTATGCAAGCCTCTTCCACAGACTCCAATTTACTTTTTGCCCTTCTAGCTTAATATCCAAACTAATTGGGTTGACAACTGCCCAGAGGAAAAGCAAGAAGAAATGGGGGGGGGGGGGCAGATTCAAATCACTTCTCTTTTTCTTATGCTTCTAACAGTAGTACATAAGTTACAGAAATCAGAACAGCAATTTTTTCATAGCCATATAATCACAAGCTGATTCCTATAATTCACATTGTTTTTAAAGACAACTGCAGGGACTTTTTCAAAAGTTGGCAACCCTGCTTGCCAATTCAGCACCTGGCTCTTGTACATCCAGGCAATTTCTGAATTTTGTTTTCCTTTCACTGAATAAATGCCAAAATATCTCAAGGGAGAATGAGCTTTGATCCTGCTTGGCCATATGCTTGCAACTTCCCTTTTTACTTTCACCTCCTAGCTTCTGAAAGCTGATGTTGCTGGGATTAGACTCTGTGTGACCCTCAGCCTCACCCTAAATACTGCTGAATCATGCTGTGTTTTGGGTGATATGCTGGAAATTTAACACACAGTGTTTAAAGACCCACAGTTGCCTTCCCTTCTGTTAAAGGTGTACTTATAATAAATATGACTCCCCCTTCCCATTCCTCCCCCCCCCCATCATTTTGAGTATCAATTGTGTCTAGAATGCTTTATGTAAATGCTTAATTTATGTTGAATGTGTTGGCTGGACTAGCAGCAGTCCTGTCTGTTTTTCTCCTGTATATGAGTTTTATAGCTTTTTTTTAGCATATCATATGCTTTGTTATTGATACATCCTTTTATGCACTTTTCTTGGTGGACCAAATAGAGGGTGTTGTTGTAACTCATCTCTGTATTTTCTTTTTTCTTTTTCAACCTCATGGAACATGAGAGCTACTCCTAGCTTGTAGCAAAGCTGTCCTTGCAATGACTCCTTGTATCTTTCCTGGACTAGGGCCTTTTCCGAGGTGCTAATGGCAACGTGTGCGGACCTCCTGCTGAGCTCAGGTTTTCTTCCAGGCATCTTGGACTCCATCACATTTCTCTGGCTCTAGTCTCATTAATACATGAATAGTTAACCTACTCACTGCGCAACTGCACCTGCCTGTCTTCTCAGCCTGACACTTGAACTCCCTCCCCCATCCCACCACTCCCTTTGCATTTTATCCTCCCAACAAAAAATGTTGGGCCCCATTGGAAAGAGTTTAATCCTTGTTGAACTTGTCTTTATAAGCAGGACTTTGTAGCTTTGGGGGATCCTTCTGGCTACTGAGAGGCGGCTATGCTGATGGGAACTAGGCTGGTATATTGCCCTTGGGGCGAATAGTGGTATGGGGGCACAGGGAAAGATTTGATGGGCTGAGGGGGATGGCTACTGCTTGGAAGGGTTGTCTGCATTTGGGAATGGCTAGAATTTTGTGCCCGTATACTTTAATAGTAACATTACAGGTGTTGTGTGCTAAGACAAGAAACTCACTATCCAGTTCCCTAGTCTCTAAGCATGTTCACAGAGGGTGTGTACATTGGATATCATTCTGATTAGGGCTCAGAAATAAAGGGAAGAATCATAGAAGAAGAATATTGATCTGAGCCTGATTCCCTCCCAGTTCGTAAGGAAACTGAGTTCACCCAGTCTCTGGGCAAGGAAAGTAGTTCAAGACCCATGTTGTTTCTTAATGCAAATTCAGTAAAAAAAAAAAAAAAGGTTGGAAAACACTGACCTCATTGCCATGCTTCAGAGCTACTACCTCTCACAGCTGCTTTTCATCTTTAAAAGGTGGGAAACATTACTTTTGTCTGCTGTGCAATTCATGGTTTGGTACTGAATAAAACACATTGCTATACACTAAATATACTGTTTCAGACAAAACATAAAAGATGCTTCAGGTTCCAATTCAGATCAAGCCCTTCTGTTTTTGGAAAAATAAATGTCTGCCTTCAGAGTCTGAAAATTTAGAAAATGCCAAGAAGTAAGATGCTATATTTTTCTAGCCTAAGGGCATAATCAAATGCAAATTAAAAATGCATAACACATACTAAATTAGTTCAGCTGAATAATATATGTTCCAGATAGTTTGACTTAAAATAGACCTGGTTTTATAGACAGCAGATGATAGAACAGCAATCCTATTTCTGGATTGTATCATTTAAATGGCAGGAAGAGCTCATATAACTAAATGCTCAGCTCCTTATAAAATCGTTCCTACATTAGATATTACAGAAAATGTTAATTTTATCTTTTGCTACATGCTAGTGTTTTTCTATGGAAATGTACTCTACACTCTACACTTGGCTGTTCAAAAGAAAGTATATCACACTAGGGGCTAAATTCATTCATTCCAAATGGGTAGATGGCATTGCAAGTATGTAGGTAAGCATTCAGATATCCTTCTGCTTTGAACTCTCAATGCACTTTCTACCATATACATAACACGCACAGTATCTCTTTCCATTCATAAACAGTTAGCCTTGTTTTGCAATTAATCTCTCATGCTGTCGCCATTGCTAGCTGATCATATGACTACTGCTTTAAATAAACTGGTCTGGTTTGTGCATTATGTTTTGCTCAAAGGGAAACTTGCTTGCTCCTATAATGGTAGCTATCATGATATGTGAAAAACAGTTTACCCTTTAGCATGATGTGATTCCAGCCAACTGTGTTTATCTAGATCTGTGTTTGAAGTTGTATCTACCCCACAAAATCCTTTTTGTACATGCTTGTTATTTTTCTGGTAGGTGCATCCATAGGTGATCGTGCATGCCCTTTATAGGCCATGCCCTCTCCTGGCTACTCTGTGGCAGGAATTTTGAAGACAAGTTCAACTTAATCCCCAACCCTGGCCAGATTAATTGCTCTTCTGGCTCTTCTCTTCTTCCCCCAATCCTTCAGCACTTTGGACATTGCAAGACATAGGCTGTGCACATTTGGTCTGTTCTCAGAATGCTGCATCGTGGAAGTTGCATTGTGCCATAAGAGGGGCCATCTGCATGGAGAAGAAAGAGATGTGGGTTTGGGGTGGTTCTCTGACACTTGGCCCTCTGGTCTTCTCCACAACATTCTCATAAATTATATCCTTTCAACCAGTCTTGCTTCTCTCCACTAATGGTTTTCTGTATGCTGCCATGTGTCTGTCCTGTTCGCTAACCCAAGACAGAATGTTTGCTGGTGCATTGAAATATGTTCTCAGTGAATTTTTTATTTTTTTTTGATGTGTGGATGGTGAAGATTGGAAAGAAGAAAACACCATTCCCTTTAAAGGGAAATAATGGATTTTATGTTGAAATTGGGATTTGCAACACATGAGGAACAACTCAGATCTCAAAGCCATTGTTAGGTAAAATTAACTTGCAGTCATATAACTAGATGACAAAACTCTTAGGATGACCCCATTCATGAAGTTAGCAATTCTATGGATGGTTTTCAAAGGGCAAAAAATAGGCCTGAGAACCTAAAACAGGGATCCCCAAATTTAGCATTCAGACTTGTGGACTTTGTAATTCTTTGTTCTTTTAAAAAAGTTCCTCCCAACTAAGAAAAAAAACATTGACATTATTAATTATGGGAAGGGTGTCCCTCTACTTGGCTAGGATCACTTACATCTCCAGGAACTGGAGGTTTGATAAAATGCTCCCTCATATATGAAGATATCCATGCACATAAAATATTGGTCCATCTGATTGATAATTAGGCTAGAAATCTTGTCTCAGATGAGCTACTTTTCTCCATTGTTTAATTACTTGAGAGAATGTTCAAACCTAGGATCTTCCACTTGAATTCTTAACTGATATCATCCTAGGAATCATTCTTTGCAGATATATATAGATATATGTATGGTATTCAGCTTTGTTCGGGTATTTTCCCACATCATTATAGTTGTGCTTTTAAAGTTGTAGCAACGTTTCGGCAGAATCTCATCTGCAATCATCAGGCTTCTGTATTATGTTCATCTGGCATTCTGGCACAGCGTAGGCTAGCACCAAATTTAAAAAAGAAATGATTGTGAAAGTTTGTCTCACAGACGAACACAATACAGAAGCCTGATGATGGCAGATGAGATTCTGCCGAAACATTGCTACAACTTTACAAGCACAACTATAATGACGTGGGAAAATACCTGAGCAAAGTTGAATACATACATACATACATACATACATACATACATACATATATATATATATATATATATTTGTTTTCTTAGGTTTTCGCGGGTACTTACATGTGTGCTGTTCAGCTTCCTTCGGGTATTATCCCACGTCATTGTAGTTCTGTTAAAGTTGTAGCAATGTTTCAGCAGAATCTCATCTGCCATCTTCAGGCTTCTGTATGGATATGGGTCTTACAGCTCCTGGTTTTAAATTTGAGGCTGGTCCATTTTGATTGGTTGGGAGCCTGGACCTGTTTCATTGGACTTGGAGTTTGATTGATTGGTGTTCCTGGTTTCTTCTGTCTGTTTTGTGGCTTTGATTGGCTGGCAACAGTCTGTTCTTGTGTTGGAGGCTTTTAGTGCAGCTTGGCTCCGTGTGAAGGGACGGCTGCTCTTCATTAGCAAGCTGGGTTTCACCTGGGTGCCTGGTGGGGGGGTTAGGTTGGAGCTATCAGAGGGAGTCTGTTTTTGCCCAGGTGTTTGCCTGGCTTGTGGCATGGAGATCTTTCTATTTGAGAGTGCAGGCTTCCAAATGATTGACAGTCTGGTGGAATCATCTCTTCTATTCATGCTGTCAGGTCTTTTTTCAATCTCTATGGCTTCTCTGATGATTCTGTGGCTGGGGTTTTCTATAGTGGCCAGGGTTTTAGTGCCATTGAAGTTGATGTTGACCTGTGGTTTTCATGTGTTGGACTAGTGAGGAGGTGTGTTCCAGCTTTTTTACTGCATTTTTGTGTTCCTCTAGGCGGGTACTTATTCTTCTATTGGTCTGTCCAATGTATGTGGCCGGGCATGATGTACAGGGAATTTCGTATATGCCTTGGTTTTCCAGGTCAATTTTGTCTTTGGGGTTCCTCAGGATGGCTGCTATTTTTTTGTCTGTTTTGAAGGAAGTCTTGATGTGATGCCTGTGTAGTATCTTACTGATTTTATCTGTGGTACCTCTTATGTAGGGCAGGACAGCTTTTCCATGGATCTGTTGATCTTCTAGATCTCTGTTATGTCTTGGTGTGTTTTTGTGGATCAAGTTGGTGATTTTGTTTTTGTGGAAGCCATTGGCTGTCAATACTTCAGTCAGGGTGCATAGTTCAGTCTTTATATGTGTCTTATCTGCCAGGCATTTGGTTCTGGTAATTAGTGTTTTCGCTACGGAATTTATCTGTGCTGGGTGGTGGTGGGATTGGGCGTTGAGGTAGCGGTTGGTGTGTGTTTTCTTTTGGTATATGGTGTGTCCCAGTGTGCCATCTGTTCTTTTGTAGATAAGTACATCTAGGAATGGTAGTTGTTTGTTTATTTCCGTTTCCATGGTGAACTTGATTTTGGGGTGTGTGTTGTTTAGGTGTGTTAGGAAATTGTTCAGGTTTTCTTTTCCATGGGGCCAAATCACAAATGTGTCATCGATTTATCTTAGCCATAGTTTGGGTTTGTGAGTGGCATTTGAAATCATCAAAAATAAATACCAACCAGCCAAAGACCTCATGGAACTAACAGAACACTGCCTAACCAACACATATTTCATATACAAAGGACAAAGATACAAGCAAATTGAAGGAGCCCCTATGGGATCACCACTGTCACCCGTCATTGCAAACCTGTTCATGGAAGAATTCGAATCCAGAGCCCTGGCAAATGCCACCCACAAACCCAAACTATGGCTAAGATACATCGATGACACATTTGTGATTTGGCCCCATGGAAAAGAAAACCTAAACAATTTCCTAACACACCTAAACAACACACACCCCAAAATCAAGTTCACCATGGAAACGGAAATAAACAAACAACTACCATTCCTAGATGTACTAATCTACAAAAGAACAGATGGCACACTGGGACACACCATATACCAAAAGAAAACACACACCAACCGCTACCTCAACGCCCAATCCCACCACCACCCAGCACAGATAAATTCCGTAGCGAAAACACTAATTACCAGAACCAAATGCCTGGCAGACAAGACACATATAAAGACTGAACTATGCACCCTGACTGAAGTATTGACAGCCAATGGCTTCCACAAAAACAAAATCACCAACTTGATCCACAAAAACACACCAAGACATAACAGAGACCTAGAAGACCAACAGATCTATGGAACAGCTGTCTTGCCCTACATAAGAGGTACCACAGATAAAATCAGTAAGATACTACACAGGCATCACATCAAGACTGCCTTCAAAACAGACAAAAAAATAGCAGCCATCCTGAGGAACCCCAAAGACAAAATTGACCTGGAAAACCAAGGCATATACGAAATTCCCTGTACATCATGCCCGGCCACATACATTGGACAGACCAATAGAAGAATAAGTACCCGCCTAGAGGAACACAAAAATGCAGTAAAAAAGCTGGAACACACCTCCTCACTAGTCCAACACATGAAAACCACAGGTCACAACATCAACTTCAATGGCACTAAAACCCTGGCCACTATAGAAAACCCCAGCCACAGAATCATCAGAGAAGCCATAGAGATTGAAAAAAGACCTGACAGCATGAATAGAAGAGATGATTCCACCAGACTGTCAATCATTTGGAAGCCAGCACTCTCAAACAGAAAGATCTCCATGCCACAAGCCAGGCAAACACCTGGGCAAAAACAGACTCCCTCTGATAGCTCCAACCTAACCCCCCACCAGGCACCCAGGTGAAACCCAGCTTGCTACTGAAGAGCAGCCGTCCCTTCACACGGAGCCAAGCTGCACTAAAAGCCTCCAACACAAGAACAGACTGTTGCCAGCCAATCAAAGCCACAAAACAGACAGAAGAAACCAGGAACACCAATCAATCAAACTCCAAGTCCAATGAAACAGGTCCAGGCTCCCAACCAATCAAAATGGACCAGCCTCAAATTTAAAACCAGGAGCTGTAAGACCCATATCCATACAGAAGCCTGAAGATGGCAGATGAGATTCTGCTGAAACGTTGCTACAACTTTAACAGAACTACAATGACATGGGATAATACCCGAAGGAAGCTGAACAGCACATATATATATATATATATAATTATTTACCTTTATCTGCAGTTTCTTAGTGAATGCTGTGCCATTTGAAAATTAATGGAGATAATAGGAAATAAAAGGAACTAGGAGTCAGTTCTGATTTTTCTTCTGTTACATCATAAGCCAAATGCAATCAATAGCCTAGGAAACTTTTTAAAAAATAAGCATTTTTTGTCCGAGGTAAGTCCATTGAAGAATGCCTCATTACACTGAGAGAAGAACTTACAAATTTGACTTTTCTCAAAGCAGTCTTCTGTCCAATTGATATCTTCCAAGAGAGTTAGGACATTAGATCCTGAAAGCTTTAGCTGTGTGATTAAGGAAAATGTCAAGGATTCTTTCCTAAAACCCTGGTAGGGTCATTCCATATGAGGAAGACAGTTCTAGTTCAGTAAGTCCTTAGCTTAAAAACAGTTTTTAAGATTCAATATGAGGATGGTGTAAGGTGATGATTAGCAAGTTTTACAGAGGAGCTATTGCCACCATAGATAACCTCACCTTTATGGTTTCCTCGATGTAATCAAAGTGAGATGGGTGGCACAAATAAATAAATAAATGCCAATACATTTATCATGGAGCTACTGCTCTATAAGTCTTCTTTTCGCCTCATAGCAATTACGTTTCTTTCCATAGACTGCAGTTACCACATTACAAAGTTCAGCATCTTCCCTTGTGACTGCATCAAACTTGAATTAAATTCAACCTCCTCTCAGACTAGTTCAGCCAACTTTTCTCATCCATGGCTGAAATTACAATATTTGGAAGATCCCTTTCTTGGTGAATATGGTGAAAGTTGACCCAATGATGTGTGTGATCCTGCTTTCTTCCCCTCCGCCCTTTTCCATAGCAACCTGAAGAAATCCCTGCACCTGAGCTGTCTCCAGAGACAGAGGATGCAGAAAGTGAGGAGAATAAAGCTCAGCCAAAGCGCTTACATGTGTCCAACATTCCCTTCCGCTTCCGTGACCCTGACCTGCGGCAGATGTTTGGAGTAAGTCAGTTCTCCCCCATCCTTGAAGAGATTCACCTGACTTCAGTGTTGGGTTCCTTAATTTATGTTGGTTTCTTCCATTAAGAAAAAAAAAAGATCAGATCTTGAAATCAACTCATCTAAAGAACATTGGTTTTGGGATAGAGTAAAAAAATCAAGCATATATATTTTCAACAATTCCTGACATAATTTGGGCTTTATATATGGCTGTGAATTAGTCTCGACTAAAGAACATTGGTTTGATGGTGGAATAATAAACCAAATAAACAAGCATATTCTTTCAACAAATACCGATATATAATTTGGACTCTAAATATGGCTGTGACTTAGTTTCTTGATAAGAACAGGGCTGCGTGTTGCTTCTGACAATGATTGATTTTCTTCCTATTTTCCAGCAATTTGGAAAAATCCTCGACGTCGAAATAATCTTTAATGAGCGGGGCTCCAAGGTACTGCATGGAGAAGGGCTTCCAAAGGAAGGCTGTGGATGGTTTATGTCCTATTAGCAGGAAAGAAGTCAAGCTTGGCAAGCAATGCAACCTCATCACAAGGTTGCATTAATTTTAGGAATCCGACTAATACAGCCAAACCTTTTGCTAGTTATTCAGAGTTGCCCTGAACAAATGGAGAAGCAAATAAATTGAACGGATGATTGGATAAAATTGTCTTGACACATTTTATCCACCTTAGATTGGAGACAACCTGAAATGCAGACGTTGTAAACAGCAAAATTTCTTTTAAAATACTTGAATATCAAGTATAGTATCTCCCTATACAAATCTTTTTGTTGTGATGGTTTGATCAGATACAGATGGCAAAACAAAAATGTGGTGGAAAAGTGAAGGAAAAGAAAAACCAAAAAGTAATGTTGTGTAAATTGATGAGATCTTCACCAAGAAATAAGTGAGAAGCTTAACACATAAAAGGTAATATATGAAAGAACTTATAGACTTGGAGGAAACAAGTGATGATTCCAGGAACACAAAAAAGAGAAAGAGTAATTAATAGCATGCCTTTGTTTTCTTTGGCTTAGTATTTTCAATTCTTTTGCTGTACTCCATATGTGTATCCACATGAATGTAATCCCAACACATCTGTTGGGCTTACAAATGGGCAAGGCAGCTCTAACAATTTTTCATTGGGATATGCCTGATTTTGCTTGTGTCTTCAGACAAAATGCTTGATTCAGAGTATTTCAGGGTGAATTTTGGCTTGAAGTTTAAAGTCAAAATACAGAACTTAATTTCTGTGTGGAATAGCATGGTACTTCCATTAGTATAAGGATGAAAGCTCATGAATCTCTAAATTTGTAGAATATAGTCAATGACACTATCTCCTGTTCTCTTAGGGTTTTGGGTTTGTCACCTTTGAAAACAGCCAAGATGCTGACCGGGCACGAGAAAAGCTAAACAGCAGTATTGTTGAAGGGAGGAAAATTGAGGTGAGAGTTTAACCTATGTATCATACAAGAATATATCAGCCTACCAGTTTTTGCTTAACATGGTATTTACCTATTTTGCTGAAGATTCCCCTCAAGATTTAATGTTACACTTAACAATCAGGGAAGCAGGATATACCATATGCAAGGAATACTGAAGATATTTATTCATGATTTATTCACCCAAAGTCTTGCAAAGACTTCTTCAAGGACAAATTATAATAGTAGCCTGCCTTTCTTTCCAGAATTAACTATATCTTGTTGCACAAGTGATCTGACTTCCTGCCTTTTTTTCCTCCCATGCAGGTCAACAATGCTACTGCTCGTTTAGTCACCAAGAAACCCCCAGTGGCGCCTCTGGTGAATGGTATGCAATATGCCTGCTTCTAAATGTCATCTTTAAAACAAATAGTCCAGAGTTCTCACACTAGAGTATGACAACCAAAGCCTGCTCTTGTTCAAGGCAGCTCTTTCATTTTTTCTGACTTCATGGCATCTTTGAGTGATACCCCTAGCAGGACAAGTAAGTGCTTGGGGCAAAAGCAAGACACTCTGTGATTCACCAATGTCTTCCCCCAGACTCCAGGTTTCTGTTTTAACCTCCAGAGCTCTCAATTTTGGAATGGGTATGGCTTTTCTGCCTTTTTTTTTTTTTTTTGATTTGTGATATTTAAGATTTTAAGGAATTAATTGTTGTCATAAACTTTTTAGACACTTAATCTCAAAAAACATTCAGTCTTCCCTTTCCCCAATCATTAATTGTGATTTGAGGAAGTTAAGGAGCCAAAAGCATGCCTTAATCATTTGTCAGGCTTAACATACCCATTCACGATTACTGCCTAAAAACCTTGCAAAAACGTACTGAAAATTTTGGCACTGTCCAAACCAATGATGTTATGATGTCACTGGCCATGACTCTCTGAGCACAAGAAGGATGATGATGTTGATGATATATTTCTAATCTCAAGAAAGCTGCCAGTTCTGACTGGTACAGTGCTCTGTGTCTTTTTTATTTGTTCCAATGCATTATGGCAAAACATACACAAAGTACTTCACTGCGCTGGTACAGACCTGTTCAGCTTGATCAGTTTCTTGTGGCTTAATGTGTTATGCAAATGTAGCCAGTTTGGTTTTTTATTGCTCTTTGCTGGATCCAGATGCTTCAAAAGATCTCATTGTTCAAGATTAATGTGTAAACTCAAAAAATGATCTAGTTCAGTAAGTAGGTTAAGAGTGTTGGACAAACCTAGCTTATAGCTTCCAGTTAATTTTGTTACAGTACTGCTGCCAGGCTGAGCTGGCCATTGGCCAGGTCTTCAGAAAAGCCTTGGCAAGGTATAAAAAGGCCTCTATGCAGACAGTAGGAATGGTTCTATATGAAAGACTTAGGCTTCAATTGTCTGGAATCTGCTACAGAGTCCGAGGGGATAAAATACATTTCATGTCACACTCAAGGTTTGAGGCAGACCAGCACTGTCTTGTTTTGCCTGACCCCAACTTTCCCTGATAATTAGAAACTCTGATATTGGGGATGCTAAAATTCATGCCAGGATATTCTCTACTCTTGACACCAACCAAATATTGGGCCTCCAGATCCAGAATTCCTAGCAATGGCAATGCTGTCAAGGAGGTGAAATCTATGTCTCTGGAAGGTGCCCAGGCTAAAAAAAGGTTGATTTGGATCCTAAGCATCTCTATGCCTCTACTACACTTTTCAACTGCAGAAGCTATATACAAGCAGAAATTTGTATATAAAGTTAGCAAAATAAATGAATAAATAAACAGGGCAATTGTAATGGCATGGAAATATTTTAAGACCTGCAAGCACGCAGATTCCACAAAGACATAATTTCTGCCCTTGCATTCAGTTGCTGGGGTGTATTTGCAATAGTTTCCAGGGTTGGAGTATTCCAACTAATAAGACAGAATTGCTTCAACTGGCTGTCCCCATCTTTTCAAAACATATATATGCAACTTGGTATGTCCAGTCAAGATTGTGCAGGTTCTCGTGAGTTGGGAGATTGGCCAGATGTGTAGGATGATTGGCAAGGCAAGAAGAAATAAGATAGGAGGCATATTGTTCCTCTGATCTTCTCTTTGCTTGGATATGTTTACAGGATGGAAGATCAATCCTGTAGTTGGTGCTGTCTATGCTTCTGATCTGTACACAGGTTAGTGTGTTATGTGTTAAATTGTAGGAAACAACATTCAGCCACGGGAGTGCAGTGCTTAGAGTGCAGTACTGCAGGCTACTTCTGCTGCTTGCTGGCTGCCTGCAATTTGGCAATTCAAATCCCACCAGGCTCAAGGTTGACTCAGCCTTCCATCCTTCCGAGGTGGGTAAAATGAGGACCCAGATTGTTGGGGGCAATATACTGACTCTGTAAACTGCTTAGAGAGGGCTGAAAAGCACTGTGAAACAGTATAAAAGTCTAAGTGCTATTGCTATATTAATATATGTATGTACATCCACATGGAAACATTTTAAATCTAAGAGAAAATGTAAGTAACAATGTCATTGTAGTTGTGCTTTTAAAGTTGTAGCAACGTTTCAGCAGAATCTCATCTGCCATCATCAGGCTTTAGTAAAAGTCTGACTCACGTACGAACACAATACAGAAGCCTGATGATGGCAAATGAGATTCTGCCGAAACGTTGCTACAACTTTAAATGCACAACTATATTGATGTGGGAAAATACCCGAACAAAGCTGAATACCATACATGTAAGTACCTGCGAAAACTTAAGAAAACACACACACACACACACACACACACACACACACATATAATGAAGAGCAGCCGTCCCTTCACATGGAGCCAAGCTGCACTGAAAGCCTCCAACACAAGAACAGAGTGTTGCCAGCCAATCAAAGCCACAAAACAGACAGAAGAAACCAGAAACACCAATCAATCAAACTCCAAGTCCAATGAACACAGATCCAGGCTCCCAGCCAATCAGAATGGACCAGACTCAAATTTGAAACCAGGAACTAACTCTATACAGAGGCCTGAGGCTCTCACAGCCATTGGTTTTAAATTTGAGACTAGCCTTTTGCTGTCCCAGGATGCTTTTTTCTTCATCCTGATTGGTTGGAAGTCTTGGTCTGTGTTTATTGGACTTGGAGTTTGTTTGATTGGTGTTTCTAGTTTCTTCTGTCTGTTTTGTGCCTTTGATTGGCTGGCAACACTGTGTTCCTGTATTGGAGGTTTTCAGTGCAGCTTGGCTTCATGTGAAAGGATGGCTATTATCTATTAGGAAGCTAGACTCCCTCTGATATCTGATATCTCTGACAAACAGACTCCCTCTGATATCTCCAGCTCAAACACACCCCAACCAGGTACCCAGATGAAACCTAGCTTCCTAATAGATAATAGCCGTCCTTTCACACGAAGCCAAGCTGCACTGAAAGCCTCCAATACAGGAACACAGTGTTGCCAGCCAATCAAAGCCACAAAACAGAGAGTAGAAACCAGAAACACCAATCAAACAAACTCCAAGTCCAATAAACACAAACCAAGACTTCCAATCAGGATGAAAAAAAAAGCATCCTGGGACAGCAATAGGCTAGCCTCAAATTTAAAACCAACGGCTGTGAGAGCCTGACCCACATACAAACTCAATGAAGAAGCCTGATGATGGCAGATGAGATTCTGCTGAAACGTTGCTACAACTTTAAAAGCACTACAATGACGTGGGATAATACCCAAAGGAAGCTGAACAGCACGCATATACACACACACACACACACACACAAACACACACACACACACAAAGAGACAGAGAGAGAGAAAGAGAAAGAGATATTATTTTTTAAAAAAGGAAAAAAGTTGCCATAATTTTATCAAATACGAGAAGTTTTCCTCATTTTCCCATTTAAAAAACAAAAACAAAAATTGAATTTTTCAGAAAACATACTATCAGCAATCTGTTATTGGGAATCAGATGTAGATATATCTTCCCAGTGTGTTATAAGTGGAGACCATCCCACTCAAATTTTTAGGATTATTAAGCTAGCATTTTACCCCAAGTTAAAATATTAAGCACACTTAATTTTGGTTGCTTTCTTCGAATCATCCTTTGTAAACTGTTCTGCTCCTTCCAGTGGTAAAGTTTTGGAGCAGAAAACAATCCCTTTCTTTGTCCTGCTCAGCTCTACTTCTGTTCCAAGTCTGCCTCTCTCATGTAATGGAATGTGTATCTTCTCTCACTGTTTCTGCTTTATTGCTTATCCAATTCAGTGGCAAGCATCCCTTATCCCATGATGGCACCTGCTGCTCTGGCCTACCGTGGAACTCTGCGAGGGCGTGGCCGAGCCACTATCTATAATCCCATTCGAGCAGCACCTGCCCCTACTCCAGTTCCAGCCTATGGCAGGTGAGCATTGGCAGAGAGGAACTCATAATGGCTTATAGCAGGGGTCTCCAAACTTGGCAACTTTAAGCGTGGAGGACTTCAACTCCCAGAATTCCCCAGCCACCAGAATTCTGGGAGTTGAAGTCCACCAGGCTTAAAGTTGCTAAGGTTGAAGACCCTTGGCTTATAGGACACTATAATAATGCCTACTTAAAGCATCTTTCCATTGCCCAATCATTCTATGAGTAAAATGGATGGTATCTAAATTTGACAAATAAATACAAATCAAATAAATAAACCAGAAGCCCTGTAGAGCCAATATATTGGATGATAGGACCAAACATATCATCTGGAAGAATCAAAGTTGAAGAGGTTACAAGACACCTTAAAAGTGTAGTTCAGGCAAAATAAATTGAAGCGAAGGAACATTTTTATTTTGGATTTGAGTTCCCTTCCATCCTATTTCAGCTCTTCTTCTCAGAGCCATTAAAGCACCCTTCAAAGCAGCTGCATCTTTTTCCAGTCTCATACAAAAGCTTGAAAGATGTGGTTTTATCGAATGGCAAACAAATGCTGTGTTTGTGTTGCTTGAAGCTCTTATAAATCATTTTTTAAATCGGGCACAACCTGAGTGGGTGGGGGAGTAGAAAGGAAACAAACAAACAAGTTAGATAGGGAAGGAGAGTAATATTTGGGGAGAAATATTTTAATATACAGCAGAATGGCAAATTTTGGGCTGTGAGAATGGAAAGATGATATTTGGACTAAAAGAAATGATAAAAAGGGAAGGAAAAGAAATGCTACTGTAGTAACCTGGCTGCAAGGTTGTAATAATATATTCCAAGAAGTTCCAAAATGAAGTAATGGTTTTTTAAAAAATATTTTCACCACCCACCCCTCCCCTTCTACTATTGTTAGGTCTGATGATGAAGGAATGCCAGGAAGTTATAATCCAATCATCTCTGGAGGAGGTTGGGATTGGGGAATTTTGTTCTCTAGTGAACTTAAGTCAGTATGTAAGTTAATGAAGTTTTCAGAAATGACCTCTCTGGGCTGGATTAGAAAACTTCCAAGATCCTTTCTAGCCCTACAATTCTATGTTATGTCTCATTTACTGGAGTGTAGTGAAGACATAATATATTCTTGCTTTTTTCTTCATTTTTTTTTCAATGACTATCTGGCTGCAACACTTGAAACTTGATTCAGCTATTATTTGGATATCAAAACTGGATTCAACTGCTATGAAGACTTGGTGTGATCTTCCATGTCAGATACACAGTTCTTCTTTCTGGTTGTTAAAAGGTTAGGGAAGGGCACTGTGTATGTGCCCAAGGTCATGGTTTGCTCCTCATATTTTATATAACATAATTAAAAGCAACTTTTTAAGATGAATAACTTGTATTTGAAAGGGATGGGATTGAAGGGAAAGGTATTTACTGCTGCATACTGACATTTCTTTTTTCTCCCAGTGTGCTGTATCCAGATGGTCTATACAGTTCTGATCTCTACGTAAGTCCTCCTCTGGGTATTTCTGGAAATTAGAATCCAAAGGATGGTTGCCCAGCACCAACAGTCCCAAAGCAGAAAAGAAGCAGTAGGACTCATGATCCTTTTGCAGGGATAAGACTCCTGATCTTGAGGGCACTGAGACCAAAAGGATTTTGTGTATACCGCCATCATGCATATTCTTCACTTTCTAGTTTATGCTTCAATGCAAAGTTAAAATGTTGGTATCCCTTCTGTATAAAAGAAACCATGACCTATTCTGATGTGTCTTGTGCTCATGATATTGAGTAGACATTGAAAGGAGTCATGCAACCTGCTAAGTGCATTAAGAAAATTCTCAGCAGGTAGAAGAGACAATGAGCTCTGTAAACTCTCTAGGTTATTCATCCAACAGATTGCAAGACTAAGAAAACAGCTAATCACTTTAGTGCCCTTCAATGCTTTTTTTCCTGCTAGTGGTTCTTTTTTCTGTCTACTCAGTGTTACAAAATAAAATACAGGAATCATCATGAAATGGATATACATACCAAAGCTGAACAAACTTCAAACAAACCACAGCTTTCACATTTTAAATGCACGCTGAAGTTAAATATTAAGAGATTACAATGGCAGGAATGTTCATACCAGATCTTAAAAAATCAACCAAACCAACATTGCAGTCATAGTCTTTACATTTATAGAATCTTACAAGGAGTAGCAATATATATGTGATGCATGTAGCTTTGTATTGTCTATTGCAAAATAAAGCAACAGCACAGGCAGTGTATCCCTCTAGACACCTTACTGCTTTATTCTTTTTTAAAGCAACAATTTGCTAGGTCTGTTTCACTACCGCATTACTCAAATCTAATCTAAATCAATAGCAACAGCAACATGAATGATCCCTATCTCTCTACTGGATTCCCCCCCCCCCCAAAAAAAAAAAAAAAATCCCAGTCCCAAACCACAGAACAATTTTCTGGATGAAGTATTCAGAATTGTTGGAATGCTTAAACGAAGCTCTCCAGCACAGCTAATTTTTATTTCAATTTTGATCTAAAATTGAACAGAACTCTTGAAACACTGGGTTTTGTTTTATGCTTGGAACCCTTGTTTTGAGAATAGAGCTTTCTGCAGCATCATAAGCAACCCAGTCCCATTTTAATTAATCTGTTGAATAACCCAAGTCTAGAAAGGTGGTTAGGCCAAACTACAGGTAGTCCCTGATTTACGATCGTAATTGAGCCTGGAATTGTAGTTTTTATTCATGCTAGTTGCTAAACCATGTCCTTAAGCAAACCATGTCTTGAAGCAAATCACTGGTCATAAGTGAATATTGCTGTTGTTAAGTGAATGCCGCAGTTGTTGAGCGAATTAATTCTCTGCGATGGTTGGGATTTATATTTTTCCCAGAAACCAGAAATAAACACCAGTTTCCACCAAATCAGTTGTAAATCGCAGTCACATGACTGGAACACGACAAACGGCCATAAATGCAGGCCGGTTGCCAAGTACTCAAAATATTATTATTTACCACTAGAGGGTGATAAATTGGAACTGTACAACAAGTTGTCTATTGGAATTACACAACTGAAACTATAAGTAAAGATGGAAAAAATTGTGTGAAAAGAAAAAAAGCTCTTCCAGGCAGAATTAGATAGGCAGAATGACGGCTCAAGTTACTCTTTAACAGGCCGTTTCAGGAGCAGCAGAAGAAAAGATATGTGGATAAAGCCCTGCTTTTCATCATGAAGTTGGTGCACGATGATGGTGGGGGATGTTGGGGGATGGCAGAATGTGTAAAGACTGCTGGGATAATTTTTATTTTAGCTGCTGTTTGATTTTTAGGGTTATCCTGCAGCATACAGAATGGCCCAAACACCAGCAGCTGCAGCAGCCACAGCCACAGCAGCAGCATACAGCGATGGGTATGTAGAGGCTTTGATTAACAATATTAACTGAGTCATTTTTTGTTTTAAAAGCTATTGCAAGGGAAAGGATTTTTAAAGAGTATGGGAATTATTAGCACTGTCCTTTCCACAGGCAACCTCACAAAGTTGCCAGGCTGCTAATTGATTGGGCAATATCTGGTCCCTGAGCCTAAGATTCCCAGGCCCCTATTTTGACTACTGATGTTTTCTCTGATGCAGGTATGGACGGGTCTACACTACTGCTGAGCCTTACCACCATGCAGTAACCCCTGCCTATGGAGTTGGTGCCATGGTGAGTCACTTCGTAAATGGGCTAAGCATGCTTGAAAAGATAGCTGGGCAGGATCCATTATTATGCTGTCCAATCATCTATTGCAGGGGAGCATCAGGGTTGTGTTTGAGCTGGGGTGTGTGTGGCCAGGATAGACATTGCCAGCTCGATGTCACTCATGTCAGGGACACCTGTGGTGGCTTGAGCACTCTGCCAGTGAAAACACATGGCCCTCCAAGCTCCTTTTTTCGCTGGCAGATGCACCACTAGCTGGTCCTTTGCTGTTTCCAGGGTGGCCCCATAGGCCACTTCAAAGCGCCCCATGGGCTGGATTCGGCCCACAGGCCTTGAGTTTGACACTCTTAATCTACTGAAAGCCAAGAACATCTCTATTGCTTTAGACCTAGGCATAGAAATGCCAAGCAGATGAACAGCATGCCTCCTTGGTTGGAGAAGCAAACATTTGCACATCAAGAGAGGGAACTGTGCTTCCTGAATCAGTTACATTTGGTGTAGTCAAATCTTAAATGGCAAAAGTGAAGGACAACTAACAGTAAAAGGTTGTTTAATCAAAGACATAGTCATGTAACCACTGTCAATTAGAATTCATAGATCTGAAAAGTGCAGATTCATTGAATAAAACTATACTTATGGATAGTTTTTCCTGTGAAATATAAAACACACAGATGCAAGATTCTTTATCCATCTCCCTCAGGCTTTTAGTGTGTGTTTTTATGAGTGGGAAATGGGGCAATTTTAAATTTTTTAATACAGATGGTTCTCGGTTTACATCCAATTGTTTAGAGACCCTTTTTCTCCCCAGATTTTGTTCTATTGTACCTTACTAATGTATTTGATTCTTTTAGTTAGTTTTTAATGTTTTTTATTTTTAGTTTTAAATATTGTTTTATATTGTGTAAGCTACCTCGAGTTGCTATGGGTGAATAGGTGGCATTATAAATTAATTAAATAAATAAGAAACTTAGAGACTATTTGAAATTAAAATGGTGCTGAAAAAAGTTATTTATGATCAGTTGCAGCACCCCTTATCAAAGTTCAGGAGGTTGGCAACTGGCATATATAGGTAGTCCTCAACTTACAACAGTTCATTTAGTGACCTTTCAAACTTACCACAGCATTGAGAAAACTGACTTATGGCAGTTTTTCACACTTAATGACCATTGCAGCATCCCTATGATTGCAGTGTCATGGGGTCAGATTTTGCAACCTTCTGACAAGCAAAGTCAATGGGGAAGCCAAATTCACTTAACAACCATGTTATGTGAACCATGTTCACTTAACAAATGCAATGATTCACTTAACAACTGTGGCAAGAAAAGTTATAAAGTGGGACAAACTCACTTCATAAGCGTTTCACTTAGCCACATAAATTTTGGGCTCAATTATGCGGTTCACTTATGAATGGTAGTGACTCGTTTAATAATAATTCCAAAAAGAGTAAAATCAGATGTAACTCCTAAAGCCCCTGTCACACTGCAGCAACGGACGGAAAGAGGATGTAAAATGGAGAGAAACACTTGCCATCCGTTGGTTAACGCGATGCTTCCGTTCTGTATTCACTGCCTCCGTTTTGCTTCCTCTCTATCTGTCCAGCATCCGTCTATTGACATTTCATCCACTCAAAAGTTTTGAGTGGAAAATGTATCCAACGCGTCCGTTCTGCATCCGCTAGGCATACGGGGGACATCCGTTCTGCATCCGTTGTCATCTGTTACGCATCCGCTATATCTGCTAGGCATCCGCTGCGCATCCGCGCAACTCAAATCTGCTCCAGCGGTAAACGGACGCAGGAAGGAAGCGGAACGGACACGGAACGGACGCGCAGCGTTAGTAGCATGGACGGAGAAAGGATGAAAGCGGATGCAGCACGCAAAGAAAGCATTTAAAACGGAAAAAACGTTCGCAGAGGGTACCTATCTCGGATATTAAGGATGTCTAGAGGATGCCTAGAGGATGCAAAAGGATGCTTCCGTTCCGCATCCGCTTTCCATCCGCTCTGCGTCCTCCCCCCGTCCGTTCCTTTCCGTGTTATCCGCTCTGTTTATGCAAATTTTTGCCCCTTTTGAGAGCGGATAACAACGGATGGAACATTTTTCTCATCCGCTGTGTCCTTTTTACAAACGTTTTGCATCCGTTGGGCAGTGTGACAGGGCCTTAAACAACCACCTTGCTTAGCAGTGAAAATTCTGGTCGTAAGAACCTCCCTTATCAAATGAGACATGCTTGTATTACTGCAAAATGGCCAGCAGATGGCAGTGTTCACTTACTCGTTGAGAATGTTTCTGTTTCATCAGCTATCCCATATTGCACAGGTAGTAGGATTCAAAATTTGGTTCTTGATTTGCCTGTTGAATTATCTTTATGGAAAAAATACTTTTCAATATTTTTAGAACCAAATCTCCCTTTTAGGGAAATGCACAAAGTAAAACCGTCAGTACAACTTTCAGCATTGACTCCTGGGACAGCAATGTTGAATTGGGTCTGAAATTATGTGTTACATTGATGAATGACAGTAAAACTGGGCATTTACAGGCAGAAGAAGTAAAATAGAGATTAGAGAGGGTATTAATTTCCCCCCCAAAAGGAATATTTCCTTTTATTTAAACCTATTCAACTCAGGGAGAGTGGTAGTTGTGGGCCCATATCCTCTTTTATCAATTCGGTTTTGCCACTTCCTCCTGTGTGATTGAGTTACAGGTGGAAAAGAGTCATTTCCTGGAAATTACATTGAAGCATTCTGTGGCTTCCATTGTGTTGGGGTCTCTCTTTTGTGTTTCAAAGCCAGCTCTCACTTCTCCTGCTCCCTTTCTCTCTTTCCTGCAGGCCAGTTTATATCGAGGAGGATGCAATCGCTTCACTCCGTACTGAAGGACCAAGCACTGGGACTGAGCAACCAGGAAATGTCCGTCAGTCGATGGCACGGATGTTGGGATACCCATGCTGAGATCTTTGTCTCTCTGTGTGTGAGTGTGTATGGGTCTGTGTATGAAGGAGAGAATTAGACCATTGGTGTGGATATCTCCCATCCAGCAATACACTTGGTACTAGGGACTGCTCAGGAATTTTCCCTGATCCCATAAGAATTTTTAGCATTATTCACAATTTGAGCATCTTCTATGTCTTCTGATTGGGTAGAGACTAGCAGCTGAGCAGCACACCAAATCAAAATGCAGATCAAACGGCAGACACACAATCATAGCTAAGTTATGGGTCCTGAGCTCCACAGGTATCCTATTTCAGTTGTAAGACTGTGCTGAGGAAACTTTGGGGCTTGGGAACTCCATTTTATGTCTTGAACTCTATCCAAAAATTATCTCAACCAAGTAGAGAGACTTCCAGTCTTTGTACTGGATCTGGTGCATTTTTAATGGATTGAGGTTCTTATAATTGTTACAGCCTCAGATAAGGATGATAAACTACAGTTTCACCTGATCAAATATTCAAACACTGTAAAATAATTGATTTCCAAGCCTGTGGGGTCAAAACAATAGATTTACACAGTTTACACTAACCCAGTTTTCCAATGAAACTTGGGAACTATTTTTGGAAATGACTGAAAATAGTCAGTCCAAACTCTCTTGTGTTAAATTTCCCACAGTTCCTGAGAGAGAAGACAAGATAGTAGTTTCCAGCTGATCTCTAGAGGTGACATGGAGAAAGAGTGGAAAATATGCCACTCTCTTGGGGTTATTGGATACTAGCTCAGACATAACTGGCCATCGGTTGGGAATTATCTGGAAAAGCCCACCTGGAGGGCCATATGCTGCCATGTCATTTAGATTCTTCTGCAATTCTCTGCTTTCTCTCCTCATTGCCTATCCTTTTCCTGTGCTTTGACTGCTCTTTTATATTTTTCTCCTCCATGCTAGCTCTCACTCATCTCTCTTTTTTTCTGTGTCCTTTCTTGTATTTCCAAATTGCTTTGGGTAGCTGAAACAAGATTCTTTTGGTAAAAATGAGAATCAAGTTTTTGGCTTACAAATGTTCCCTATTTTTATTCAGTTATGAAAATTTGTCAACACATTTCAGATATCCTTTCTTTCCAGTCCACCCACCCACCAATCTGGAATGGCCAGGATGTAGAAGAAACAGTTCTGTTTGCAGGAATGATGCAACTTTACTTGCCTCAAGAGAAAATATCCTTTTCCAAGAGGCAATTACTAAACAAGCAGGCAGTGCTTTTTTCATAGTTCTTCAATACCTCTCCTGTGCAAAACCCCTTTTTTATGTCTGAGTTGAAAAGCAAACAGCTCCTATTTCCCTATTTTCAACTGACTGGGCTGGGAGTAACATCTTTTAATACTGGCAAAAAGATGCATCCTCCATTCATATTAAGGGCACAGGCTTCCTTACTGGGAACAGGGTCAGTTTCAAACATTTTGTCATTGTTTCATTGTATCCAGCATGCCATCAGCTGGTTTATACTTCTGCATAAAGTTAGACAGGCCCTGTTGCAGAAGTTAAGCCCATCTGTATGGTATATGGAAAAGCATGCCTATCTACAGTATATGCATTATACATTGTATATCCACCATTGCATCAAATTTTCAACATTTTTTGGAAATGACAACAATATAAACTTTTACATTGCAATTTATGCACTTAAAAAGATATTTCTAAAATATTTTGGTATGAACTGTGCCTCATACTCTTAGCAATTCTGAAATGTGGAACAATGGGGAAGAGTTGTTATTTTTATATTAAAATGTGAGTAATTTAGCTGGTATACAAATAAATATTTTATTTGTGGATATACAGGAAAAATCAACAGATTAAAAATATCAGAAACTTGAAAATCACTGTTTGGGAAGTTTGCATCTACTGACATATATGCTGATATAGATATACAAGGAGGGATGTTATTTTAGAACGGAAACCTAAGGACTTTTTAAAATGCATTTCTTTTCTTTTTTTTAAGGAAAATGTTAAATCATCATTTTCTTTTAAGGGCTGTTGATCCCAAAGCAGAATCTATTTCTGTTTCTGGCAGTTTTGCTTCACTGTATTTTTGAATTTATGTTGCAGTGCTTCTCAAGTTCACAGTGCAATATCTCAGGGAAAAAAAACTTCTCTATATAGATGCTTGTTTTCCTTTCTGCTGTTTCCACATTACTGTAATAAAATCCTGATCTGGCTAATTTCTGTTACTCTCGCCTCTTCTTCTTTCTTTTCCTCCATCTCTTTTTCTATTGCTGCATCCATGTGCTTTCCCTTATTAAAAATGATGCTCTCTTCATTTCCACCAGGGAGGTGAAGAGGGGTTGGCAGCGTGGCAGGGGACTTTCTAAAATGGACAGGCTAAGATCAGAAATAGGCATCAATTTGGAGAAATATGGTTGAAAACAGAGAAAAGGTTAATTTTATTTTTAAAGCTGCAAAACAGTTTAGGTAATTGTGATAGCAGAACAAAATAAACATGTAACCTGTGAGAAGCAATGCATTTCTCAAAGTGTTTCCTAAAAGCTTTATGCTCATCCCTGTTTAAAAAGAATTGGCTGCTAATACACACTTTTCCACTGCTTTTTTGAAGACAGGAAATCCAATGTAATAAAGTAGGGTGAATCTATTGCCATTTTTTAGAATGGTCTCTCATGAAGCCATTATTAAAATGCTGTTTTTTAACTATATCTGTGTGTTACCTTGAGCACCCCAATATTTTGAATATTGTCCTTTGATGAATTATGTTTATAGTACAAATTTAGTGGGCAATTTTGGCTGAAATCTTAGTAAGCGTAAATATAAGAGGAAATGACCTAATTATTAATCAAATTCGTATTCTGGCCAACTCACCACTACTCTGGGTATCTCACAGCAACTCAAATAAGAAAAATACAACAATAACCAGATTGAGAATTATGTGTACTTACGCACACACAAACATACACATACGTACAGAGAGAGAAAGAGAGATTAAAAGAATCAAAGCTGACTTTTTTCTACTTGACCCAATTCACTGTCTCCAAAAGCAAGTGGAGGGTATCTTTGATCTGTAGTGCTATAAATATGATCTGAAGTGCTATTGTTTTTGATTCCACAGCTTACTTTCCCTTCTAACATGCTTTCCTTAAACTAATATTTTGTCTCGCCTTGTTTGAGAAAACTTTTTCTTGGTACAATTGCAATCTGAACTAAAATCTCCTGTTTTCCTATAATTTATTCCATCTCAATGCTGTTGAAAGGCTGATCTTTCTCTTGGAAGCCCTGCCCTTGTTTCTGAAAAATTAATTCTCCAGGGCAATCACTTCTATTAAAGAAACTGGGCTCCAAACAGTGGGACTTTTGTATCTTGAGTTAATGGACTGGGACAAGAATATACTGCAGTTTTAACTCACTGGTACTTCTGTTATAAACTTAGGAGCCCTTCCTTCTTTCATACCTGGCTACCCTAGTACAGACTAGGCTATAGCTACAGGAGATTTGCTGCATTTCAAGTAAAACTTTAATCCCTGCAAAGAAAACTGAACATCCATAGAAATGAGAAATATTTTGTGTTAGGTTTCCTCCTCTTGTGCTCTTGATACCTGGTGTCCTCCGATATGCAGGCTGAAATGAGCACAGGAGCACGTAGCCCCTTCCGTCCACTGGATTCTGCCCTCCCACTGCTACACAGGCAGATCAGATTTGCAAATGAGACTCATAAAGTTTCAAAGGCATTACTGGAACATAAACGCCACAGGCCTTTGTGACATTTATTTATGCATAAATGAGCATTGGGTGGATTATTTGAAAAAGGGGCTCCTTGCATTTAGAAATGCTTTTTTGTTGTGATATAGCTGTCCAAGAGAATAACTGATAGATACCTATTTCCTTTTGCAATCTGGTTCTGCTCTAATGTTATAATTGTGAATTCAATTGCATGTTTTTGCTTTCCATTAAGTTTTGCTCACTCTGAGGCCACATCACCTCATTCTTTGTCTCCCCCCACCATAGCTTTGTTCCTCTAATGATTTACTATCATATCTTTTTCCTCTCTTTCGCCTCTTACTATTTTCCTATAGCTTTGTCTCTTTCCTTGCTTTCATGCTTTCTGTTTGTGTGCATAGATTCATGTCACTTTTTTTTTTTTTGCTTCTTTTCCTTTTCCAGCTGAGGTTTAAATTAGACAAGGCACAGAATAGACATGTGTGGTTGGCTATAAGGAGGAGAGCAAATGGCCTGACCTTTCCCTCCTTTTTTTGCTGCAACTAGGGAGATTTTTCTTCTCCTGTAGAATGAGAGCCCCTCTTAAAAGGACAGATTTTTCATTAAGTCAGCTTCTGAATGGGAACAGCTGTTTGGCAGTTTTCTTCCTCAAACCCTCTCTTTTACTAGTTTATTTGGCTCACAGCCTCCCTAGGTAAAATTTTAAAAGGGATGAAAAAATATATGTGACTGTGACTGGCTCCTTCCATCACATTTTAGTGTAGTGTAGTGTTTTGTCACGAATAGAGATAAAGAAGAAAATCATATTGGTGGCAGCAGTCCCCCCCCCCTTTCTCGGATTTTATCTATTGCTTATAATCCCCAGTTGGGGGCTCACACAGTTCCTAGGTTAACCCACCAAATTAAACCATGGTTTGCTTAGCCACTGTTTATTTAACTAACTACAATTGGCTCAGTTCACACAACACATGGACAAAAAAGCTTCATTTACAATGTGCTTTGCGTAATAACGAAGATCAGACCAAACTGCTGTGGTTCTGTGTTGCTTTCTGGTTAGTTCCTCAGCTTCTTAGAGTTTAGCTGCACTGTTTCTTCTCTCTGTGTATACTTTGATTGCTTGCAGATTCTTTCTGGTTTGGCTCTTTGCTTTCTTTGCTTATCTTTTCACATGTGCTTTCTTGCTTGCTAGCTAACTTTTCTCTCTACAGCTTCATTTCTGAATGCATTTTTGGGTGAATTCTTAGGTTTGGTATGTTACAATATACCTAATTATAACTATATTAACTGCTGCATGAAAGAGTGAGACTATATCTTGTTCATCTTGGGACCTCATTGCTAAGCCTGCAACTCTCAGCATTCATAATTTGTGATGCTGGTTGAATGGGAGTTGTAATCCAAGAACAAAGGGCTACACATTCTTCAATCAATTTTAGAGCTAAGGAACTTTGAACACTTCCTTTCTTGCCAAAATGCTTCTTGTCTTGGAGCAGGTTCTTCCTATAGTCCATAGAAACAATCAGTAGCTAAAAATGAAGTCTAGAAGTCATTTTGTATTACACCGAATTTAAATAACCCTGGAAATGTACTTGTGGCACGTTTTTCTCTCTCTTTCTAGCTTTGCTGTATGCTATTCAGTTTGCTTCTCCCTGAACTCTCACTGCTTCTTCTTTCTTGCTCAGCTTCTCCTTGTTTCTTTTTTACTTCTGCATTCTTGCCTTTTCTCTTTCTTTCCAGGAATCTTCCCCTTTTCTTGATCCCATGTTTGCTTCCCTTGTTCCTCTTATTTAGCAAAAGCAGAGTGTAGAGTGTGTGTGTGTGTGTGTGTGTGTGTGTGTGTGTGTGTGTGATATCTATCTGGATATCTATTTATCTATCTGGATATCTATCTGGATATCTATCTATCTATCTATCTATCTATCTATCTATCTATCTATCTATC
>BLBF01000051.1:13954545-13970245 GCA_015471245.1 Laticauda colubrina
CCCCCCCCCCCCGTTTCTTATGACAGCTGAAAGATGCAAAGCAATAGTAGATCTTGAAGGCTGACATTCGGCCCTCCTAGAAAAAGAAAAACCATCAGTCCTAGAGGAGAGAGAGAAGAAAATATAAAGACAATTATTAATCATTCAGCAATTACAAAACAATACACTCCTAAGGCTTATCAGGATACTTGGAATGAAATGCTTTGATCAACTTAGGGGCTTTAACGTCGGTTTCGTTAACCCATTTGGCTTGCGAAGAAGGGAAATGTTTCCAGGCTACAAGATACTGGAGTCGACCCCTCCATTTGCGAGAGCCCAGAATTTCTTTAACTTCAAAATGTTGTTCACCTTCAATCAGTATTGGTATGGGAGGGTCAGCTTGGATGGGTCTTAAATCAGAAGTACGTTCAGGTTTTAGCAAACTAACATGGAAAACTGGATGAATTCGTCGAAGAGTTTTGGGTAAGTTCAGCTGGACTGTTACAGGATTTATAATCCGTTCAATCGTGAAAGGACCAACATACTTAGGATCAAGCTTCTTTGACTTTTGAGTGGTCTGCAAGTATCTGGTGGACAGGAAAACCTTTTTGCCCACTTTATATTCTTTGTGTGAGGATCTTTTCTTCTCTGCAAATTTCTTATGAACTTGATGGGCCTCATCTAATGCTTTGCGTGTCACTGGCCAGTTAAGTTGGAGTTGAGTTATCCATTCATCCAACAAATGGATGTTAAGTTTTTCACGAGGAAGTTCAGGTATGGGAACAAAATCATGTCCTGAAGCCACTTTAAATGGAGTAAATCTAGTACTACTGTGTACAGAGTTGTTATATGCCACTTCGGCAAATGGTAGTAATTCGGACCAGTTATCTTGTTGATAATTTATGTAACATCTAAGATATTGTTCTAACACTGCGTTAGTCCTCTCACAGGCCCCATTAGTTTGGGGGTGGTGGGCGGAGCTTAACCCCTGGGCAGAGCCTATTAACTTCAGGAACTCTTTCCAAAAATTTGAGGTAAACTGGACCCCTCTGTCAGAGATTATGCATTCCGGAACGCCATGTAACCTATAGATATGTGAAATAAACAGTTTAGCCAGCGTCTTAGCAGAGGGAATCTTGGAACAAGGTATGCAATGTACTTGTTTGGAAAACAAATCAGTCACTACCCAGATGACCGTGTTTCCACCACTTTCGGGTAATTCTACTAGAAAGTCCATAGAGATTTCTTTCCAGGGAGTCATTGGTCTAGCTACATTTTGTAACAATCCTACTGGCTTACCAGGAGGTCTCTTTGCCAAGGCACAAATTGGACAGCTAGCTACATAAGCTTCAATGTCCTTCTTTAAAGTAGGCCACCAGAATTGCCACTTAACCAGATGTAAGGTCTTCACAAATCCGAAGTGGCCAGCTGCTTTAGAATCATGAGCCTGTTGTAGTATTTGGCCCCTCAGCACCTGTGGCACATACAACTTGGCCCCCACCCAAGCCAAACCATCTCTAATTGTATAGTCACTTGAATGAGCCAGGAACCATTCGTCCAGTTTTAAAGCTTCTTTTAATTGTTCGGTTAGGTCATTCGATAAAACCACTTCTTGGTTCTTCCTTTGGGCTCTGGTGATCACTTTGGCAGCTAGATGTTTGGCTGAGACAATTGGGCTTATCACCTCCTGGCGCATACTATTATATTGGGGTAGTCTAGAGAGAGCATCCGCCATGAAGTTCTTCCTGCCTGGAATGTACTTCAATGAGAAATTGAATCGCTTGAAGTACTGGGCCCAGCGAACATGTTTAGGGGACAATTTCCGGGGCGTTTTTAAGGCTTCCAAATTCTTATGATCAGTCCATACCTCAAATGTGTGTTTTGCTCCTTCCAGGAAATGTCTCCAGGTCAGCAAGGCCCAACGAACTGCAAAAGCTTCTTTCTCCCAGACGGCCCATCTTCTCTCTGTTTCAGACAGTTTACGGGAGGTATACGCACAAGGCTGTAAGGTCCCTTTCTCGTTGATTTGAAGTAATACTGCTCCAATAGCCACATCACTTGCATCGGCTTGATTCACGAAAGGAGTGTCCATATCCGGGTGCTTCAGCACTGGTTCTGCAGCAAATAGTCGTTTTAGCTTTTCAAAAGCGGCTTGGCACTCCATGGACCACTCCAGCGGATTTCCTGGCCTTGGCTTCACCTCCCCTTTTGTTTTCAAGAGATTTGTGATGGGCATTGCTTTCTTAGCAAACGTCGGGATGAATTGCCAGAAAAAATTTGCAAATCCCAAAAAGCTTTGAAGTTGTTTTCTAGTGCGTGGTGGAGCCCATTCCAGAACGGCATGCACCTTCTCTGGATCCATCTCTATGCCTTCAGATGAAATGCGATATCCCAAATAGTCAATTTTGTCTTGGTGGAATTCACACTTTGACAATTTAGCATACAACTTAGAGGCACACAGTTTCTGTAGAACCGACCGCACTAACTTCACATGTTCATCCAGAGTTTCCGCGTAGATAAGGATATCATCAAGATAAACCAGAACCCCCCTGTATAAATGTTCATGTAACACTTGATTGATCATTTGCATGAATACAGCTGGTGCCCCTTGTAAACCAAAAGGAAGAACGTTGAATTGGAAGCAACCCATCGGGCAGTTAAAAGCAGTCTTCCAATCATCCCCTTCCTTAATTCGAATTCGGTAGTATGCTTCTCTCAAATCCAACTTCGTGAAAATCTTTCCCTTCGCTAAATGGGCCAACATGTCCTTCATCAAGGGAAGGGGGTACACATTTTCCACAGAAATAGCGTTTAAATTTCTTTAATCCACCACCAAGTGTTTGGAACCATCTTTCTTTTCCCAGAACAACACTGGGGCCGCTACTCGGGGTCTAGCAGGTTGAATGAAACCACGTTCCAGATTTTTATCTATAAACACTCTTAGCTCTTCCAATTCCCGTGGGGTCATTGAGTAAAACTTTGGTTTTGGGAGCTTTTGCCCCAAGGCAAAATCTCAATAGCACAGTCTGTTGGCCGATAAGGCGGAAGCTCATCCGAGGCCTTCTCACTGAACACTACTTTTAAATCCCAATACTCTTTGGGAATTTTCTCCTCATCTTTCACGGGATCAGTACCTATGGAAGCTATTTCAATTAGGTCCTCAGGCTTCGGCTGGGATCTGGCCCCTCCTCTCGGTCGCTGCTTTGTGCGTATGCGCAACAACCCCTTTCTCCAGTTAACCTGGGGGTTCCATTTCCGGAGCCAGGGCAATCCCAGTATTAATGGTTGCTCCATCCCTGGGACCGCAATAAAACGCAGGGTCTCATCATGCTCTCCCATGACCATTTCTATAGATTCCGTGACAAAACGGGCGGGGCAACCTCCAGCCACTGATCCATCTAGTTGGCAAAAGGAAATGGGCATCTTCAAAGGTTTTAGCTTTAGGCCCATTTTCTTCACTACTTCTGTGTTGATTATACACCTTGTGCACCCAGAATCTAACAGGGCTAGCATTTCCCCTTCGACCCCTGAATTGGGTACCCTCAACTTCACCGGAATGGTCATAGGGCCCACACTTGGACTTACCAGGAAGTCGTCTTCCGAGTCAGAATCCTCCTCCTCAGGGGTCACTGGGGCTTCTGATTCCTCTCCTGCGGGAGGGGTGACCTCTGCTGTCTCTTTCGACTTTAGTGCTGTTTCGTGAGGCTTCGCTGGGGACTTTTCAGGTTTCTTTCCTTCCTTTGGCGCCCCCTTTGGCTCCAACCTGACTCTGCAGTTCACAGCCCGGTGACCTTCCTTCCCCCATCGAAAGCAGGCCGAGGGGTTGGGTCTTCCCGCCACTCCTCCCTTCTGAGGTTTAGGAGCCTCTTGAGGATGTGGGGGGGAAAACTTGCTCCACCCATAACCTCCCCGCCATTTACTTCGGATTAAATCAATCTCCACTTCTTCTGCCAGCAAGTACCACATCTGCAAGTCATTGGGGTCTCTTCTAGCAGTGCATCTCTGGTACACATCTTCATTTAAACCATCTTTAAACAGTTCTATCAGGGCTTCTTGGGGCCAGCCTCGGAAATGGCCAGTTAACTGTCTAAATTCTTGGGTGTAGTCAGCCACAGACCTCCGCCCCTGTTTTATGGTTTTCATCCTAATTCGGGCCTTGCGCTCTGCCAATAGGTCCTCAAATCTAGCCCGCAGTGTAGCCATGAATAGGTTATAATTCAGCAACTGAGGAGCATTATCATTATGCAAGGTCACCATCCACTCTGCCGTTATTCCCTCCAGAGCCCTGGTAACACACCTCACTTTTCTGAGGGAAAATCCTCCCCATATTCTTCCATATGGCTCCAAACTTAAGCTAGGAAAAATCCCAAGGTTTTGGGATCCCCCCCCCCCCACATATTTTACTTCTAACGGAGGAAGCCTAGGAGCTCTATGCCTTCTAGGAATCACACCTCCTGCCGAAGGCCCCAGGGCTGCCACATAAATCGGGTTGATTTATGGGAGAGGGAGTTGCTCTGCTTCTTCTGGCTGGGGCTACTTCCCCTCCCCCTTCATACCTTTGTGCAGCTTGAGGTTATTCAAAGGCTTCATTAAGGAGTCTCCTGGCTTGATCCAGCAAGAGTTCCCTCTTTTTCTACTTTTGCCAAGGTTCCTCTTTTCCACGCCGGCGGGTAGTTGTGACCCCGGGGGGGTTCCTTTTCTGGACCTTTCCAACCAACTCCCACCGACCATCTGGGCTTCACAGCTGGATCCTCTTCCAAACTGAGCTCTGCTAGTTATTGGGCCTCCTGCACCAGCACAGAATCTTGCCCTCCAATGGCTCCCGGATCCTCTTGGTCACTATTTGAAGATGACATGATGTCCAGGCCCCCTCAGAAGAAAATTGGGTATTCTCTCCAGGTGGGCTGGTGGTGCAGATTCAGAATAATGTCAGGTGGAGCTCCATTCAAAATCCAGGAAAGAAATACTTAGACTCTTTAGTTTAGAGAAAATATATCTTTTACTGAAATTGAAGTGGTAGCTACCAAAGAATTCTAAATCTGAGAAATTAGGCGCGCAATTCACATATACAAAGTGATGGAAATGTTCCCACCCCCAATAGTTCAGATGACACTTCCAATTAGAAGTTGTGAATAGGATCATGTTGGCATCGTCAGGTGATGATGAGGCCTCTGTCCGTTGACCTTGGCATATCTTGATAACGGGTTGCAGTTGCGCAGAGAAAAGAAAGCTAAGCGAGAAATAGAAACCTAAAGCCCATGTCACACTGCCCAACGGATGCAAAAAGGACACAGTGGACGAGCAAAATGTTCCATCCATTGTTTTCCGCTCTCAAAAGGGGCTAAAATTTGCATAACCTGAGCAGATAACATGGACGCGGGGAGGACGCAGGGCGGATGCAAAGCGGATGCGGAACGGAAGCCTAGCGGATGGAAGCGGATGGGAGCGGATGGCACATCCACAGGGCTTCCGGGGGGCCTCAGTGAAGCGGACGTGGAACGGATACAGCGGATGCAGAGCGGATGCAGAGCGGATGCAGAGCGGATGCAGAGCGGATGAAGCGGATGCACAGCGGATGCACAGCAGAAGCCTAACGGATGCCTGGTGTTAATTGTGCATGCGAGGGGGGTGCATTGTGTCAGCCCCGTGGATATAATGGAAGCAGCTCGGAAGCAGGTCGCCATTCAGAGGAAAGACCTGCTGCTGGACAGATTGGCTGCCTTGCCTGCCCTGCCTGCATTTCTGCCTGCAAGCCTTGGTGCCAGCCTTGCTGCCAGCCTTGCTACCAGCCTTGCTGCCAGCCTTGCTACCCACCTTGCTGCCAGCCTCCCTGCCAGCCTTGCTGCCAGCCAGTCTGCCTGCCAGCCTTGCTGCCTACCTTCCTGCCAGCCTTGGTTCATGTCTGCCTGCCAGCCTTGGTGCCTGCCTGCCTGCCAGCCTTCCTGCCAGCCTTGCTGCCTGCCTTCCTGCCAGCCTTGGTGCCTGCCTGCCTGCCAGCCTTCCTGCCAGCCTTGCTGACTGCCTTCCTGCCAGCCTTGGTGCCTGCCTCCCTGCCAACCTTGGTGCCTGCCTCCCTGCCAGCCTTGCTGCCAGCCTTGGTGCCTGCCAGCCTCCCTGCCAGCCAGCAACCCCACAACCATGTGGAAGCACAGCAACCCCACAACCATGCGGAAGCTCAGCCATCTGCTGCCAGCCCTTGCAAGAGGGACAGGGCTACCATCCCGGCCCCTGGCCCTCACTCTGGTTCTGCTGGGGCTTCTGCAGCACAGGCTCGCTCTTCTGGGGCTGGGGCTTCTGCTGCTTCTGCTTCTGAAGGAGCTGATGACAAGCACTCCAGCACCAGCCACCTCCACAGCACCTTCACCCCTGAGACTGAGCGACCAAGAGGAGTGCCAGAGACTCATTTTTGTTTTATAGCTTGTTGTTAATAAAGTCTAGTTTTGATTCACACACTTGCTTCATTTCTTTTTTTGAATAAAGTCTTGCTGGAAACTTTTAGAAATGATTTAAGCCTTTGCATGCTTGTGGGATGAGTTAAGATAGCAGTGGGATGGGTTGAGATAGCTGTGGGATGGGCAGGGATACCTTTGGGATGGGTAATAGTGTGGGATACATAAACCTCCAGTGCAAGCATAGTGGGACTGTATGGTCCACCCTCCCAGGTGCCACACATATGGCCCTTTATTATCAATAATAATGTAATAATTATCCACACGTCAACATAAACACAACTCTTTATCAAACGCCCTATTCATTGTAGGCCAACCAAACATCACCCAATGTGTGATGAGACAGGCTGAAGGAAGCATCCATTAAGCATCTACCATCCTGTCTTGCCACTCCACTGCTCCAGCTGGGGAGTTGCACCAGTGTCTCAGGAGGTTGCGCTGCTTCTTCGCTTCATGTGAGGCTCTGTTGGGGCCTTGCACATCCTCAGTGTCAATCAGGTTTCGCCCTTGCCTCCATTCCCCAGGCTCCATGTCCCCATTACCTTGCTGATAGCGGGTGTGCATGAGATTGTGCAGGATGCAGCAAGCTTCCATGATCCTCCTCATGGTCTCTGGGCAATGCTGCATGGTGGTGAGAAGTACCTGGAACCTGTTGGCCAGGATGCCAAAGACGTTCTCCACCACCCGCCTTGCCCTGGACAGCCTGTAGTTGAAGATCCTCTCTTCATGGGTGAGGAGTCTGGAGGTGTAGGGCTTGATGAGGTAGGTTGTGAGGGAGAAGGCGTCATCCCCCACGATGAAGTAGGGCACATCTTGTGTGTCGTTGGGCAGGGGTTCTGGATCTGGGAAGCCCACAATGAGGTTGCCTTCCAGCTCCTCCTTGAGGTGACTGGCGTTGTATACCTGGGCATCTGAAGATGAGCCGTTGCCTGAAGCATCGATATACATGAACTTGTAGTCAGCATTGGCCATGGTGAAGAGGATGATGCTGAAGAAGCCCTTGTAGTTCAAATAAGTGGACCCCGACTTGGCTGGAGCTTTGCAGGCCACGTGCTTGCCATCTATGGCTCCAATGGTGTGGAGGAAGTTCCACTTCTGATACCACTGCTCTGCAACTTTCTTCCATCCTTCTTCAGTGGAAGGGTACTGGAGGAGCTCCTCCTTGTATTCTTCGATGATGGCCTGCACCACTTCTCTGACCACAATGCTGATGGAGTTGGATGGCACACTCCAGCTGTACTGCATGCTCCTGTAGGAGATCCCTGAGGCCAAGTGGCGCAGAGTGAGTGCCACCTTGAGCCCAGGTTCCAGGCTGGGCCGGAAGCTGGTGTTTGTCTTGGTCAACCTGGGTGTCAGGCGCTGCACAACTTCGTCAAACATGGCTGGAGGCATCCTCATGAAGTTTTGGAATGCATGAGTGTCTTTGTTCCTGAGTTCCACCATCAGCTTGTTGTATAGTCCGTCCTCTGCTCTTCTGGCGAACCATCTTCGGATCCAGACTCTTTTTGGGTGGCTCCATTTCTTCTCGCAGTAGAGTTCACAGAGCCTGCAGATGGCTTCGCACTGTTGCAGAACGATGGTGGCTGCCGAAAGGACTTTGTTACAATCCACGGTGGACTTGACTAGATGCTGTGGAAGAGGAAGAGCCAGATGAGGAAGAGCCAGGAAGAGGAAGAGCCAGAGGTCTGCACCGCTGGGCTGCTGTTCTGAAAGTGAGATGCAGGTGAATTGCTCCCCCTTTTTATAGGCAGTATAAGTTTTCCGCTAGGCATCCTCTAGGCATCCTCTAGGCATCCTCTAGACATCTTTAATATCCGAGATAGGTCCCCTCTGCGAACATTTTTTCCATTTTAAACGCTTTGTTTCCATTCTGCATCCGCTAGGCATCTGTTCTGCAACTGTTCTGCATCCATTCTGCTTCCTCCCTGCGTCTGGGCAGATGGAGTTCCGCGGATGCATAGCAGACGCCTAGCGGATATAGCGGATGCGTAATGGATGCGTAACAGATGCCTAGCGGGTGCCTAGTGGATGCATAGCGGATGCAGAACAGACGAACTGTATACATTTTCCGCGCAAAAGTTTTGGGCAGCCCAAAACTTTTGGAATGGATGAAACGTCCATAAACGGATGCTGGACGGATAGAGAGGAAGCCAAACGGAGGCAGTGAGTACATCTCGTTTTTGAACGGATGGCAAGGTTTTTCGTCCGTTTTACATCCTCTTTGCATCCGTTGGTTCAGTGTGACATGGGCTTAACTCTATTGTATGCTTCCCCCCCCCATTTACACAACAGAAGAATGTAACACCTCGAGCTCACTTCCCAAGCTTTCCCTTCCTCTCCTTCCCCACCCCGTTTCTTATGACAGCCGAAAGATGCAAAGCAATAGTAGAAGATCTTGAAGGCTGACAGTTTCCTTTCAAGATCTAAATCAAAAGTTGAACCTAGTATTTCTTAAAGGCCCTGTCACACTGGCTGACGGATGCAAAACATTTGTAAAAAGGACACAGTGGATGAGAAAAATGTTCCATCCATTGTTATCCGCTCTCAAAAGGGGCAAAAATTTGCATAACCAGAGTGGACAACACAGAAAGGAACGGACGGGGGGAGGACGTAGGGCAGATGGAAAGCGGATGCTCCACAGAAGCCTAGCGGATGAGAGTGGATGGCACATCCTCGAGGCTTCCGGGGGAGTGCAGCAAAGCGGACCCAGAACGGAAAGAGCGGATGCAGATTGGATGCTGAGCAGATGAAGCAGATGCACAGCAGATGCCGAGCAGATGAAGCGGATGCAGAGCGGAAGCCTAGCGGGTGCCTAGCGGAAGCCTAGCGGATGCCTAGCATTCACTGCGCATGCAGGGAGGATGCATTGCATCAACCCGCGGATATAAAGAGAAGCAGCTCCCAAGCAGATCACCATTCTGAGGAAAGACCTGCTTCCAGTCACAGCTTGCCAGCCAGCCAGCCAGCCAGCCAGCCAGCCAGCCAGCAACCCAACAACCATGGGGAAGAAACGGAAGCCTCTGCCATCTGCTGCCAGCCCTGGCAAGAGGGACAGGGCCACCCTCCCACCTTCTGGCCCTGACTCTGCTTCTGCTGGGGCTTCTGCTGCCCGGCCTCAATCTTCTGGTGCTGGTGCTTCTGCTGATGCTGCTACTGGAGGTGGTGCTTCTGCTGATGCTGCTTCTGGTGGTGGTGCTTCTGCTGGTGCTTACTCTGCTGATGCTGCTTCTGGTGGTGGTGCTTCTGGTGATGCTTACTCTGCTAGCACTGCTCCTGGTGCTGGTGCTTCTGCTGGTGCTTACCCTGCAGGCGCTGCTCCTGGTGCTGGTGCTTCTGCTGGTGCTTACTCTGCTGGCACTGCTCCTCGTCCTGTTGGTCCTGTTGGTGCTTACTCTGCTGGTGCTGCTCCTGGTCCTGCTGATCCTGCTGGTGCTCCTGGTTCTGCTGGTGCTCCTGGTCCTGCTCCTGGTCTTTCTGGTGCTGCTGGTGCTGCTGGTCCTGCGGGTCCTGCTTTTGCTGCTACTGTTGTTGCTGCTGCTGCTGCTGCTGCTGCTGGTGTGGAGGAGCAGCCCCTACAACCTCGAAGCCCTGCTGATGAGGGCCCATACTGCCCTGCCAAAGGGAGGAAGAGGAAGACATGTGAATGGGAGAGGAGGCAATACAACATAGAAGAGGAACATGAGGAGGAGGTGCTGGAGTGGCTGAGGGAGAACGAGTATCTATGGCGGAAGGGACACAGGCTCTATCCCGACACCAAAAGAAAGCAGGCTGCTTGGAGAGAGAAGGCGGAGAGCCTGGGCTACACTTCAGAGGTCCTCCTCAGCTGGTGGAAGCACATGCACACCTGGTATGGGAAGCTGCACCTCAAGAAATCTGGCCAGGCCGCGGTCAAGCTGATGGACAGAAAGACCTACATGATGGCCAAGTGCAGCTACTTGGAGGGTGAGATTGGCCACCGAGGAGCAGCCCCTCTCACAACCCTCTCTCTCAGGCAGCCTGCTGAGAGCCAGTCCTCTTCTGGCAAAGAGTCAGCTCCTGTGTCCAGGCAGGTATCTGTGGAGCGTGCCACGATGGAGACCCCCCCGACAGCTGCACTACCCATGGCGGAGCATGTGGGGGACCCCCTGACGCAGTGGGAGAAAGGAGACGGCACTTCCACCACAGCCCAACCCGCATCCACCTCTACCTCCACAGCTCTACCTCCACAGAAAGGCAGAGAGGCAAACCGGAGGGACAGAGCCACACTGTCAGAGACACCATCAGGAGCAGCGTAGATCTCCTCTCTCAGCTGGTACACACTGACGCCCCATCCTCCAACTGCAAGCCCTTCCTCACCTATGTCAACCAGACCCTCATGAACATGACGGAACCCCAGTACCAGGTGGTGAAGGACAGGATCACCGATCTTCTTCACAACCCTCCAGACCAAGATGAACCTGCTCCCACTCAGTCCAGGCCTGCTCCTCCAACCCAGGTGATGTCACTGCCCTTCCAAGGCTTTCCACAGGCCCTACCCTACCAAGGCTACGGCTACCAGGAGGTACAGCTGCACAGGCAGCAGCCCTTCCCAGTCCAGGCACAGGTACATCGGATGCCACCGTTGCCACTGATGCCACCGATGCCACACACGCCACCGATGCCACCCACACCACCGATGCCACCGATGCCAGTCCTCACCCAGCTGCAGACCAGACAGCCCCACTACACTGCTCCTTCCTCCACCCCACAGCCAAGCCCAGCCTCAGTACATCTGTCATCGGTATTGGGGCTGACACCCCATGTCATGGAGGAAGGGGCTCTCAACATCACGGGGCTGAGCCAGCTGTCTGAGAGCTTCCTCAACACACCATCCCCTGTTGTCCTCTCGGGGCCAGGCACCCCAGTGGTGCTTCAGACCAGCACTCCAGCAGCAGCCACCTCCACATCACCTGGACTCTTCACCCCTGAGACTGGGCACGCCTTCGAGTGACCAAGAAGAGTGCCAGAGACTGGGTGGCTACTTGTTGACTTTATTTTTGCTTTGGACACTTGACTTGGGTCATTTTTCTTTTACAGTTTGTTATTTAAGAAGTTTATCTTTGCTTCACACACTTGCTTCATTTATTTTAGTAAATAAAGTCTTGGTGGAAACTTTAGAAATGGTTTAAGCCTTTGCATGCTTGTGGGATGGGTTAAGATAGCAGTGGGATGGGCAGGGATACCTTTGGAATGGGTAATAGCTGTGGGATGGGTAGAGATACCTTTGGGATGGGTAATAGCTGTGGGATGGGCAGGGATGCCTTTGGGATGGGTAATAGCTGTGGGATGGGCAGGGATACCTGTGGGATGGGTAATAGCTGTGGGATAGATAAACCTCCAGTGCAAGCATAGTGGGACTGTATGATCCACCCTCCCAGCTGCTACACCTATGGCCCTTTATTATCAATAATAATGTAATCATTCATCCACACATGTCAACATAAACACAACTCTTTATTAAACGCCCTGTTCATTGTAGGCCCACCCAACATACATGGCCCAATCTCATCAGTGTGATGAGACAGGCTTAAGGAAGCATCCATTAATCATCTATCATCCTGTCTTGCCACTCCACTGCTCCAGCTGGGGAATTGCACCAGTGTCTCAGGAGGTTTCACTGCTTCTTCCCTTCACGTGAAGCTCTGCTGGGGCCTTGCACATCCTTAGTGTCTATCAGGTTTCGCCCTTGCCTCCATTCCCCAGGCTCCATGTTCCCATTGCCTCATTGGAGGTCCACGAGCCTGTTCTGCAAGACTGGGTAGCGGGTGCGCATGAGATTGTGCAGGATGCAGCAAGCTTCCACGATCCTCCTCACAGTCTGTGGGCGATGCTGCATGGTGGTGAGTAGTACATGGAACCTGTTGGCCAGGATGCCAAAGGCGTTCTCCACCACCCGCCTTGCCTGGACAGCCTGTAGTTGAAGATCCTCTCTTCAAGGGTGAGGAGTCTGGAAGTGTAGGGCTTCATGAGGTAGGTTCTGAAGTAGAAGGCATCATCCCCCAGGATGAAGTAGGGCACATCTTGCGTGTTGTTGGGCAGCGGGTCTGGATCTGGGAAGCCCATGATGAGGTTGCGTTCCAGCCCCTCCTTGAGGTCACTGGTGTTGTATACCTGGGCATCTGAAGCTGACCCATTGCCTGAAGCATCGATGTACATGAACTTGTTGTCAGCATCGACCATGGCGAAGAGGATGATGCTGAAGAAGCCCTTGTAGTTGAAATAATTGACCTTGACTTGGCTGGAGCTTTGCAGGCCACGTGCTTCCCATCTATGGCTCCAACGGTGTGGGGGAAGTTCCACCTCTGATACCACTGCTCTGCAACTTTCTTCCATCCTTCTTCAGTGGAGGGGCACTGGAGGAGCTCCTCCAGGTATTCTTCGATGATGGCCTGCACCACTTCTCTGACACAATGCTGATGGTGTTGTGTGGCACCCTCCAGCTATACTGCATGCTCCTGTAGGTGGTCCCTGAGGCCAGGTGGTGAAGAGTCAGTGCCACCTTGAGCCCAGGGTCCAGGCTGGGCTGGAAGTTGGTGCTCTGCTTGGTCAACCTGGGTCTCAGCCGCTCCACAACTTCGTCAAACATGGCCAGAGGTATCCTCATGAAATTCTGGAATGCACGAGGGTCTTCATTCCTCAGCTCCACCATAAGCTTGTTGTACAGTCCATACTCTGCTCTTCTCTCAATCCATCTTCGGACCTAGATGCCTCCTTCTTGGACGCCTCCTTTTCTTCCCGTAGAACAGTTGAAAGAGCCTGTAGATGGCTTCACACTGTTGCAGAACGATGGTGGCTACCAAAAGGAGTGTGTTACGATCCATGGTGGACATCAATGGATGCTGTGGAAGAGCAAGAGCCAGATGAAGGCAGAGGTCTGCACAGCAGGGCTGCTGTTCTGAAAGTGAGATCCAGGTGAGTTGCTCCCCCTTTTTATAGACAATATAGGTTTTCCACTATGTGTCCTTTTGCATCCTCTAGGCATCCTCTAGACATCCTTAATATCCGAGATAGGTTCCCCTCTGCGAACGTTTTTTCCGTTTTAAATGCTTTCTTTGCAAGCTGCATCCGCTTTCATCCTTTCTCTGTCCGTGCTACTAACGCTGCATGTTCATTCCACGTCCGTCTCGCTTCCTCCCTATGTCTGTTTTCCGCTGGAGCAGATCTGAGTTGTGCAGATGTGCAGTGGATGCCTAGCGGATATAGCAGATGCGTAACGGATGACAACGGATGTAGAACGGATGTTCCCCGTATGCGTTGCGGATGCAGAACGGACGCGTTGGATACATTTTCCGCTCAAAAAGTTTTGAGCAGCTCAAAAGAACGGATGAATCGCATTAATCAACGGATGGCAAGTGTTTCTCTCCTTTTTACATCCTCTTTCCATCCATTGGTGCAGTGTGACATGGGCTTAATATACTTTTCTTTCAATACAGTCATGATTTCAGAATAGTTTCAGATTATAATCTTTTTTAATAAATAAATTTTGAATTTATGCTTTTCTCTATCAGTACAGATAGTCGTCAACATCATGATTTCTTTAGCGATGATTTCAAATTACAGGGGTGCTCAAAAAAGTGTCTCACAACAGATGAATGTGCTTTCAAATGTTGCAACTGCCCTATGTTTACAATGGTTGCAGCATCCCAGAGACATTTGATCATCATTTGTGACTTTTCCAGCCATCTTCCAAAAAGTGAAGTCAATGAGCAAAATCAGACCCACATGGTTTACTAGACAACTACACTAACTCACTTAACAAGCAACAGCCAAAATGGTCATGAAATTTTCATGAATCACTTAACAACAATCTTGCTTAGTAATGGAAATTCTGACCCCAATTGTCATTGTAAACTGAGGACTATTTGTGTAGCACCTTTAGAACAAGGCTGGGATCAGAGAAATCTGAAACAAAATTAACAGCTAAAGACGAGGTTGCAAAATTATGCATGGACACCTGTGTGCACTATTCTTATGGTACTTTGAGAGAAAAAAAATGAAAACTGCATTGAATGAAGACTCTATAGCATAAATATAAAAATTGTCAGAGTAAAAGAGTGTTGGATCAGTCATCAGGAAAATTAAGAAAATGGATAGGAGTTTCCAAGTCCATTTTGGCATCTTTCAAAGTGTGATTGCATGAGCTTCCATGCTGGGAAATACTACTTTCTTTACAGCATTGTACATTTCAATAATGTACAAGAGGAGTGAGAGTAAACAAAATTTCTTTATTTTCCCCTTAGGGTAGAGCAAGCTTTTCTTTTGAAAATCCATGAGGAAATTTTAAGAAAGTAATTAACAGGAATTGAAAAGCTGCTTATAAGACATTACTCTCAAGTTACACTGTCTCAGAGGTCCATTTTTGCACTCATTTATTTACCACATACTACTCTTGTGCTTTAATGCAATCCTTTGAAAGAGTAATAAATGGCACTTTGATTCATCTCTCAGGTTTGTGTCCAGTCTCCATCTATCTATGTCCTACCTGGCGAAAGCCATGGTGCCACACCACTTTGTTCTCATCAATCGTCACTCTCTTGCCTGGGGAAGCCATCACATCAACTCTTCCAATCTTGACTCTCATAAAGGAATTATTTGGAAAAATGACTAAGTTGGTGATATCAAATCCAATATTTAACTCTTTGTGCTTCCCCAAAAATACTGTTTTTCTGGCACTGTTGTTAAATGTCACCCACTGAAGAAAGGGATGCAGCTGTATTGGAAAAGACATAGACACAAATAAATAGTTTAGTTAGTTTTTCCATCCAAAGTTTGAAGGAACTTTTTTTCAAATTCATGAATCATCAAGTTTTCTCACCACAGCCCATAGTCACTAATAGAGGATAGCATGTTCAGTGCTGCAACTCCAATAACAGTTGTGATACTTGTATTGTGGTGAAGGGACATGAATCTGTAAGTAAATCTGCTTGATGGAAGGAAAACGGTGCACATCACACTGTGGAGCATTATTTTACAACTCTGGTTCTAAGAAAAGGACTCACCTGCCAAGCATGCAGATCCTGCAACTTCAGTTTCCCTCTTTTCATTACTGCTCTGTGTTTGGACTTGGACTGGTACAAGGCATGTAAAGCATGTGCCACAACGTAGACAGCATTGTAGACACTGTAGCTGTGGCCAGCCATGCTCATTTCAAAGGCCAAGGAAGGAAGGTTCTCCAGTTTCTCTTGTCCGCTGCAGGCTTCGCTGTTTTGTTTCGCCATCTTGGAATCTGGAAATAAACATCTAAATGTTTGTGT
>BLBF01000051.1:13977151-13995179 GCA_015471245.1 Laticauda colubrina
GTTTAGCTTGTCTACCTAACCCTGGTTGGGGAACCCAGGCTTAACAATTAGTATTGCAAAAACTATGATATTTTTATAACCTTCATGAAAATCTGTGTCTGTTTCTAGGGTTAAGATCAAAATGAAAAGCCAATCAAATTATATCACAAAATATCCTAAATGAAGTGATTTCAAAGTACTATTAAAACCAACAAAATGAGGACTTTGATGACTTAAATCTGAATTAAATCCCATAAGGACAGAGACAAAGCATCCTAACAAAAGAAAAGGAATCCTCTGTCATTAAAAACCAAAGAAATGGTACTTAAAAAGAAACATGAAAACAATGAGTGAAGAAGAGCATAGATATGGTTGCAGATCTTTGTTCTGATCACAAAAATACAATATAACATCAGTAGTATATGCAGTATCCCTTGACACCTTGTACGTGTTTATTTAGTAGTGAGCCCTATTCTAATATGATGATCATAAGCAATTGAACAACCCACCAACATTTTTTTATTTACTTCCATGACCACTTCTTCCCAAAGTTGTTCAGAGCAGTAGAAATTAATAACTAAGATATAACATAAAAGGAATTAAATTGATATATTGCCTAGCAAATTGTGTATAATATGAAACGTTCTGAAGTAGTAATCAGCATACAATTCTAATAATGAGAATAATAATCAATCTTTCATCACAGGAGAAACAACATAAGATATATTGTGAATTGACTATATTTCAATTTAATACACAAACATACACTAACAAAGATTAATAATGTCTCCCTATGCATTAAAGTATACAGTAAGGGTCTTCAAACTTGGCAAATTTAAGACATGTGGATTTCAACTCTCAGAATTCCTGAGTTAACATTTCTAGAGAAGGAATTCTGGGAGTTGAAGTCCGCAAGTCTTAAAGCTGTCAAATTTGAAGACCCCTGGAATACAAGGATGGGAATTAGTCAATTATACGAAGCAATGTTTTAAAAATATCTTACAGGAGATTAAGAGTTTTAGAGATGGGTAGATGGTCTGTGAAGGCTTCATTGTCAAGAGAAGATAGAAGATAAGAGGTAAGCCCACCAATGATTAAGTCATCTGGCTGATCATACTGGTGAAGAATGGAGAGCAGTTCGTTGATGCTGCATAAATTGACCTGTATTTGGTGCACCACATGAGGCAGTACTAAGAACATCAGTCCTATAAACCTTGCCATTCAGAAGGCAGATAATCTTCTACACAAGAGACATGGGTATGGGCCTAGGCCTCGCAGCAATTAATTGTTTGCTGTTGAATTCTCAGATTTGACTTACAGCTGAAGAGAAGAACTGGGATCAGCCTCAATAGGATTTTATTAACAGCTGTTTCTGTTGTTGGATGCAACAGGGAGGGCCAATGGAGACCTTATTGAAAAATTACAGGGAAGATAATAATAGGGTCCAAGGAGTCCAAGGAGAAATGTTGGCCTTGCTGGATTCTGGGTGCACAAGGTGTGTAATCAGCTCAGAATTCATGGAGAAATTGGGTCTAAGGCTAAGAAGTTTAAAAATTACCATAGCATTTGCCAATTAGATGGATCAGTAGTGGGGGTAGCCCTGCACATTTTATAATGTGACAATGGAGAGGCATCAAGAGACTTTGTGCTTTACTGTTTCCCCTAGGATGGAGCGTCCCTTACTACTAGGCTTGGCCTGGCTCTGGAAGTGGAACTCCCAAGTGGATTGGAGGAGGGAATGATTACGCATATGCACTGACCAACCCCTGGAAGGGAAGGGGCAGTCTCAACTGAACTCCCAGAATTCTGCATCCATGGGCAGTGAAAACTTGGAGGGGGGGCGAAGATACCTGAATAATATTAGGATTTAAAGGATGTGTTCAGTGAAAAAGTGTCAGACCAGCTCCCCCAACAGATTGCAGTATTGTGATTCTATCAAGAGTGAAACTCCCAAAACCTAAACCATACTCAATGACACCACGGGAGCTAGAAGAACTGTTCACCAGTAATAACCTTGAACGAGGGTTCATCCAACCTGCTAGACCTCAAGTAGTGGCCCCAGTATTATTCCGAGAAAAGAAAGATGGCTCATTTCTCTTGTGTGTGGATTATAAAAACTTAAATGCAATTTCTGTGGAGAATGTGTACCCACTCCCCTTGATGAAGGACATGTTGGCCCACCTGGCCAAGGAAAATTTGCATGAAACTTGATTTGAGAGAAGCTTACTGCTGAGTTTGAACCAAAGGAGGGAGATGAATGGAAAACTACTTTCAATTGCCTGATGGGATGTTTCCAATTCAACTTTCTCCCATTTGGCCTACAGGGGACTCCTGCGGTATTCATACAACTGATAAATGAGGTTTTGCATGAACATTTGTACAAGCAGGTGCTGGTTTATCTTGATGATATCCTTATCTACTCTGAGACTCTCGAGGAGCATGTGAAATTAGTACAATCTATCTTGAAAAACCTCGAGCCACTGAACTGTACACGAAATTGTCCAAGTTGTGAGTTCCACCAAATTGACTATTTAAGTTACTGCATAACACATGACAGCATCGAAATGGATCCAGGGAAAGTCCAGGCTGTTTTGGAATGGGCCCCTCCCTTCACCAGAAAGCAAATGCAAAGCTTACTAGAATTTGCTAATTGTTACCGTCAGTTTATCCCAGCTTTTGCGAAGATTGTGCTACCTATTACAAACCTCCTAAAAACTAAGGAGGAGGTGAAACTGAAGCCCAGTCGATCGCTGGAGTGGTCCATGGAGTGCCAAGCCACTTTTTTTTTGCAGTTGACCAGTGCTAAAGCACTCGGATATGGATGTCCCTTTTATAACCCAAGCTGATGCAAGTGATGTAGCAGTGTGGGTAGTGCTACTACAAGCAAACGAGGTGGGAACTCTGCAACTGTGTGCATATACCTCCCATAAACTAACTGAGATGGAAAGAAGATGTCCATTTGGGAAAAGGAAGCTTTTGCTGTCTGTTGGGCTCTATTAATCTGCAGGCATTTTCTCAAGGGAGAATAACATCCTTTTGAGCTGTGGACAGATCATAAAAACTTAGAGGCTCTAAAAAATATCGAAAATTGTCACCTAAGCAAGTCCACTGGGCACAATATTTCAAACGGTTTAATTTTTCATTGAAGTACATTCCGTGGCGGAAGAACTTCATGGCAGATGCATTGTCTCGATTACCCCAATATAATAGTGTCCACCCAGAAATGATCCTCCCCATTGTCCCAACTAAAGAATTGGTGGCTCTGATTGTTACTAGAGCCCAGAAGAAGGGAGATGTTGATCTGTCAAAAGATTTGTCTGCACAGCTAAGAGAAGCTTTAAAACTAGATGATTGGTTCCTGACCCACTCAAATGGCTATATGGTTAGAGATGCTTTGGCATGGGTAGGGACCAATTGTACATGCCAGCAAAGTTGAGGACCCCCATTTTAAAACAAGCTCATGATTTAAAAGCCGCTAGACATTTTGGGTTCATGAAAACCCTACATTTGGTTAAACAGCAATTTTGGTGGCCTACTTTAAAAGAGGACATTGAAACTTATGTGGCTAGTTGTCCTATTGTGTTTCAGCCAAATGGCCACCTGCTAAACTGGCTGGCTTATTACAAAATGGAGCAAGGCCGACTGCTCCATAGAAAGAAATTTCTATGGAATTTATAATGGAACTATCTGAAAGTGGGGAACATACAGTTATTTTGGTTGGTAACAGACTTGTTTTCCAAACAGGTACATTTCATACCTTGTGCAAAAATCCCATTTGCAAAAATTTTGGCTAAACTATTTATTTTACATGTTTATAGGTTGCATGGTGTTCCTGAATGGATAATTTCAAATAGGGGTGTCCAATTCACATCAAACTTTTGGAAAGAGTTTCTGAAACTATTGGGCTCTGCTCAAGGCTTAAACTCTGCCCATCACTCACAAACCAATGGGAATTGTGAGAGAACTAACTCAGTATTGGAACAATACCTTAGATGCTATATATATTATCAAAAAGATGATTGGTCTGACCTCCTATCATTTTCAAAGGTGGCTATAACAATTCGGTTCACAGTAATGCTGATTTTACCCTATTTAAAGTAGCTTCGGGGCAAGACTTTGTACCCATACCTGAACTTCCACAAGACAAACCCAATGTTCCATTACTGAGTGAGTGGATAACCCAACTCCAACTTACCAACTGGCTGGTTATCCATAAAGCATTAAGGCCCTGTCCCATTGCACTTACGGATGCAAAGAGGATGTAAAACGTTAAAAAAAGCTTGCCATCTGTTGGAAAATGCTATGCATCCGTTGTGTACACATTGCAAACATTTTTCATATGCTCTATCCATCGAGCATCCGTCCACTGAGATTTCATCTGTGCAAGAAGTTTTGAGCTGCACAAAACTTTGTGAACGGATGAACTTTCTGCCACGTATGATGTACATCCGTGACATATACGGGCAACAAACGTTCTATGTCCGTTATCATCCGTTAAACGTCCGCTGTATCCTCTCTGCATCCTCTGGCAATCCCCTCAACTCACATCCGCTGCAGCTGAAAACAGAAAGAGGGAGGTAACAAAAGGTACATGGACCATCTACACAGCGTTAGTAGCATGGAAATAGAAAGGATGTAAGCGTATGCATCTCGAATATAAAGTATTAAAAATGGACAAAACGTTTGTATCTGGGATGTATCTTGTATATTTAGGATGTCTGCAGTATGTCTAGAGTATGCAGAAGGGCACCTAGCGGACAATCGATATTTTCCATAAAAAGGGGGAGAAAATCATCTGGATCACTGCGATGGTGGACCTACAGTCCCACTATGGTTGCACTGGAGGTTAATCTATCCCACAACTATCCTTATCTATCCCACAAGCATGCAAAGGCTTAACCATTTTTTCAAAGTTTTCACCAACACTTTATTAAGTAAACAAAATGAACCAAGTAAACTAAGTGTCTTAAGCAAAGATAAACTTTATTAACTTTCTTAGGTAAACTTTATGACTATTAAATAAGTAAAATGAACCAAGTAAAGTGTCTTAAACAAAGATAAACTTAACAAGTAAACAACTCAGTCTCTGACACTATTTTCAGTCACTCTGAGTCATGTCCATGGTCTCAGCTGTGAAGCGGGCAGGAACTGTGGCTTAAGTGCTGGTCTGAGGCACTATTGGGGTGCTTGGACCCGAGGGTACAACAGGTGGTGGTGTGTTCAGGAAGCTATCCAAGAGCTGACTCAGTCCTGTGAGGTTGAAAGGCCCTTCATCAAGGACTTGAGATGTCAGGTCCAATACTGATGACAGATTGTCCATTGACGGGCTTGGCTGTAGGGTGGAGGAAGGATTGGGAGGAGTGTAGTGGGGCTGTCTGGTCTGCAGCTGGGTGAGGACTGGCGCCTGTGGTGTTCGATGAATCTGGGCCTGGACTGGGAAGTTCTGCTTCTGCTGTGGGAAGCCCTGGTAGTCGTAGGCTTGGTAGGTAAGGGGCTGTTGAAAGCCATGGAAGGGTTGTGACATCACCTGGGGTGGAGGAGCAGACCTGGAGTGGGTAGGAGCAGCTTCAGCTGGGCCTTGAGGGTTGTGCAGAAGTGCTTCATCACCTGGTACTGGGCCTTGGGCAGGTCCCTCGGATCCTGGCTCACGTCGGTGATGAAGGTTCCAGCCCGAGGATGCTCTGTCCAAGTGGACCAGCTGAGAGAGAAGTTCTGTGCTGGTCTTCATTGTGTCCCTGATCTCCAACAGCACACTGTGATCCTGGCCCTCCAGTCTGCCTCTCTGCCTGCATCCTCTGGAGCTGGGGGTGGGGGCAGGGGAGGGTTGGCCTCTGGTGACTGCTGCTTCTTCCTCCATTTGTGACAGCAGGGTGTCATCCTCCATGGGATCCTCCAAGTCTGCCGACATGGGGAGTGCAGCTGTCAGGTGGGTTCACTACTGTGGGGCCCTCTGAAGACACCTGCCTGGACAGGATAGCTGGCTCCTGGCTAGAAGAGGACTGGCTGTCTGTGGGCTGTCTGAGGGAGAGGGGTCTCAGAGGGGCTGCTCCTCGGTGGCGGATCTCACCCTTCAGGAAACTGCACTTGGCTATGACATACATCTCCCAGTCAGTGAGCTTGACAGTGGCCTGCCCAGATTTCTTGAGGTGTAGCTTGCCATACCAGGTGTGCATGTGCTTCCACCATCCAAGAAGTACTTCTGCAGTGTACCCCAGGCTCTCTGCCTTGTCTCTCCAAGCTGCCTGCTTCTTCTTGGTGTCCCGATACAGTCTGTGGCCCTTTCTCCAGAGGTACTCGTTCTCCCTCAGCCATTCCAGCACCTCGTCCTCATGCTCCTCGGAAACAGTGTACTGTTTCCTCTCTCCCTTCTTCTTCCCTTGCCTCTTCCTCCCTCTGGTAGGGGCTTGAGCAGGGCCTTCAGGGGCTTGAGCAGCAGGGCCTTCAGGGGCTTGAGCAGCAAGGCCTTCAGAAGCAGGGCTTTGAGGGCCTTGAGGCTGGTCCATCACAGCAGCAGCAGCAGCAACTTCAGAGTCAGTGCCAGGGGGTGGGATGCTGGTTCTGGCCTTCTTCACCTTGCCAGGGCTTGAACAAGTAGGCACAGGCTTCCTCTTCTTGCCTGACTGACAAACCATGGTGTTCCTGCAAGATGTATCTGGCAGCACGTCTTTCCCCTGTATGCTGACTGCATGCGTGCTGCATCCTTTTATATCCACAGAGGTGACACAATTCATCCTTCCTGCATTTGCAGTGAATGCTTTGCATCTGATATACATTCATTGGGCATCCCCTTTGTTTCCTATGGGCGTCCGTAATGCATCCGCTTCATCCACTATGCCCCTTCCACTATGCGTCCACTTTGAAATTCTCCCCGGAACCCCTTCGGAGGTGTCATCTGCTTCCCTCTGCTTTCATCCGCTAGGCTTCCGATGAACATCCATTTAACATCCCCTCTACATACTACCCATGTCCGTTCTTTTCCGTTCTTTTCCATTCTTTTCTGTTCTGTTTATGCAAATTTTCACTTTTTGGAGTGGATGACAATGGATGGAGCTACCCCCGAAATTTTGCTAATCCGCTGTGTCCTTTATGCATACATTTTGCATCCATTGGCCAGTGGGACCGGGCCTTTAGATGATGCTCATCAAGTACATAAGAAACAAACTGATAAAAAGAGCTCCACAAATACAATATCAAGTGGGGCGACAAAGTGTTCTTGTCCACTAGATATTTACAAACCACACAAAAGTCTAAAAAATTGGGACCTAAATATGTTGGGCCTTTCCCAATTGAATCATGTGGCAATCCAACTGCAATTACTTAACACCCTTAGACGGATTCACCCTATTTTCCATGTCAGTTTATTGGAACCTGAACATTCCTCCAACTTGAGGATTGACTGCTCAGTTCAACCCTCTAGTACCTCTTTTGATTGAGGTCGAACAACATTTTGAAGTTAAAAAAATTTAGGTCTCAAGGAAACAAAGAGGTCAACTCCAATATCTGATTGTTTGGAAGCATTTCCCTCCTTCTCAGTCAGAATGGGTAAATAAATGAGATGTTCGAGTCCTTAGGTTCATACAGGCATTTTGAGCGAAAGATCCTGACAAATATTAAACTTTTGTATTGCTTGTGAAATGTATATTATTCTTTTATCTTGCATTTTTTTCTTTTTTAGACTCATGCCTCTTTTGCAAGAGGACCAAATGTCAGCCTTCAAGACTCCTTTCAAGACTCCTTTCTTTTCTCTTGCATCTTTTGGCTGCCATAATGGGAGGGAGGGGGAAATAATTGGGCTTTGTGGGTGTGGGAAATATGCTGGAGGTTTTGGAGAATGAACTGTATAACTTGGGGAAAAAACTTTATTGTTTATGCTTATTTGCTTGCTTTCTGTGCAACTGCAAGTCTTTATCAAAATAGGCTAAGGTCAATGGCCAGATGTCTGCATTACCACCTGAAGATGCCCCACATGATATTATTTTATTTTTTATGTATTTATTTGTCAAAAGCTTACAATATAACAGAAACACAAATAAACATATGTTTATATAAAAGAAATAGGAACTAATAATTGGAACTAACAATAAGATAGGGATGGTAGGCACGATTGTGTGCTTATGCAGCCCCTTACAGACCTCTTAGAAATGCGGTGAGGTCAACAGAGGTTAGTTTGAGGGTAAAAGAGTGGGGGTTTGAGCAGGTGACAACAGAATCAGGCAGTGAGTTCCAGACATTGACCATTCTTTTGCTGAAATCATACTTCCTGCAATCAAGTTTGGAGTGGTTTACATTTAATTTATATCTGTTGTGTGCTCTAGTGTTGTTGTTAAAGCTGAAATATTCATTAACTGGTAAGATAGGGCATATGCACACCCCTTACAGATATCTTAGGAATGGGGTGAGGTCAATAGTGGATAGTTTGAGGTAAAAGAAGAGGGAGTTTGAGGATGTAACTACAGAGTCAGGTAGTGCATTCTCGGAATTGACCACTCTGTTGCTGAAGTCATACTTTCTGCAGTCAAGTTTGGAGTGGTTAACATTGAGTTTGTATCAGTTGTGTGCTCTTGTAAGTAGACTACTGTATTCCTGTCAAACAGGCCACAAATAGTAAAAATAGGGAGCACTATATCAAACCCTGCTCCAGTTAATTGCGGTTTCCCCCAAGGCAGTGTTTTAGGACCCACACTCTTTATACTCTATATAAATGATCTTCGCGATCACCTTATAGGCAACTGCATCCTCTTTGCAGATAATGTAAAACTATTCAACACCACCAACAATGCTACTGCTCTTCAAAGTGACCTTAATTATGTGTTTGAATGGTCAAACAATTGGCATTTCCAAATCTCAACCAAGAAATGCTCTGTCCTACACATTGGTAAAAAAAATCAGTACACCAAATACAAACTAGGCGAATATGACCTCATTGATGACCCTCACTCTGTCAAGGACCTAGGAGTACTCATATCTAATGATCTAAGCATCAGAGCTCACTGTATCAGTATTGCCAAAAAGGCTTTAAGAGTTGTAAATCTAATCTTACGAAGCTTCTCCTCTGGAAAAATTGAATTGCTAACTAGGGCATACAAAACCTTTGCTAGATCAATCCTCGAATACAGCTCATCAGTCTGGAATCCACACTGTATATCGGACATTAATACATTGAACGAGTCCAGAAATATTTCACAAGAAATATTTCACTCCTCTGCTCACAACAGAATACCTTATACCACCAGGCTTGAAATTTTGGGCTTGGACAATCTTGAACTATGCTGCCTATGGTTTTACTTAAGTGTAGTACTCAAAATTATCTGCTACAATGTCCTACCAGTCAATGACTACTTCAGCTTCAACTGCAACAATACAAGATCAGTTTATCAATTAAACAGAGGGAAAAAATATTAGGGCAGGAAGAGAATAATTGGGTTGTAGAGCAAAAGGAGAAGATTTGATATGGGTGGCTACCAGGGGATATATAAAGAGAGGCTGTATTAGGCTGAAAAATGTCTTTTGGCAGAAAGCTACTCTTCTCTTGTCACTTCAGATCATCACCTAGCACTTCCACTTCCTTCCTGCAGCCTCTCATGGGGGGGGGGGAGTAACTGCATTAACCACAGAGTTGGTATGCCCCCCCCCCATGAGAGACTGCAGGAAGGAAGTGGAGAACAAGGAATTTATGTGAAAAAAGGCAGAGTCAGATGTTAGAAATGTGGGAAGACAGATGTTCCAAAGAGTCCTTCTGACTTTAGCTGGGAAGTTACACTTTCCATCTTAATTTCTTTTTTTCCCCAGAGTACTATTAAAGATAGTACTCTTTTCCTTTCCTTGGGTTGCTAGTTACGTGGGGTGGGACATTCTCCAATAGGTCTGTTTGATTTTAGTAATATTTTCTGTTTGTAAACTTGAACCAATTCATTGTTTCTTCACGTCTTCATTGTTTCTTCACGTCTAGCTAGAAGGAAATGAAACCTGCAATTGCAGAAAAGGCACGGAAAAGCAGCCAGTGAACGGTTGAGAAATAATAATGTGATGGTACTGTTTGAAAAATATTGAGCAGTCATAAGTGGTCAAGGCAGGCTTGAAACAACCTCCATTGGCAAAAAGGCTGTTGGTAGCAAAACAAAAAAAATGTAATAACCTATCCATATATTAAAAGCCCTTATAGACAATACAAAGATGTCTAAACTCCAAGTTTTCTCTCTTAATAATTGTAAATTAAAATTTTTGTAGCCTTTATAGATTCCACCATATGTGTAGAATGGATTACATTCTGAAGGTAGCAATTCTGTTCCAATTTGAGAAATTTTTATTCATTTCATATAAATAATATAGCCCATCAAAATATACTTTAGTGATAACTGTTGACATTAACAGTGGCAAGAATAATCTGTTTTCATTGGGGGGAAATTTGGATTTTGGTTTTTGAAGATTTTTCATATTCGTATTACAAATTGTGAGAATATATCTTGGTGCCTAGAAGAACTTCACAAATCCAATGTATAATTGAAATAAAAAAATATTATTGAAGTAATCTCTTTTACATTGAATCATGCAAGTTTAAAAATCTGGGTTGTTGAGTTCAAACCTTAAATTTAATCTATAATTTAGGCCAAGGGTGTGTCAAACTTGATTTCACTGCAGGCTGCATCAGCATTGTGGTTGTTCTTGGGGGTGCAGAGTGGGTTTGGGGGTAGAGGGGGGCTGGCTAGTGTTGAAGTAGAATCCGGGGTCTCCAGCGGGTAGGGCAGGAGGCTCATCCCACGGGATGAGGTGAGGTGAGGCAACACAGGGAGAGGGATGGGGGTTCTGTTGCCACAAGGCAATGCATGGGGTGGAGCAATTGGTGCTGGGAACCATTGGCCATTGTGCTCTGGCCACCCTTTATGTGTCTGCTTTTGCTTGCAGCTGGAGAGCAGCATGCCACTGGTCATTTTCTCATAGCCTTCTTGTGAGTCTTGTCCTTAGCTTGAACATGAAATGTTCTTGCCCACTCAATGCAGCTCAGCCCTGACGCGGGCCGTCACTGCCACTGCTCAGCACACCCACTGTTGGTACCACTTGGTAGACCCACCCATCCCAAAGGAGGTGAATCAGTCACCTAGAAAGGCCAAGTAGAGGTGGTAGAGCACACCAAAGCCCAGCAGTTAAAAGGCAGTCACTGCAAGAGGGGAAATCTGGATACTCATTGACGCCATGGCTGACTAGGCCATGGATCACATGCCTCCCGTTTCTGCTGGGGCTGGGCAGCCATGGTGCTGACGCTTCACTTCCTTCATGCTGGGTGGGCCTGGTGTTCTGGACAGCAACGGCCTAATAGACCTGCATGACCTGGTGGTAGTCTCAATGGTGGCAGAGGTCCACAGCAGTGCCAAAGTGCATCAGGTGTGTGAGGTGATCATGGTCCATGTGTAGGACAAGGGCAAGACCAGCGAAGGGACCAAGGAGCAAGGAGATACCTGCTCTCCAACCACAAGCAAAAACAGATGGGATGGAATAGGCGGGCAATGGTATCTGGCAACAGCCGCCCCACCCCCTGCCTCATCTTGTCTCAGAGGCAGAAGCACTAAGGGGAAGCATGTGGTCCAGCCTGCTGGATGCACCAGGCAATTGCCTACCCATTCTGGCCATATGGAATGGAGCAGGCATGTCTAGTGGCCTGCATCATGTGCTTTCCATCCAATCTCCCTACTGCCCGTGCCACTGCCGTTGCACCTGTTTCTTGGAGGGCCAGTCCGATGGTTGCAGCATGCCATAGAGCCCCAGTTGTTGGACACCTCTCCCTGTGTGCAGACACATAAATACGTGTGCAAGTTTGGGAGAAGTGGAGAGCCATGCTGAGGTAACAATGGGGGAGAGATCAAAATGGGAAGTTTCTGTCTGGAGCCCCTGGCATTTTGAAAAAAAAAACCTATGGAATAACGGTTTCCCTTTTATCCACCCTTCTCTCCATTGCCTCCATGCTTGATGAGGAGAGGGCAGTTTTGCTTCTATCCTGCCCCCAAATGCCACTGCTGCTTGCCTGCCACATCCACCCCACAGCCCTTGCAATCACCTATCGCCCATTGCACCTGGCAGGCAGAAGCCCCATAGAACTAAAGGTCCCATTCCACCTCCTTGCCATCTCCTTCCTTCCACTGCACTCTGGTATGGATGAGCATGGGGGAAGAGATTGGCAATATGACTTTCCCATGCAGGGGTAAGCACTGATCAGCAACCTGATGGCTGCCATCCAGGCCAGATCTCAGCTAGACTTATATCTGTGCCACCTCAGCCTTGTTCCCTGGGTGTGTGCATAGGAAGTGGTGAGCATGAGAGGGTTAGCATCCTGGTTGAAAGGGTAGAAAGTAGTCCTCAGGGATGCTAGGCTCCACACACTCACTGCCTCCTGTGCACACACCCAGGATTGGGACTGAGGCAGTGCCACTGATCTAAGGCTGGCTGCAGTCTATCCCGGATGGCTGCCATCAGGTTGCAGATCAGTGCCCAGTCGCCTGGGCCAGGCTGAGGCATTGTTGGTCAGTCCTTCACTGTTTCCAGGATGGCCCTGTGGACCAAATCTAACCACCTTGTGGGCTGGATCTCGCCTGCGGGCCTTGAGTTTGATATCCCTGATTTAGACTATTGATTTAGGGCATTGTTTATCCTCTATAATTTTGCAATGGCTTGAATTGTGTTAACTCCATTTTTTTTTTACCTGAAAGTTGAATAGGGACAAAGGTTTTAATTTGAAAACCAGTGTAAAATATATCAGCTTCTACAATGCAGGAAAACATGTTAGTTTGATTACATTTCAGGCCTGTTGCTCATCTACATGTATTTCACTACTTATACATCTATTTCATATATTCTTTCCCCAAAAATGTAACAATACAATGGAGAAAAGAGGAGCTTCTGTGCAATAGTCTAAGTGCTGTTCATTAAAAAAAACCTAAAACTATATTTTATTCAAGCATGCTAACAAGTCATTCTGCATGCGATTTCTCAAGACATAGGCATCAACTTTTCCTTTCTCCCTTTTTTATAATACCATTACTTAATACAAATAAAGCTTAGATTTGCTACAGCCATAAATCTCTGGCAAAATAACTATCAAAAAAGTGGAGTCATGATAGGCCAGTTTGTAAGTTTTCCAACAGACAGGAAACATCAAGGACAGAATATCCTGAAAGCTCTAAAGCATAATATTGCTGTGAACTTCAAACCATTTCCAAGGAAAATCTGCAGTATTAAACCATTAACCACACTTTGCACAATCCTCCTCTTGCTGAGAACTTGCTTGCTTTTGATTCCTTTGTGCATCAGCTCAATACAAAGCATCTAGTGTTTAATCTAAAAAATATCCTGTGGTCAGGACAATGGAAGTCTCAGGACAGCAGGGATATGCCATTGTTTTTGTCTATAATGTCATGTGTTTACGCTATGTGTGCTGTAGTAGTGTTGGAAATGTTTCATTTATTGCTATGCCACATCCATCTCAGATTTTGCTGTACAGTGGGATTCAAAAGACCTGGGCAGCATGGATCAGGTTCCTCTTGCAGGATACTGATATATTGCAGAGAACATTTAGGGTGATGCTATAATTCTCACTGGCACAAAGATGGTTTCTTCCATGTTAGATATTTTCCATGTTTTAAGTCATAGCTAAATCAACTTCATGAGGCTGATGGAGGACACTGCATACTTATCTATCCCAGTGGGAAAACATACTGGCAGAATGTAGGCAGAAGTGATGCTGTCAAATGACATAGAGTGCATAGAGTCAAAGTGCACTAAGATTAGTAAGATTAGTATACTGTACTACCAACAGATCTATACACACTCTACAGCTAAATGCTCCCCAGGTCAAACTATACAGCATAGGATTTTCATGGGGGAAAACTTAGCTTGGGAATTAAAAGATGCAATGCAATATCCTTTTCTCAAGGATAATACAATGATACCTGAACTTCTGAAATGAATTCAATCCTAAATCTTGGCAGAATGAATCTGAATTCCGCCAAAATTCAGTAAGACCACTAAAACTCAGTAATTTGTGGTGCTTGTGATATAGTCCCTATGAAAAAGCCTGGTTTGGGTACTGGACAGTTCAGCCAAAGTGCTCACACACATTTATCACAATTCAAGTTCTGCAACTGGAAGTAATTAAAAAAAAAAGATAGGAAACTTCATCAGCATTTCCGCTTTATAAGTTGTTCCTTATTGTTTAAATTAGGTCTGAATAATATAATGTAACACTTGGAACCAAAGATAGAACCAAGTAAACCAGCACTGGAGATCAAGATGGAGAAGATCTCCACAGCGACTGTGTATTTCCCTTTTGTGCTTAAATAGACAGGAACGAATGATACCCAAACACTACAAAACACCAACATGCTGAAGGTGATGAATTTGGCCTCATTAAAACTGTCAGGCAATTTCCTGGCTAAAAAGGCTACAACAAAGCTGATTGTAGCTAGAAAGCCCATGTAACCTAACATACAGTAAAACATGGTGGCTGATCCTTCATTACATTCAAGTATTATTTCTCCAAAAATGGACTGCATGTCTTGATTTAAGAAAGGTGGGGAGATTCCCAACCATAAAACACAAAGCCCTATTTGGAAAACAGAACAATAAAACACAATGGAAATGGCCAGTCTCTTGCCCATCCATTTCCTCATTCTGGATCCTGGTTTGGTGGCCATGAAGGCAAGAACCACAGTGATGGTTTTGGCCAAGATGCAGGAAACGGTTAGGGTGAAAATGGATCCAAAAGCTACTTGCCGGAGGAGACAGGTCACTTTTCTGGGTGGGCTGAGGAAAAGGAAGGAGCAGAGAAAGCAGAGCAGGAGGGAGAAGAGGAGAGCATAGGTCAGATCCCGGTTGTTAGCCCGGACAATTGGCGTGTCCTGATGCTTAATGAAGATGACCAGGACCTGGACTGTGAGCAGAGAAAATAAAACAGCAAAAAAAGATAAGCTTATCCCCAGAGGTTCTTTCAATGAGAGGTAGTTGATTGTCTTCGGAATACAATGAGATTTATTCTTGTTTGGATAGTGATCTTCTGGACACATGGTACATACATCCATGTCTAGAAAGAAGAGGTGCAAACAAAGCAGACTAAGTTAATTTCCAATGTGTCTATGGAAAATTCTGGAATCATCCACTCAACCAGGCTTTCCAACAAAAAATTAAGCTACTATTTTGCTGGGCAGAAATGTGCAACACCATCCAACACTCCTTCCACCCATTGGAAGGACTCCACACACACACATACACACTTCTTGCTGCATATCAAAACAATGTCTTATAGCAAAAGCAAGTTTGTGCTTCATTTCAAGGGGCATTTTGTTTCAAACCATCCACTGTGAGCTCTGATACACTTCCTGTATGGCTGTATGGCTATTTTGTGTAGCCATAAATAGCTGTATGGCTATTTTGTATTTGAATGAAGAGCTATCTGGTCACTTCTGAAATGATCACTGCTGATGTGGTAGATTTTCCTTTTTTGTTTTTAATTCAACTAGTAAGCCAATGAAATGGTGAGTCTTCTAGCTGATCCCACTTCTCCTGTTTCTGTACCATTTAATTGTCTGCATATGTTGTGTTTGATTCCCCATAATTGAGTTGAAGTAAAAACAGGAGACCAAGGCCAAATAAAAATTTATTCAGCTCAACTAATACATTAGCAAAAAGCTTTTAATTTTATGAAGGAGGAGTAATGACGGACATTTTTAACTAGATGAAAAATAAAATCGTAGTTCCCTTTCTTCCTTCCTACCTTTCTTCCTTCCTTCCATCCTTCCTTTCTTTCTTTCTCTTTCTTTCTTTCCTTCCTTCCTTTCTCATTCCTCCTTCTCCCCCTCCCTCATTTTCCACCAGAAGATGCAACGAGTGCTCTACATTTAACAAGAGTTGTCAGTCAAATAGGTGCCCTTACTAAGTTTAAATTATTTCAGACTGAAAGTAACCATTTCTTGAATATTCTCTATTATTTTAGCAGTTGTACATGCTAACTTGTGGTAATACTGTGGTAAAAATGCAGTATTGCAGGCTCAAGGTTTACTCTGGCTCAAGGTTTACTCAGTCTTCCATCCTTCGAGATAGGTAAAATAAGGACATATTGTTTGAGCAATATGCTGACTCTGTAAACTACTTAGAGAAGCTGTAAAGCAATGTGAAATGGTATATAAGTCTAAGTACTATTGTTATTGCTTACTAGACTGAATCAAAGGATTGTTTATCAGCTGAGATTATCTTATTCTGGGCATTGAATTCAAGTGGGCTATGGAAAAATTGTCTTATTATAGTGGAGGTTAGCTTGTACAAAGAGTCTCACCTTGGAGACCATAGTCTTCAAAGAACAACCATAGAAAGGGAAAGTGAATGATACTTTATTTCATGGAAGGGAAAAAAGGGAAATGCACCAACTGGAATAAGCATCCTCTGGGAGATACATAACTTATTACCCTGGCCAAACAACTGGCCTATGCATGAGAGGCTGACAGCTTAAGAATGCATTGTGGACAAGCCCACTCTGGTGTCTCTTACCCTTCTCAGGTGAAACCTTGCCTAGAGGACATGGAGAACAATCATAGCAGCAAAATGTTGCTCCTTCCTTCTTCTTTTTGCTGGAACCAGGAAGACAATTTGGGTTACATACAGAAACAGGTGGTACCTGTCCATTTGAAGAAAAATATGGGCATAAATCATAAATAACATAAATGTTCATATTTCACACAATAGATGGTCATGAGTCTATTGTTTCCACTGTCAGGTTTTACAAACAATTAGAACATCAACACTTTAATGAAATCTGAAGAAATTTAGATTGGAAGAATTGTTTTCTTTCACGATCAAAGAAGTTGAACATAACATTTTTAAAATGCCTTTTCTTCAATAGCCATTGTTTCTGAATTGTTTAAGACTGAGATATTTTCTTGAAGAAGAATGTCAGAAAACAATTAGCAGCATTACATATAGTCCTCAATATCACAATTTATTCAGTGACCATCTGAAGTTACAAAAAGACTTACAACATGTAAACATGCTTATAAACATTGCAACATCCTCCTAGTCACCTGATCAAAATTCAAGTATTTAGCAACTGCCCCAGTTTGGGGGCTCGATAGCTGAATATAAGACATTACTCTCAATTTACACATTGTCTCAGAGATCCATTTTTGCACTAATTTATTTACCACTTACTACTCCTGTGCTTTACTGCAATCCTTTGAAAGAGTAATAAATGGCACTTTGATTCATCTCTCAGGTTTGTGTTCAGTTTCCATCTGTGTCCTACCTGGCGAAAGCTATGGTGCCACACCACTTTGTTCTCATCAATCGTCACTCTCTTGTCTGGGGAAGCCATCACATCAACTCTTCCAATCTTGACTCTCATAAAGGAATTATTTGGAAAAATGACTAAGTTGGTGATATCAAATCCAGTATTTAATTCTTTGTGCTTCCCCAAAAACACTGTTTTTCTGGCACTGTTGTTAAATGTCACCCACTGAAGAAAGGGATGCAGCTGTATTGGAAAAGACATAGACACAAATAAATAGTTTAGTTAGTTTTTCCATCCAAAGTTTGAAGGAACTTTTTTTCAAATTCATGGATCATCTGTTTTCTCACCACAGCCCATAGTCACTAATAGAGGATAGCATCTTCAGTGCTGCAACTCCAATAACAGTTGTGATACTTGTATTGTGGTGAAGGGACATGAATCTGTAAGTAAATCTGCTTGATGGAAGGAAAACGGTGCACATCACACTGTGGAGCATTATTTTGCAACTCTGGTTCTAAGAAAAGGACTCACCTGCCAAGCATGCAGATCCTGCAACTTCAGTTTCCCTCTTTCCATTACTGCTCTGTGTTTGGACTTGGACTGGTACAAGGCATGTAAAGCATGTGCCACAACATAGACAGCATTGTAGACACTGTAGCTGTGGCCAGTCATGCTCATTTCAAAGGCCAAGGGAGGAAGGTTCTCCAGTTTCTCTTGTCCACTGCAGGCTTTGCTGTTATGTTTCGCCATCTTGGAATCTGGAAATAAACATCTAAATGTTTGTGT
>BLBF01000051.1:14025179-14089805 GCA_015471245.1 Laticauda colubrina
CGGGTTCAAGTGAGGCATGGCCCATCTGGTCATGCCTGAATCGCCTACGGACAGGAACAGGACGATGCAAAGTCCTCATGCAGAAATGGGGCTATAATAGGGATGGAGAAACTGCTTGCGACTGTGGGCAGGATCAGACAATGCAACATCTTTTGGTCTGCCCTCTCCTACCAGAGCCATGCACTGTCAATGACCTGGAGACTTTCAACACCAAAGCCAGATCCTGCGCTCTGCACTGGACAGGACTTGTGTAGTGACTCGAGAAGAAGAAGAAGATCCCAGAGGAGAGGACACATATGAAAACGTTCAGGAAAAGATTATCCAAGCCCTGGCAGATTTCCTTAGTTGGCAAGTAGATTTTCAAATAGAGTTTGACAATATAGAGAGAATCAAGTCTCATTACTCTATAATAAGAAAAGTTCCAATAGATGTCCGGGTATATTTTGTAAGGAAAGTAACAAGAGAACAAACTCTTCAATGTCATTTCAAATCAAAACTGGAGATCAATAATGTAGATGTATTTTGAAAGAAATTCTGATTAGAATCCTACGTAAAAGAAAAACAATTCCTCCCTAAAATATTAAACCAAAATAATTGGGAAAAGTTAAAAGGCATAGACATTACCTTCCAATACTGCTTCACCATGGCGTAGTCAGAATTTCTTGGAAGGAATAAAAGAATTTTGGGGGTATATGCAAAGAATATATACTCCTAGCTGAATCACCCATGTGTGAAAATATCTCAGCTCTCAACTAAAGCTAACTATCTATATGAGGCATGAATAGTGTATACTCTAGTGCAGCCTTTCTCAATCTTTTTAGATTGAAAAGAACCTCTTTTTATCCATTAATCCTGTAATTTATATAAGATGTCAGACTAGTAAGATTCTTTCTTAATCATGTTTGGAACAATAAACAGTTTATTTGCATTTTTTTTTTTATAACTGCATTTCCATTGTTGAGGTTACTATTTGTTTTTCCTCAGAGGCTTTACAGAAGACAAATACTGCACTTTCAGTGAAATAATTAGAGGATAGATAATTATAAACTCTGTAGCTTATCAAGTACATCAAAGAAAGAGAACATGTTTGTTATAGTATTTGTTATATATTTCAATCCAAGATCCCACTGCTATTAAAAGGACAACAAACTTAGATGTTTAAAACCTACACTAAACACAAGGGATTTTGTGGACTTTGGGATGTAGTTAACATCTCTAGCATATAATAACAACACTCAAATCTTTCCATCTGATCATTTCCTCCTCTGTTGATGTACAAGTAGTACTTACAAGTTTAAAGGCGCTGTCACACTGGCCGACGGATGCAAAACGTTTGTAAAAAGGACACAGCGGATGAGAAAAATGTTCCATCCGTTGTTATTCGCTCTCAAAAGGGGCAAAAATTTGCATAACCAGAGCGGACAACACGGAAAGGAACGGACGGGGGGAGGATGTAGAGCGGATGGAAAGCGGATGCTCCACAGAAGTCTAGCGGATGGAAATGGATGGGAGCAGATGGCACATCCGCAAGGCTTCCGTGGGAGAACAGCAAAGCGTACGCAGAACGGATACAGCGGATGCAGAGCAGACGCCGAGCGGATGAAGCAGATCCACAGCGGATGCCGAGCGGATGAAGCGGATGCACAGCGGAAGCCTAGCGGATGCCTAGCGGAAGCCTAGCGGATGCCTAGCAGGTGCCTAGCATTCACTGTGCATGTGGGGAGGATGCATTGCGTCAGCCCTGTGGATATAAAGGGAAGCAGCTCCCAAGCAGGTCACCATTCAGAGGAAAGACCTGCGTCCAGATACAGCTTGCCAGCCAGCCAGCCAGCCAGCCAGCAACCCCACAACCATGGGAAAGAAGAGAAAGCCTCACCCATCTGCTCCCAGCCCTGGCAAGAGGGACAGGGCCACCCTCCCACCTCCTGGCCCTCACTCTGCTTCTGCTGGGGCTTCTGCAGCCCGGGCTCGCTCTTCTAGGGCTGGGGCTTCTGCTGATGCTGCTTCTGGAGGAGCTGCTTCTGCTGATGCTGCTTATGGCGGTGGTGCTTCTGCTGGTGCTTACTCTGCTGATGCTGCTTCTAGCGGTGGTGCTTCTGCTGGTGCTTACTCTGCTGGCACTGCTCCTGGTGCTGGCGCTTCTGCTGGTGCTTACTCTGCTGGCACTGCTCCTGGTGCTGATGCTTCTACTGGTGCTTACTCTGCTGGCGCTGCTCCTCATCCTGCTGGTCCTGCTGGTGCTCCTGGTCCTGCTTGTGCTCTTGGTCCTGCTGGTCCTGCTGGTGCTGCTGGTGCTTACTCTGCTGCTGCTGATCCTGGTCTACTGGTGCTCCTGGTGCTTACTCTGCTGCTGCTGATCCTGGTCCTGCTGGTCCTGCTGCTGCTGCTGGTCCTGCTTTAGTTGCTACTGTTGCTGCTGCTGCTGGTGATGGTGGTGTGGAGGAGCAGCCCCTACAACCTGGAAGCCCCTCTGATGAGGGCCCATATGGTCCTGCTAAAGGGAGGAAGAGGCAGACATGAGAACAGGAGAGGAGGCAATAAAACATAGAAGAGGAACATGAGGAGGAGGTGCTGGAGTGGCTGAGGGAGAACGAGTATCTATGGCGGAAGGGACACAGGCTCTATAGGGACACCAAAAGGAAGCAGGCTGCTTGGAGAGAGAAGGCGGACAGCCTGGGCTACACTTCGGAGGTGCTTCTCGGCTGGTGGAAGCACATGCACACCTGGTACAGGAAGCTGCACCTCAAGAAATCTGGCCAGGCCGCAGTCAAGCTGGCCAGGCTGCAGTCAGAGAGACCTATGTGATGGCCAAGTGCAGCTTCCTGGAGGGTGAGATCCGCCACCAAGGAGCAGCCCCTCTCACAAACCTCCCTCTCAGGCAGCCTGCTGAGAGCCAGTCCTCTTCTGGCAGAGAGTCAGCTCCTGTCTCCAGGCAGGTATTTGTGGAGCATGCCACGACAGAGACACCCCCCCCAGCTGTACTACCCATGGCGGAGTGTGTGGAGGACCCCCTGATGCAGTGGGAGAAAGGAAACGGCACTTCCACCACAGCCCAACCCGCATCCACCCCCAGCTCCACCTCCACAGAAAGGCAGAGAGGCAAACTGGAGGGACAGAGCCACACTGTCCTGCTGGAGATAAGAGACACCATCAGGAGCAGCGTAGATTTCCTCTCTCACCTGGTACACACTGACTCCCCATTCTCCAACCGCAAGCCCTTCCTCACCTATGTGAACCAGACCCTCATGAACATGGTGGAACCCTAGTACCAGGTGGTGAAGGACAGGATCACCGATCTTCTTCACAACCCTCCAGACCAAGATGAACCTGCTCCCACCCAGTCCAGGTCTGCTCCTACACCCCAGGTGATGTCACTGCCCTTCCAAGGCTTTCCACAGGCCCTCCCCTACCAAGTCTATGGCTACCAGGAGGTGCAGCAGCACAGGCAGCAGCCCTTCCCAGTCCAGGCACATGTACATCGGATGCCACCGGTGCCATGATGCCACCGATGCCACCCACGCCACCTATGCCACCCACGCCACTGATGCCACCCACGCTACAGATGCCACCGACGCCAGTCCTCACCCAGCTGCAGACCAGACAGCCCCACTACACTGCTCCTTCCTCCACCCCACAGCCAAGCCCGGCCTCAGTACATCTGTCGTCGGTATTCGGGCTGACACCCCATGTCATGGAGGGAGGGGCTCTCAACATCACGGGGCTGAGCCAGCTGTCTGAGAGCTTCCTCAACACACCGTCCCCTGTTGTCCTTTCGGGGCCAGGCACCCCAGTGGTGCTTCAGACCAGCACTCCAGCAGCAGCCACCTCCACAGCACCTGAACCCTTCACCCCTGAGACTGGGCACACCTCTGAGTGACCAAGAAGAGTGCCAGAAACTGGGTGGCTCTCTGTTGACTTTATTTTTGCTTTGGACACTTGACTTGGTTCATTTTTCTTTTACAGCTTGTTATTAACAAAGATTATCTTTGCTTCACACACTTGCTTAATATTTTTTGTCAATAAAGTCTTGGTGGAAACTTTTAGAAATGGTTTAAGCCTTTGCATGCTTGTGGGATGGATAAGGATAGTTGTGGGATGGGTAAGGATAGCTGTGGGATGGGTAAGGAGAGTTGTGGGATGGGTAAGGATAGCTGTGGGATTGATAAACCTCCAGTGCAAGCATAGTGGGACTGTATGGTCCACCCTCCCAGCTGCCACACATTTGGCCCTTTTTATCAATAACAATTTATTCATTGATCCACACATTTCAAAATAAACAAAGCTCTTTATTCATACCCTATTCATTGTAGGGCCACTCAATATACATGGCACAATCTCATCAGTGTCATGAGACAGGCTCAAGGAAGCATCCATTAAGCATCTACCATCCTGTCTTGCCTGTCCACTGCTCCAGCTGGGGAGTTGCACCAGTGTTTCAGGAGGTTGCGCTGCTTCTTCCCTTCACGTGAAGCTCTGTTGGGGCCTTGTACATCCACAGGTTTCTATCTATCAGGTTTCGTCCTTGCCTCCATTCACCAGGCTCCATGTCCCCATTCCCTTGTTGATGGTCCACAAACCTGTTCTGCAACACTGGGTAGCAGGTGCACACGAGATTGTGCAGGATGCAGCAAGCTTCCACGATGCTCCTCACAGTCCCTGGGCGATGCTGCATGGTGGTGAGAAGTACCTGGAACCTGTTGGCCAGAATACCAAAGGCATTCTCCACCACCCGTCTTGCCCTGGACAGCCTGTAGTTGAAGATCCTCTCTTCACGAGTGAGGTATCTGGAACTGTAAGGCTTCATGAGGTAGGTTTTGAGGGAGAAGGTGTCATCACCCATGATGAAGTAGGGCACATCTTGTGTGTCATTGGATAGGGAGTCTGGATCTGGAAAACACATGATGAGGTTGCATTCCAGTCCATCCTTGAGGTCACTGGCATTGTATATCTGGCTATCTGAAGCTGACCCGTTGCCTGAAGCATCGATGTACATGAACTTGTAGTCAGCATCAACCATGGCAAAGCGGATGATTCTGAAGAAGCCCTTGTAGTTGTGATAAGAGGACCCTGAGTTGTCTGGACCTTTGTAGGCCACGTGCTTCCCATCTATGGCTCCAACAGTTTGGGGAAAGTTCCACCTCTGATATCACTGTTCTGCAAGTTTCCTCCAGCCTTCTTCAGTGGTGGCACACTGGAGGAGCTCCTCCACGTATTCTTTGATGATGGCCTGCACCACTTCTCTGACCACTTTGCTGATGGTGTTGTGTGGCACCCTCCAGGCCAACTGCATGTTTCTGTATGTGGTTCCAGAGGCCAGGTGGCGCAGAGTCAGTGCCACCTTCAGTCCAGGGTCCAGGCTGGGATGGAAGTTGGTGCTCGGCTTGGTCAACCTGTGTCTCAAGACGCTCCACTATTTTGTCAAACATGGCTGGTGGCATCCTCATGAAGTGCTGAAATGCACGAGAGTCTTCATTCCTCAGCTCCACCATCAGCTTGTCATAGAATCCAAACTACACTCTTCTCCCAATCCATCATCGGGCCCACACAGCTCTTGGACGTCTCCTCCTTCTCCTTGCGTAGAAAAAGGTGAAAGAGTCTGAAGAGGGCTTGGTTCTGGTATTGAATGATGGCAGCTACCATAAGGAGTGTGTGATGATCCATGGTGGAGATCAATGGATGATGTGGAAGAATAAGACCAAGGGTGAAGAGATCTGTACACCACTATGTAATGAACAAAATATTTAATAAGAATATTTCATTCAGATCTAGGATGTCTTATTTTTGTGTTCCCTTTATTTATTTTGTGTTCCTTTGGGATGAGTAATAGCTGTGGGATGTGCAGGGATACCTTTGGGATGGGTAATATCTGTGGGATGGCAGGGATACCTGTGGGATGGGCAGGGATACCTTTGGGATGGGTAATAGCTGTGGGATAAATAAACCTCCAGTGCAAGCATAGTGGGACTGTATGGTCCACCCTCCCAGCTGCCACACCTATAGCCCTTTATTATCAATAATAATGTAATCATTCATCCACACATGTCAACATAAACACAACTCTTTATTAAATGCCCTGTTCGTTGTAGGCCCACCCAATATACATGGCCCAATCTCATCTGTGTGATGAAACAGGCTGAAGGAAGCATCCATTAATCATCTATCATCCTGTCTTGCCACTCCACTGCTCCAGCTGGGGAGTTGCATCAGTGTCTCAGGAGGTTGCGCTGCTTCTTCCCTTCACGTGAGGCTTTGTTAGGGCCTTGCACATCCTCAGTGTCTATCAGGTTTCACCCTTGCCTCCATTCCCCATGCTCCATGTCCCCATTGCCTTGCTGGAGGTCCACGAGCCTGTTCTGCAACACTGGGTAGCGGGTGCACATGAGATTGTGCAGGATGCAGCAAGCTTCCACGATCCTCCTCACGATCTCTGGGCGATGCTGCATGGTGGTGAGAAGTACCTGGAACCTGTTGGCCAGGATGCCAAAGGCGTTCTCCACCACCCACCTTGCCCTGGACAGCCTGTAGTTGAAGATCCTCTTTTCACGGGTGAGGCATCTGGAAGTGTAGGGATTCATGAGGTAGGTTCTGAGGGAGAAGGCATCATTACCGATGATGAAGTAGGGCACATATTGCGTGTCGTTGGGCAGGGGGTCTGGATCTGGGAAGCCCATGATGAGGTTGCGTTCCAGCCCCTCCTTGAGGTCACTGGCGTTGTATACCTGGGCATCTGAAGCTGACCCGTTGCCTGAAGCATCGATGTACATGACCTTATAGTCAGCATCGACCATGGTGAACAGGATTATGCTGAAGAAGCCTTTGTAGTTGAAATAAGTGGACCTCGACTTGGCTGGAGCTTTGCAGGCCACGTGCTTGCCATCTATGGCTCCAACGGTGTGGGGGAAGTTCCACTTCTGATACCACTGCTCTGCAACTTTCTTCCAGCCTTCTTCAGTGGAGTGGCACTGGAGGAGCTCCTCCAGGTATTCTTCGATGATGGCCTGCACCACTTCTCTGACCACAATGCTGATGGTGTTGTGTGGCACCCTCCAGCCATACTGCATGCTCCTGTAGGTGGTCCCTGAGGCCAGGTGGCGCAGAGTCAGTGCCACCTAGAGCCCAGGGTCCAGGCTGGGCTGGAGGTTGGTGTTTGCCTTGGTCAACCTGGGTCTCAGCCGCTCCACAACTTCGTCAAACATGGCTGGAGGCATCCTCATGAAGTTCTGGAATGCACGAGGATCTTCGTTCCTCAGCTCCACCTTCAGCTTGTTGTACAGTCCGTACTCTGCTCTTCTCCCAATCCATCTTTGGACCCAGACACTTCTTGCACCTCTGCAAACGTTTTTTCCGTTTTAAATGCTTTGTATGCGAGCTGCATCTGTTTTCATCCTTCCTCCGTTCGTGCTACTCATGCTGCGCGTCCATTCTGTGTCCGTTTTGCTTCCTCCCTGTGTTCTCTTTCCATTGGAGCGGATTTGAGTTGCGCGGATGCACAGCAGATGCCTAGCGGATGTAGCGGATGCGTAACGGATGATGACGGATGCAGAACGGATATTCACTGTATGCGTTGTAGATGCAGAACAGATGCGTTGAATACATTTTCCGCTCCAAAAGTTTTGAGGAGCTCAAAACTTTTTGAGCGGATGGAACCTCAGTCGACGGATGCTGGACAGATAGAGAGGATGAAAAATGGAGGCAGTGAGTACAGAACGGATGCATCGCATTAACCAACGGATGGCAAGTGTTTCTCTCCGTTTTACATCCTCTTTCCATCTGTTGGTGCAGTGTGACATGGGCTTAAGATAGGGATCCCTATTTTACCCACAGAGAAATGGTGATGAAAAAACACAAAAATTTCCTCCGAAAAGAGCCTAATATTTCATCCTGTTGAATATAAATAACCCTGTTTATTTGCTTGTTTTTTAAAAAACACTATCTCCAGCTGAAATATTATTCTAACAGGATGTATCTCCCAGGCTCAGTTGTGCCTCTGTGAAGAGTTACAATAGTTCATATGATTTGCAGGCAAAGTATGGCATTAGGAAACATGTCTTGATGTTCACTCAAATATAAGGCCATTAAATTCAGAGAGGTCCTGGATAGTTTTAAGTCAGGAGTGTCAAACTTGCAATATCACGGCATCGTCACATGACATATCATGCCTTTCCCCCCTTTCGCTAAATTAGGCGAGGACTTGGCCGGTGTGTGGTGCATCTGGCCAGTGGGCCGTGAGTTTGACAGCCCTGTTTTAAATAATCCAAAATACTCTGCTGTCCAACTGTAAAGGCAGACCTGCATCATTTCTTCCCTCAAGGTTGCAGGAATGTGCAAACTGATCATTGCAACTGTACCTGTTCCCAGGACAAACACATTAATCCAAATTTTCACCTCAGACTCTAAAACTGGAAAGGAGACCCTGGTGGATTACCATTCTATAGTTGGGGATCCAATGGGTTTTTATCCACCTGAGTAAATTCTTGTGACTGAGAGATATAATCAGATGTTGGTTGAACACCCACTTCTAAACAAGATGGCAGTTACAAATAGCTGAGCAGTACAGATTTGTGCAATTCATTGAGAAGGCATCAATTACATTAATCAAACAAGGTCAGGATCACTTCAGATCTCACTCCTTGTTGCAAATTTTGCCATTTCCATTCTATAATCTACTAACTTCAGTTCACTTTTGACTTTTGGATTGGATTCCTTGAACTTTCCTAGCTTTATGTTTTGTATTAGCTCTGGCTCTCAGCTGCTTTAGCAAACTGCTGCATCTTATAGGCAAGGATTATTTGATTAACATCTCACTGCATGTAAGTCTCCTTCTGATTTTCAGTACAACTATTATACTGCCAAATGTCCCAGTCTTATTCATATAGTTGGAGTTCAGTTAGTTGTGGCCAATCCAGGACCCATGAGCCAAGTGAGGACAGAGCATTGCAAACAGGTTTTTCTCCACCAAATCTAATGAAGTCTGCAGTCTACTTTAAAAATGACATAATGCCTTGAGCAAATTTTTCAATGACATCCAAAACTAATTAAAACCATCTCTGATATAAAGTGAAGTTTTATAAGTTAAGTATTTGGGCCATGAGGGCAGAACTAAAGCCTACAGATGAAATCCCCCAGCTTGCTGGAGCCAAAGATAAGGAGAAACCCCTGTCCCAGGCTTAGCTATGCACTAAAATCTAAACAGTCTATTACATTGCCTCAAAAGGCCAAAAACAAACCTCTGGATTTCAGGGGAATCCAGGCAGAACCTAAATCAGATTAAAGATATTTTTAAAACCCTTCTCAGATTGAAGGACTGCTCCAATGAGATTTGAGCCGCTAGACTCAGCTACAAATAATTCCAGCTCTTTTCTGAAGATTGTACAAACTTCTTAAAATAATTAATTACCAAGAAAGCAAACCAAAATTGTCACAGCAAAATGTAATAACAGTAGAGAACCAAGTTAATGTACTCCAAGAAATTGCCTCATGCTGCTCTAATTCTTCCAAAATCAATAAAGTCATCCAGTTATCAATAGCCAGCATTAGAACTGGTTAGAAGCTAAAACACATTAGAATTTTATGTTATTGCATCCCAAAATGCTGGTTTGAAACTTGTCTCAAGATACTGCAGGAGGAAAAAGAGACAGTCAGTTTTCTTAGCAATATTCAAAAGTAGTTTGCCAGCAACTTCTCCCTATGGTTAAGAGAAATTGATTCAAGTTACCTGTTTTTAGAACTTAAGGAAAGAGTAAGGCTCCTTGTTCTATTCCAGCATTTTTAAATCACTGTACCAAACTATCTCTCCAGAAGAATTTCTCTCCTTTCTCTCCTTTCCCTAGCCTCTATATTTATATTTTAGAATAAACCAAATATAGAGTTTTTTCTTCTGCTGGAAGATCAAAGCTAGAAATGAATATGCGAAGGCAGGCTGCTAGAAGAGGAAACTCCTTTTAATTTTTCAAAAGCAGAGAGGTCAGCATCTGAAAAAGGTAGTCTACATTGTTGGGGACCCACCAATAGAGGTATATATGATAAGCAGATTTTGGTGTTTAGATATGCAGATTGAGGTGTTCCTGCCCTAGTCAGGTATAAGTTTAGACAACTCTTTGATATTGCCCTGAAGATGTGAAGTCCAGAAAGGAAGAATCTCCCTGGTGTAGAATGTTATGAGGGGATCTGGCATCTTCCTTTATCTTGAGGGGATTCCTGTTCTTTGATGGAGCCAGTAAAATGCTAATCTAAGTATTAGGATTGAATGTTTATTTTGAGGCAATTGGGAATCAGGCAAATCAAAGGTTGTTAACTTTTCTGTTTGAATTCTAACATCTCAATGGAATAAAGATAGTTTCCAGGTTTCTTTTGGTAATCCTTCCTGACTTGATTGAGTTGCTTCTAGTCTATCTCTTCTTTTGACAGTGATGATTAATCTTGCAACCTGGCTTTCCACAACGTTTCCCATTGCTATTAACAGGTCAGATTTTGATTTCTATAGGGCTTTTTAATGGAGGCAAAAAAAGCAAAAAGCAAAAATAAATTTGACACTTTGTTATACAAAGAAATGGAGGGCAGGTAATCTTCCTGCTTGTCTTCAGCCATGCCTGTCAGCTTTGACTTAAATACTGTAGGAAGTTACAGTACCCACCCCTCTCCTAGAAAATTGAAATAGCCTAGGAAATATTAAAAAGGCAGAATATTTCCCCTAAAAAGAGAAGTAGAAACTCAGAGAGGCAGAAACTTTGTCAATGGGCCATTAAGGCCTGAGCCAGTCTATTCTACATCACAACAGATAGGATTAGCCCTCAACCCATGTAACATCACATGGCATCTGGGAAGATTACATCAGTCAGCACTCAAATAAATCTGGGACACAGACAAACCTTCAAAGTTAGCTAAGACCCCTGCCTCCTGGGAGTCTGACAACCAATGGGATACATTTCTTACACAGGAACAGGAAACACTAAGATGGGGCCCAACAAAGGTTATAAATCCCAGATACTCTCAGCTACTCAGCGCTTCTGGACCTTCTTCTTCTCACCCTTTTTATTGATCTCTTCCCTTTCACTGTGGAGCTCCAGGCCATGTTGTCCTGTCCACCATTAAACCTTCCAAGCAGCCTCCATGTTTCCAGTGTCTTTTTCCCCACTTGGAACTGAACTCAGAAGGATTTCTTTCAACAATACTATTGGCTTAAATTGAATGTGGGCTGGAAACTAGATTGTCCATTTGCTACATCCAGCAGTTTAATAAATATGTCTAACAAGCAATAAAAGGTATCTGCATAGGTTATCCAGTTATGACTGGAGAGTCAGTGCCATCTCCAACACAAGGAGCTTTGGAGAGACTGGATAATTACATGTGTACTTTTTCTCTTCAATATTTCTTTCAAAGCTGCCTCAGATAATTTCATGCATATTGTAATCTTTCAAGATACAATCCTTATCAAAATAGCTTAAAATAATGACTATAATAAATACTATTCATCTATTTACCTATCACACTTACCAATTTATTAATTAAAAAAATCTAACCTCAATAAAATCACACATTTTGAGGTTAGATTTTTTTAATTAGTAAGAAACAAATGGTTTTCTGTGTAACCAAAGTTAATACCTTGGTTAAAAAAATGCACTATTAAGTACAAAAAGCTAATTGGGGGGGGGGGGTTAATAAAAAAATAAAAAAAGCTAATGGGGGGGGTTTATTGCTTTTAAAATAATAGAAAAAAGACAAAATCTTTATCTACAAGCAATCTGTTTATAGGTGGCAAGTATAATCAGATCTTCAAACCATTGGACATTTATCTTTCCACTACTACATGTAAATTCTTTAAAAAAAAATGCTTCCATAACGGGAATATAACATTGTTCATTATTTGATTTATATTTTTATTTTCCTCCTTGTACTATTCACACTAACACTTTAAATCAAAGGTCTCCAAACTTGGCAATGTTAAGACTTGTGGACTAAAGTTGCTAAGTTTGGGGACCCCTACTTTAAATAAAAATCGAATCTATCTTTTCACACCCCGGAGACTATCTTTCGTTAATCCGACCGGTGGAAAGCAACAGATTAAGCGGGGATTGGCTAGGAGGGAGGGCGGTTACTGAAGACCTGGTACCTGTCTATAGAGATAAGAAAAATAGAGAGCAGCACTTCTCAAACGAAGATACACATTAATCCCTTCCGGAAAAGCAACAACAGACAAAACAAATAAAAGGAAGCTGCGGTAAACAGGAAAAAGATCATTTGCTGCCTAAGCATCCTGTTAAAAAAACGCTGCCTTTTTTTCCTACCTTGCTGTCTTTTATAGAATAAATAGCTTCCTTATTACGTTCAAGAAATGAAGGCATTTATGTTCCGGATGGCTAAAAAATAAAAAATCAAAGATTCTCCATGTGAGAATTAACAAAAAGCTACTTAAAGGCTGCTAAAAGTTTTCGGTATCGGATGGAGGCCATCTAAAAGGATTCCCCAACAGCCGAGATGGGGCAACCTACGGAAGATCTTTCTGTACGGCCGTTTAGGTACGAAAAAATAAAAGCCTCAGGAACGGGGCCTGGTGACCTCTAGACTTTCTACTTCTACTTAGTTTAATTATCACGAGAAGACCCGCGATTCTCTTTTCCGCTTCAGCTTTCAAGCCTCCGCCGCGGTGCCTCGAGCAATGGGAGGTGAGGTGACCCGCGGAGAAAGTTGGGGGGGGGGCCGCGGGGGGGAAATGGATGCCGGCGGAGTCCCGTGATGCCCTCCCGCAGCTGTTCCTGCGTGTGCTTCCCAATCCCTGGAGCATGGTGGCGTGTCACTCTGGCCTTGCCGCGCTGGATGCTCTCCTTACCCCCTCCAGGAGGGCTGTGGGGGAGGGAAGGGGGGAGAGAAAAGAGCAGACTGCTGTAGCCACGCCCCATTTATGCTCCAATGCTCCCCCCCATACTTTTGCGGTTGGACTCGAGACTGATGGGCAGACGCTCCCCGTCCTTCTTTCTTTTACAATAGCGGCTCTTAAGAGCGAGCCTGACCCCTATTTGATCATGAGGCACGTTTTCTTGGCAGTGGTAATGATGGGGGTGGCCACTGCCTTCATCATTACCGCTTTGTTCCTTACAGCCCCGCGTTTCCTGGTGGTCCTCCATCCAAATAGAATAGAATAACAGATCTGAAAGGGACCTTGGAGGTCTTCTAGTCCAACCCCCTTTCCAGGCAGGAAACCCTACACCATTTCAGACAAATGGTTGCCCAATCTCTTCTTAAAAACTTCCAGTGTTGGAGCATCCACAACTTCTGGAGGCAAGGCTTTCCATTGTTGTCACCATCAGGAAATTCCTCCTTAGTTCTAGGTTGCTTCTCTCCTTGATTAGTTTCCACCCATTGCTTCTTGTCCTGCCCTCAGGTGCTTTGGATAGCTTGACTCCCTCTTATTTGTGGCTTAATAAAATGCAAAGCCAGTCTTGGAACTGCAGCATAAGTGGTATTTAAAATGGCAGGCAACAGAAGCATGAAGGTCTCGAAATAACCTTGAAGTATCTTGCCAACATGACTGAGTTGTTAGCAAGGAGAATTCTTAAAGGCTTCCTTAAATCTGAACTGCGTAGAAGTTCATTTTTAAAAATTAATGCTAATGCACATTGTCACCCCAGGAATGATTTCCATATATTAATCTGGCATTGCATACAGTGCATTACCAAGTCCCAGAAAAAATAATTCTCTTTATTTTTATTAAAAATATCCCAAAATTTACAAAATGTATAAAAGTACAGTATATGTCAAAATATTCAGCTGTTTCAGGGTCTTAATTTCATAGACATGTTGAGAAGATAAATGTCAAAGTCTGCATAATTTGCTGGTATATTTTGCAAGCTAAAGTAATGGATGAACAATACTTCCGGCAGCTAATTAATACTGTGATTTCAATATCCTTCCATTGATTAAAATGTAGTTCTAACCCAAGTGTCAAACTAGCAGCTCACAGGCCAGATACATCATGTGCAGGCCATGCCCCCCCCCCCACATTCCGCAAAGAGAGAAAATGTCACGAAACGTCACATGACGGCAACATGATGTGACAAGTTTGACACCCATGCTCTAAACCATTCTGTAAACTACATATAGTTCTGCTTTCAACAATTGCTGATAGAGAATATTGGGACTTTAACCAAGTTCTGGAGTCTTCTGGGTACCTGTCTTATCTCTTCTTAAAAGAAATGTATGACTTGATCCTTAAAATAGTTGCATACTATGGTTTTGTTTTTTTCTCTTGCAGATGCCCCGTCACTGCTCTGCAACTGGCTGTTGCACTCGTGATACACGTGAAACACGCAACCAAGGCATTTCTTTTCATCGGTGAGAAGTGATTTTATTTTTTGCCCTTGCAGACTCCTATTCCCATATGAAGATGAAAGTTGGTAGGATTAGTCCGTTAAAATTGCAGCATCATGTGATATCTCACTATCATAAAACCAAGCTTCGTAGGATCAGTGATTTTAAAGAATGTAAGAATATACATGGTGCCCTGCTGGATCAGACCTCAGACCCCCCAGCTATACAAGAAAAGCACCAGTCTCCCAGTAGATGGCCTTCAGAGATAGCCACACTGTTGAGGTAATTCCCCATTAGGAGAATGAGCGCATACAGGGAGACATATTTTGAGAATAGTGTTGGAATAATACACACACAGTACACAGATACACTGTATAGTAAATGTAGGTTTTTACTTCCAGAAAGGTTTAAGCAAAGTCCAAAATAAGCAGTCCAAAAGTCATTCACAGGTTAATCAGTCAGTTTTTCAATCCAGGGATAATCCAGTAACAAAGTCCAGTGTCAAAAACAGTTCAGTATTAGACTTACATTAAATCCAGTAATATCAGTCAATTAGGAAAAATGGAGCAACAGCAATACTTTCTAACAGAAAGAGACAGAGATGCACTCACACTCTCTTCTGAGACTCAGATTAAACAACCCAGGTTTCTGCCTCCATCCTATGGCTGTTTGAAAAACCACACCCAATTGCAGTTTTTGCAATCTCTTAAAGACATAGTACTAAAACGTTTATTCTGGTTTATATATTTCTAACCTGTTTATATATTTCTAACCTGTTAGCTGACTTATATTCCTAACACACTCTGCCATCAAAGCTATTTTACTTAAGCTTGAGAAATAAATATGCATAATATTGCATTTGTCCTCTGATCTCCAATGAGTTAATCTCTCTTCTCACAGATTGCCAAAGGACAATCCACGGCGAACCACATGGTTGGAGAATTGTCAGCGAAAGGACATGAGTGGGCAGGGTCTCTGGGACCCTGCCTCTAAATATGTTTACTTTTGCTCCAAGCACTTTGAGAAGAATTGCTTTGAACTAGTGGGTACCAGGTAGGTAATTAAAATACTTGAAAAATATGAAAGAACATACAGAATTAAAGTAGACAGTTTGTAGTAGGACAGTAATGTACATCAATATAGCCAATATCCTTCCTAAGGAGAAGAATGGGCCTTCCAGGATGCCTGTTCCATCTGACTTTCATTCATTTTTTAAAATACTATGATTATGGGAAACCTTTTTTTTATTAAAAGGAAAAAAAAAGTAAACATCTACAGGGTGTAGCCCAATGTTTTCTCTAGAAATTTTTCCCTACCTTACTGCTTGGAGAAAAGACAGAGTGGGAGATTCACTGAGTATTAATCTCATCAACTTTCTGTCAAATTTATGAAAACAGTCAGATCATGATATGACCATTCTAAAGGTGTGCATACACCCAAAGGATTATCTTGAGATGCATTTTAAAGCTGAAAAGTTAACAGTCTTATTCAAGTCAAGTTCAGCCTCTGGGGATTTTTGTAGGCACATCGATGTAATTTTCTTGGCAGCAGTTTGAAAGTGGTTCACTATTGTCCTTTCTCGGGTTTGTTTTGATTTCTTCCACTTAATCTGCAATCTTGCTGTTGTTTCATGATTCCCTATCCTAAGTGCTACATGTATTCTCAGGTTTGTCTTATGTTCACATAAGCCCTGGTCAACAACTACACCCCAAATGAATTTAAAGTGATAGCAAATCTTATTTTTATCCCATCTGTATTATTTTTATAAATAGTTCAAAGTAGAAAACATACCTATACCTTCCTCCTATTTTCCTCACAATAGCCCTTTGAGATGGATAGGGCTGAAAAAGTGACTGTCCCAAATCATAGAGCTGGCTTTTGCTAGACTAGAACTCACTTCTTTCTTGGTTGCATACAATCACATTCTTTGTCACTTTTGTACAATCACATTCTTTGTCATGGGTACAGTACCCATGTACTTCTTAACTATGATTTACCAGGCACTAGCTAGAGGGGCAGAAGTTGCCAAATCTGCTTCCAAAGATGATTGAAAGATGTAGTGGCTTCAGGACCTAAAAGTCCTTGCTTTATTGATTCACAATACTGGCAGCAATTCTCACCTTGTTGATTTTTATGTCTGGTAACTATTGAAGGTATTTGAGGAGAAGCTTCCCATGTTCTCATGCCCAATATCTTTTTTTTTTTTAGGTTACATGTTTTTCTTTATTTCTTTAAGGACTTGGCTCTTTCTTATCAATATTCCAAAGGAATTTTTTAAACAAAATCCATGGCTTTTTGTCTTTGCTTCTATGCCTGCTTTATCTTTAGATATGGCAGCTAGTGTCACATTAGTACTAATCAGAATTAATCCTGCTAAGCTTCAAGACCCAGAAAAGGTGAGACATATGTTTCTACTTACTAAGATAGCAGAGAGTAAGGCTAAGGAAGGGAAGTCAAAGTGACCTGAAAGGTGTTTTAAAAAATCACCAGTGTTGAAAGCTCAGAAACCAGTTGGTTTATTAAAGATGACCAGATTTCAGTTTAATATATTTTATCAGAGATGAAAAGGTTAACATACCAATCTGAGTTACATTTTGAAAATTTAGAATGTGATTTCCAATCAGAAATCAAGGGGATTTTTCTTTCTTAAAGTGTCAGATTCTTAGGGTGATTAGCTACAGACTTGTATATAATACCAACTCTTCTCTTGCCCTCCCCACCAAAAAAAAAAAAAAAACCATGGTAAATCCATTTTAAAAAATAAGTGTGAGTGAAAAAGGATCTTGGCTAGTTATCCTAACTAGATTTGCCAAAACAGATCATATGTTTCACTTCATTATAACTTGACATTGTTTCAGTACAAATGGGTTATAATTACAAAACAGAATTAGGAAAGGAAAGGGCTAAATATATGTGGCCAAAATTAATTACTTTATTCAATACTTCTGTACATAAAAAAGCTGGAGAAATAATACTCAAAATAGAATGTAACTAGCTCATTCCAAAGTCCAGATTCTGGGATTTCTGAGCCAGTAACAACTTTGATATGTGAGGGCTGTTTCCTTTGTAGCGGCTATCATCGTCTTAAGGAAGGGGCTATTCCTACGATATTTGAGCCTCATGCAAAGCCACGCCGGAAGTCTAAACTAAACAGTTCCAAACTTGCAAAGTATCAACAGAAACAGAGGTGAGTCCCACTCTTCTGACCTCATGTTCTCTGTAACCCTGTTTATATTTATTTAGAAGTAGATCACAGTACATTCAGTGATGCTTACTTCTTGACAAAGAGGAAAAAGCATAATCTGTTCAGCCATTAATATATTAGTAGATTTAAAAGGTATTTTCTGTATAACAGAATGGAATTGTGGAATCAGATTGGAACCAGAGGGAAAAATATGAATTAAGATTATTAAAAATGTGAAAAACATTGATCCTGGAATATAATTTAGTGGCTTAATTAAATCATCTTTTTCTTCTTTTTGCTATATGAATCCACATCTTCTCATGGTAGTATATTACAAAAGACACTCATAGCTACCTAAAAAAATTCTTGTTTACCATGCCCAAGCTTCACTCCATATTGGCTCCTTATAGCCTATAGGAAGAATATGTTCTATCATATTTTTCTATAAGACGCATTTTCACTCCCCCAAAAAAGTGGGTGGAAATGTCTGTACATCTTATAGAGTGAATATTATGGTAGGAAGGAGGGGGTTGGTGCACCATCACCGTAGAATGCAGGAGCCTTTGCTGCCAAGCAGCTGATTGGTGGTTAGATCAGCTCCTGGAATACTGCCAACCAGTTGTTATAGGCAGTGGGGATCATCTCTGCTGCTGCCTATTGCCTCCCGTTCACTGCCTGCCTGTTTGCTGCTGCCTGTTTGCCACCGATTGCTATCTGCCCATTTTCTGCCATCCAATTACCATGGCCATCATCCGATGACCACCCACCCATTTGTTACAGCCTGTTCTCCACTGATTACCATGGGCCATTCACCACGGCCTGTTTGCTGCAGCTGGTTTGCCCTGGCCTTCATCACCTGCCCATTTACCACAGCCCAACTGCCACTGCCCAACTGCCACCACCCGATCACCACTTTCCTTTTGCCGCAGCCCATTTGCTGCCAATCGCTGCAGCCCATTTGCCACCATCTAATTGCTGTGGCCCATTTGCCTCCACCAGTTTAGCGCCAATGGGCAGTGGCAAACATGCAGCGAACAGGCTGTCGTGATCGGCAGTGAACAGGCCATGGTGAATGGGCGGGTGCCAAATGGGCCATGGCAATCAGTGGCAAATGGGTGGCAGCAAATGGGAAGATGGAAAATCAGCTGCGGCAAATGGGCCACAGCGACCGGCGATGAACAGGTGGCAATAGGTGACAGTGGTGATTCCCGCCACCTAGAACAAATGAAGTGCAGTATTCTGGGAGGCCAATTACAAATCAGCTGCTCAGCAGAGAAGGCGCAAGTGTTCCCTGCCAACAGCTTGGTTAACTGGTGGTGGGTGCAATGGAGCAGAGCCCTGATGAACCACATGCTGGGGATGCGATAAAGTGCTGAAGCTGACCAGGCTGTTTACTGCAACGTATTCTAGCCAGATGAATACCAGATGGATGCTGGGAGGCAGAAGTAGATTTTGTTGTTGTTTTCATCCTCTAAAGGTAATGTGTGTCTTATGGTGCTGTGCATCTTATAGACCAAAAAATATGGTATACGGGCATCCTGCATCTTCAGTCATGTTTTTCTTTGCTAGTTACTCTATGTCACAGCTTAGTAGCAGTTATTTCTCACCTGACCTCAATTCTATTCCTTTTTCACAGCTGTGGCTGCGCTGCAGAGGAGACAACTCCATTGTGTATGGATGTCTCTTGCCACCCCATGCAGGAGCTTTCAAGCCCTGGGGCTGCTTCCACTACTGTTGAGCTTCGAAGCCAGCCCAATCTGCCAGGGTCAGAACCAGAGAATTTGGCCACTCTGTCAGACATACCTCTGGAACAATTATCAGCTGCCACTGGCCAAGAAGAGGCTTCTCAATCTCCGGCTCTCCCAGAACCTGTAGGGGATCCATCTCAACCCGTTTCTCTTTCCCTCTACATGCTGCGACTCCCACCCCCGGCTGGTGCCTATATCCAGAATGAGCACAGCTACCAGGTAGGTAGTGCCTTACTCTGGAAGAGACGGGCTGAGGCAGCACTTGATGCACTAGGAAAAGCACAGCAGCAACTCCAGGCTTCCCGGTGTCGAGAACAGAGACTCCTTCTGCGCATCTGTGAGTTGCAACGTGAACGGCGGCCACACAGTGCCAATGTGCACCAACGGTTTAAGGATCACCTGCAGGTCTTTGAATTGCAGCTGCTGAATGAAATTGATTGACTTGAATCGGCCCAAACTTATCTTGCTTTGTGTGGTGGTGTTACAAACTTGGGCAGTCATATTTCCCATCTCCAAGGTATGTTGTAGCAAAACCTGGGCATCTATAAACTGGGAAGCCGCTTCATACAACCATGTTTTCCCTTCACCATTCATGTTTATATCTGTAAAGGAATATTTCGTTTGTATAAGTGGATGTCCCAGCTCATTTGAAAGATACCTGATTGCTTGAGGACAGATTATTATTTCATTATGGTGCTGCCCTAGAGGGCCATAGTATTTCTTTTTAAAAAGCTGCTTTACATGTTGGATTTAGAGCTTGTCATGGTTGCCAAATAAAAGAAAAATCTTTTTGATGCTTTTCTTTAAGTTACAAAGCTGTATGATATGAAAATCTTATGAAGTATTATTACCAAAAAAAGCCTTCACCACCAAAAATCAACAAAATCAATATATTTGCATATATCATATTGCCAGACAAATATGGTAATGATTTAAATCTGAATTGCATAAAGAGAAAAATTAGCTCTTTATTCTTGGTCCTCTCTGAGGGATAATTTTGTTCAAGATATTTTGCTGTTTTAGTATGTCAGCTGGTAGGCCACAAATTTCGACATGCTTGAAGCAAAACTAATTGCTGGAGCTGAGAAAAGCCTAATCTAAATTTCTGGAAAATACTTTAATACTGAAATCATGAAGAGAAACTTTTGGTTCACAAATGATGTCAATCGTATGTTTTGAGTAAGAACTTTTCTAGATGTGCTCCTCACATAATACTTTTCAAAATATTTTATTCACTGTACAAGATGTTTTGGATTCTCATTCTGTTTTGTAGTTAGAAAACTACTTGCGTGCAAAAATCTCTTGCTGGATCAAGGGACTGATCTTCAGCTCTAAGTAAAATCATTTTTAATATAATTTTATTCAGATATTTGATTACAGTAGTAATAAATAAAATCATTTCTATGGCTTAACATAACAGGTAGTCCTCAAGGTACAACCACAATTGACTTGCTAAGGGAAACATTTGTTAAATGAGTTTGTCCCATTTTACATTTTTTCTTGCCGCAGTTAAACGAATCATGCATTTGTTAAATTAGTAACATGGTTGGTAAGTGAATCTGGATTACCCGTTGATTTTGCTTGTCAGAAGAGATCACATGACCTTAGGGCATAGCAACCATCATAAATATGAAACAGTTGCCAACCATTGGGATTTTGGTCATGTGACCAAGGGGATAGTGCAGCAGTTGTAAGTATGAAAAACAGTCATAGGTCACTTTTTAAAATGGCGCTTAACTTTGAAGCGTCACCAAATGTTGTAAGTCAAGGACTACCTGTACTCAGATCAGGCAAGGTTCTGCCATCTCAAGAGAGCCATCAATATTCTGTCAAACCTATAGGAGATGCTTCTGAATATGGCCTCATAAATAAATGCCTCTCTTTGATTAACTTTTATTTTTTTAAAACCAACAGCCAAGTCATTTCTCTTATAAATATAAGGGAAAATTAAACATGTAAAATTCTACTCAGTTGTATGCTTATAATCTTGTTGGACAATGATTGGGAAAAATTATGGGGATTTATAATTTGTAGATTTCAATGTACAAATATTGAATACAATAAAACAAACAACATTGGAGTATCTTCATCTCAGCTAATATGCACCAATTTTTGTGTATGGAAGTTTTATTTTGCATAAAGATCCTCAAATGAAGGGCAGTGTTTATTTCCAGTTTAAGGTACCTAAACAGAATTTTTGAAATGATCTCTCCCCTAATTTTGAAGCTTCCTAATTTTTTTAGACCTGTGTAAAAAAAAAGATATTGAATTCCCTACAAATTATTACAAATAACAAGGGACACTTGCAACACAGCTACATGTTGAAAACCATAAACTAAACTGTGCTTATCACTACTATAGAAAGTGACCTGATCAACCAGAGGAGATTCTGTGCTTGGCAAATACCAGAACACTGAAGCAAAGACAAGGTCTGATAATCCATAAGTCAGTTCTCTGCATAAAAAGATTCATGGAAAAAGCAAAGTTAAATACTTACCGGGTCTTAATCTAGAGGAGTAGTCAGGCCCAGGAAAGAAGACAATTGGTTTTGCAGTTGCTCACGCAGGATGAAGACATTATTTTCAGACATGAATTATTTCTCAAAGGCCAGCTTTATGTATGGTTTCATGTATCTGCCCTAAGCAGCTTGACTACTGGCTCAGTTCATATGCTGAGTCTGCTCAGAAGTTTGTTTCATTTATCCATCATTTTAGAAAGAGTACGAAATGTAAGTACCAAGATACACAAAAACTGCAAAATAAATCTGTAACAAATATGATAAAAACCAGAAAAAATGGAAAAATTGAAATATGGTTGATACGATAAGTGTGCTTGGGAGCTAAAACAATTTCTGAGTTCAGCAGAACATTGCTGCTAAAAATAACAGATATGGAATAATGATAGAATTACAACTATTCTTAATGAAAGAATTGCTTTTATGTCTGATCTAGTTTTATGTCTGATCTAGTTATTTAAGAAGCATGATCTTGGCTTATAGCCACAATGAAAATGACCAAGTCCACACTGCTCTAATGCAATATTTTGCAATCTTAGCAACTTTCCATTATGTAGATTTCGATTTCTAGAATTCCTTAGCCACCATGCTGGGAGTTGAAGCGCAAGCAGCTTAAATTGACAAGGTTGAAAAACAGTGTTCTTAGTGTCTGATAAACTAATACATTTGAGCAAGTCTACATATGCCAGAAGGTGGCACAGTGGCTCAGTGGATAAGATGCTGGGTTTGTCAGCTGAGTTGACAACCCAGGTTTGAGACCTGAGCACCATGTAATGGGGTGAGCTCCCATTCTCACACAACTGCCAATGAATTTCATCCTGTATTTCTTTTACATGGCTTTTTAAAAACATGCATATGTTGTCCCAGTAATAAGATACTTGATAGTTCACATTGTAGCACTGGTCAAAAGGGTCCAGCAGAAATTGTTCTGTCTTTTAATTGTGGGCTGAATACAAAGACAGTCAGATTAAACTCTTAATTAAAGACTTCCATACAAAGTTTATTTATTGTATCACAAGGCATCCTCAAATATAACTCATGGTTACATCGATGACATTCATTAGATGACATTCATCTAATGTCCAACTCTTTACACAGCTGACTTCATAATGTAATATTATAGTGACCTTTCATCCCATAACATGGGAGCAAAGGGTGAGACATCAGCACAGTGCTGGGGTCCAAGCAAAAGTAAAGGAAACTCCCCCAACCCAACCAAGGGTCAATTCAGTGACCAAGATTACAGAAGTGACCACGAGATGAACTATATTTCCCATAACTACATTTACCATGAGGCATTCCTTTAAGGGGACAGTTCCCAATTCTAGCTTAACTATCTCAATTCCCAATTACCTACATACTGTCTAGACAGCACAGAATGATCTGCCAATTGCACAGTGGCAGATAGGACAGCACTCCAGAGGGTTAATGTCATTGCCCAGAAGATCCTTGGTTGCCCTCTTCCCTCTTTGGAAGAGCTTTATAGCTCCCGCTGCCTTAAGAAAGTTCAAAACATTCTCAAAGATCCATCTCATCCTGGGAAGCCTTTTTTTGAACTATTACCATCTGGCAAATGGTACAGAATAATAAAAACAAGGACAAATAGGATGGAAAACAGCTTCAATCCCAGGGCAGTAACTATTGAATTCTACTGTATAGTGCAATATTAATATAATATCAGATTATCAATTCAATTGTGTAGAATGTGAAGGATATGTATTTGTTTTTTATTTTTATAATGTACACTGAAGTTGGCATTTAATTTTGTTGTACAAGGTGCAATGACAAAGTAAACTAATAAAGCAAAAAAAGAAGAATCATACAGCAGGCTACCTCTTAATTAATATATAAATATATAATATATACAATAATATAAAAGAAATGCTGACTTATTTCACTCAGCAGGGCTGTGATTTATTTAAGCCAAGATTAATATACAACAAAATCACAATAATTCCATGTTGCAAAGTTTGCTGGATCTTCATGGCACGAGCAAAGATATAGGTTTTCTCTTTATAGAGAAATTGCAATAAAGGGATTGCTATAAAGGGATAGCAAGAATTTTGCATTTTTATACTGTTGCATTGGTTTGAACTTACAAAGCTTTTGTAAGCTGAACTGAGCCTATTACTATACTCATTAAAACATTGTGATATCTAACAGATCTCTAAGATCACGTAGAAGCAGAGAACAAATTCCTATGACTTTTTCAGACAAATAACTGGGTCAATTGATCACACTAAGGAAAGTTCAAATTAAAAACTGATGTGGATTCATACACTCCTGTTATAGACTTTGATGTTATATTGTGAAAAGACATTTTGTCTGCATTGTTGGATACATTATTCCTGTCAATCAAATTGTTTTTTTATGATGTAAATAGAAGGTAAATTACCAGGAGTCTTTCCATCTCTGTTCTGTTGCTAAGTACAGTACTTAAAGCTGGGTCAAAGACCATTGTCTTTCGGAAAGTCCATGCAGATTTTTCATAGTATGTATAGTATATTAAGGTAATTCTCAATTTATAGCCACAATACAATCATTTTAAGCAGTGTAGTCGTTAAGTGAGTTACAGCTGATTTTATTACTTTTTAGACTTATTGTTAAGTGAATCTAATTTCCCCCTTGATTTTGCTTGTCAGAAGTTCTTTTGGAAGGTCACAAATAGCAGTCATATGATTCTGGGATGCTGCAAAAGTCATAAAAATATGCCAGTTTTCAAGTACCTAAATTTTAATCATATGACTATGAGGGTGCTGCGACAGCCCTGCAAAAATCAGTCATAAATCACTTTTTTCATCATGTCACTGGAACGAGGATTAAATGAAGTAAGTTGAAGACATTATTTCCAACAGCTCTGTAAAGCTCTCTCCCTTTTGAAGATATATGAAGTAGATACATGTAAAATTTTGACTGTCATTCATATTTTTGCATGTTTTTGCCTATTTGTCTCCTTTTGCCAGTTGTTGGTGTTTGTTTTCATTTAATAAACATCAAGCTATATTTCTGTTAGCTGAATTTAGTTGTGTATGTATGTGTGTGTTTGTGATTGCTCTGATGATATAAAGATTAATTGGAAGTGTGATGGTTGCAAACTAAAATGTAAATTACCCGTAGCAATTTTCCAATATGCACAACACACTTAAATGAGTTACTGGATTTTTGTATAATTTATTAAATGCAGAACTACCAAATAGGTACAGTTCACATAACGTAGGAAGGTAAACAAAATTAAGATTTCTTCAAATGTAGCTACTAGTTATCATTATGTACTAAGGATATGTTGCAAAATGTGTTTCATAATGTCAGAATACAAGTTAAATGCAAATTGGACTCCTGGGTCATACATTATGAGCCAAGTGTGTAATCCTGACTGCGTGGAGACACTGCTGTTTACATGACTTCAATTTTCTATTATCCTGACTAACTGGATTACGACAAAGTAACCTGATTCCATGTGTTATTGGAACAACACAAATACAGCATGTTTGAATTAAAATTACTTTTAAAAATGGCAATTCTTGAGAATATTTCTCAAAGGAAGAGTATGGAGTGAGGAGGGGTGGGTGGGAGGAACATAGATTTTTTTAAAAATGTCAGAATAATGGGGAAAAAAATAATATGGATTGAAAAACAGACCACAAAAGGGTAGCAGAGCACAAGATTTGGGTGCCTGGGTTGAGCAATGTGATGGCCAGATACTTTCAGCAAAGCAAGAGGATTCAAAGATTAATTAATTTATCCAGAGGACTACATTTCCAGAACTTTTAAAGGAAACCTTTTTTTAAAAAAAATACACCTGGTCTGTTTCTTTCTGAACGGCCCCCAGTACCTCAATTACACCTGGTACTAGTGGATGATGTCACAAGCTAGGACATTTCTTTCCCAAGAAAATGGCAAGGCTATGTGGACAAAATCATGCTCGATTTAAAGATTTATTTTAAATCGAATTGGAAAGGCTGACTTCCAATAATTTTTCAAGCTCCTACTGTATCTTGAGCCTATCTTCCGGAGAATTGACTCTTCCTGCCAGCTTGGTGTTATTTGCAAATTGGATGAGTTCCCCTTCTATCCCTTGCCCTAAATATCGATGAAGATATTGAAGAACAATAGGCCTAAGTCAGCCTTTTTAATTGCAGAGGTCGGATGGACAGACAGATACGCATACGCACAGGTAGCGCACTACTTTCACTTTCCCTCTCCACTCTGAGCAGGCCGAAGCACCAGCGCCGGAATGACGAGTTCCTTCTCGGATCCCGCTTCCTTTGCTCCAGGCAAGCAGCGGGCGGAGAATAGCGGTAAGCGAGGGAATGGGCAGGAAGGGGAGAGAGTTGCCTTTTTCTGCCTTCTTGCACCCGCGTCTTTTCCCCTGGCCTTACAGGTATCTTAACTGCAGCAACTGTTGGGCAAGAGCAATGCTCTGTTGCCACCGTCCAATCGCCGATGCTTTGGCTTGCAGAAAGCGCAGCCCTCTTGTTCACTGGATCACAACAGGCAATGCCAACCTCCCCTTCCAATCCTCTCCGCGCCCCCTTCCCCTCCATCCCAGGCAAAGAAGCACACGCAGGGGAAGGGGCGAAAGTTTTACTCTCAGCTTTTCAGGTACTAAAGTAAAGGTCTCCAAACTTGGTAACTTTAAGACTTGTGGACTTCAACTCCCAGAATTCCTCAGCCAGCTTCTCATCACTCTTTATCACCCATCCTCTCCCATTTGTGACTGTATGGCTGTAACTTTGTCGCTTGTATCTTGACGATTTATATTGACTGTTTCCTGGGAAGATTTGATTACTTATTGTACCCTATGACTATCATTAAATGTTGTACCTGATAATTCTTGACTCTTGACAAATGTATCTTTTCTTTTATGTACACTGAGAGCATTTACACCAAGACAAATTCCTTGTGTGTCCAATCACACTTGGCCAATAAAAGAATTCTAATTCTAATTTGGGAACCCCTGTTCTAAAGACATTTGGGCTGATGTTATACCCACAGTCAGTGTGCAGCAGGTGGGAAAAGGAGGGAATTGGGGCATCAGAGGAATGGCTGAGATTAAGAAGCAGCATTGGGTGGCCTTTTTCCTTTTCCTTCAGCTATCTTCTTAGAGATGGAGGAAGGCTGATAGAGGAAAGGTTTCTCAGTTCTAAGGCCCCCATTTCCACAGGACAGCTATACTGATAAAATCTTTCTGTTGAACTATTCTGAAGGATTCTATGATGTTTTCTCCTACTAGTCTAGATGTTTTCATTGACTTTGTTCCAATAATTTTATGGCTCCTTCAAGTTGGATATGAAATATGAAAATATGAAATATGAAAAATTGTCCAAAAAAGAAGTTATGTTAATAACTAAATATGAAAAATGGTCCAAAAAGAAGTTATATTAATCTGTTATGCATTCTAAAAAACAGGTATCTGTCACAGGAATAGCTATTTTTCCTATGGAGTACAGAAAAAAAGAAAAGAAATAAAAGCTCATGTTTCATTTTCCATTGTGTTAACACAACAAATCTGTTGTGTTCACAGATTTCCACTGTGTGAATAACAGATATTGTGTTAATCTTCAGCTTAAAAGTTCCCATCCCTTCCATTCAATCATGTCCAGCTTTGAGACACTGCATGAAAAAGTTCATATAAGATTTTAGGACAAAATTTTTCAGAAATGCTTTGCCATTGCTTCCTTTCTAGAGCTGAGATAAAGTGACTGGCCAAGGTTACCCAGGTGGTTTTGTGCTCATGGTGGGACTAGAATTCACAGCTTCCAATTTCTATCCTCAACACATACTACATCAAGCTGGCCCTCAAAAGAGGTCTTAGACATTTATAAAATCAGTTATAATCCTTCCCCATAAAAATAAATTATGAAGGCAACAAAAAACAATTAAGAAGCATTGAATTAGGAAGAAAAATGGTCTTTCTGGCTAAGAAAGAGAAAGATGTTTTCTGCTGTTGCTTTTTCTTTGGTCAGATGATGGTTTTCTTCTTGCTACCTGTTCTTCCTAGAAAGCAATATCTTCATGACCATCTTCTACAAAGGCAGGTAGAACACCTTGGGCAAGGCAGGTGTTTTGTCTGTTTCCTTTAGCAGCATCCATGGAAGCTATATATTCTTTATCATTTGAAAAAGATGATGCACTTGTGCATTTCTAAACACTTAAAGTCACCTTAACAAATGAATAAACAACTCTGACCACAGTTTCATCCTTTAATCTGATCTGTATAAAATCTTTCTATTGCAGCCTTTACCTTTTCTTTCTTACAGGAACATCTGTCTAAGAGGGCACAATGTCACACACTCCCCGCTGCAAGTTAGTTGAATATTTGGAAGAACTGAATGATGAGGAATTTGAGAAATTTAAGATGCATCTCGAGGACTACCCAGTGGAGAAGGGCTACAAGCCCATCCGTCGTTGCAAGACTGAAAAAGCAGCCCATATTGAAATAGCCCGATACATGATTGAGGCGTATGACGATGCCAAGGCCTTGAAGATGACTGTCAGCATTCTGAATGGAATAAATAAAAAGGATCTGGCTGCAAGAATCCAAAAGGAGATGCCAGAATGTATGTAGACAGAGTCCAGCTGTGTACTGGTAACTCAAGGGTGATTCAAATTCTTGGGTTGGCTTCTGTTCCTCTTTACACCTTGTCTCTCTAATAATATTTCTCTTTGAGTGATTTGTAGGCGTCCATCAATCCTTGCTATAGTCAGATTTGTCCCTTAGTCTAAAGCTAACAAGGTCCCTGGCTTTCTCATGATAGTCTATTTTAGAGTCCTTACGCAGAAGATTGCAATGTATAGAAAAGTAGATAAATAAATAAGGGGAAAGGTCTAAAATGAGGGGTCATCTTTTGTACATACAAATATAAGAGCTCCATATTTTCAGTGAAGGCCTGGGAGAGAAAAAAAAATCCTGGAAAAATAAGAAACCACAGAAGACTGAAGAAAATGAGCAAATTTGGGGAGAAATGGAAATAATTGAGGGAAAGCATTTTGTAAATATAATGTTCCCGTTTTTTTTCCAAGCAAATTACCATGGCTGTTTTTTTTAAACCTGATTTTTACATCCCCATTTCTACTGAAAACAGCTTTCTGGGCTTTATCAAACGTCAGAAACTATCCAAGTAGGAGCTTCCTTTGTAAAATGGCCAGGCTGATGAACTCTGCTGGTCCCCGTTTCCTATGTAGTGTGATAGAATTAGTATAGTTCTGCTGTATGGAAAATTGCTCAACAATGCAGCCCAACTTGCTGTCTTTCTATTGTGTTGACTGGGAATGGGGGGAACTGTGATTCAATATATCTAAAGGGCAACCAGTTGGGAAAAAATAATGTCATTCCATGTTTTAGCTAAATATGGTTCAGTTCTAGCTAGAAAACAACCTGATCTTAATTGAATCAATTTAATGGTTTTGCTCTTGTGAAGAGTATTTTTCTCATCCATGTGATCATGACCAAAGGAAAAAAGGGGTTAGCAATAAGTTCATTCATGATTCTTTTTTTAAAATAAGAACTGACTTTTATTTCCAACAGATTTTCTTCAATTTCCAGAATCAGACAATGAGACAATTTCTGAACCTCAAAACAAAGGTTAGTGTCCACAGATGCATTAAGTGTTTTCCAACACAAGACTTGGATCAAGAAGAAAAAAGACTAATTAGCAGTCTGCAGATGCCTTGCTGCAGAATCAGTTCTCAAGATGTCAAAACGGAAAGCATTTGATTCCAACTTTTTTCTAAATGATGGGGCTGAGGAAGCACTTCAAACATTCTCATAATTCTTTTGTCTTTAACCTGAATTAATACTTCTTTTCCTAATTCTGTGAGTCATCAATTGAGTTGCTATCACTTCAAATTTTTTTCCCTCCATCTCTTCTTTTTAGCGGAGGTGATGCTGGATCCCAAGACAGCTTTTCCCACCCTCATCCTTTCAGAAGATCGGAAAAGCGTATACATGGGTGACCGAGCCCAGGACTTTCCTGACAATCTTGAACGCTTTAATTTTTTCCCTTGCATCCTGGGAACAGAAGGCATCAATTCTGGGACATCACAGTGGGTGGTGGAAGTGGGCAAGGCCAAACAATGGGCTATTGGTGCTGTACGTGAATCCATAGAAAGAAAAGGATATCTAAATATAAGGGCTACTGAAGGGTTTTGGGTATTGCAGCTGATGGATGGAGAATATGAGGTCACCACCACACCTAAGACCATTCTTCCACTGTGGAAGACAGTACGACGGATTCTTGTTTCCTTAGAATTCAGTTTAGGCAAATTATCCTTTTTTGATGTGGACTCTATGGAGATTATCTTTACTTTCAACTATCCATTTTCTGAGAAAATGTTCCCCTTTTTCCTGACTTGGGACAAAAACAATCCATTAAAAATTAATCCAGATTACTCCATAAAATAATCTGAAGAAGAACAAGATGAAACAGTTCTGGGAAATTATCCAACCTGAGGAATTTTCTGTTCAGACCTTAAAGTGATTGTCATTAGATTCAGGGAATTTTACTTTTGAATAAATACAATAAAATAGTGTTGTTAATTTCTGATTTCTGTTCCCTTTATTCTTTTCAGAATTTTAGCCAGTCTTACAATAACTTGCAAAAGTAACAGATGTTCTTGAATTTGGAAACCCTTCAGGTGGAAGGACACTTGAAATACAAGGCAAGGAATAGAATGAGGGCACCAAGTCAAAGGCTGCCAATTCAAAATATTCAGAAATATTTTTAACTACTATTATTATTAACCATAACATTATTTTTAAAAAATTCTGACCAGCCTGTGTCTTCCTGTGCTTGCTTTCTTGTTGGCCATTTTCCACCATGCTGCGGCCCATGCCATCTTTGTTACAGAGTCTCTTTGACATTTGGCCAACTCCAATTTGGCCTGAACTTTGGCCAGTTCTGCCTGTTGGTTGGCCTGGGCTTTAGCCAGTTCTGCTTGTTGCTCGGCCTGGGCCTTGGCCATTTCTGTTGCTTTAGCTACTATTTCTGCCTGTTGAGAAGCTACTGCCCACCTTCTGCCATGCTACCTCCTCTGTGGCGCATAGATTTGCGTCTGCTACAGCAGCTTCTACTTCAGCTTCTGCAGCTCAGTCGGTGTAACTTGCTGCTTTGGAGGCCTTAGATGCACTACTGCGATTGGAGGATGCTCTGGAAGAATGGTGAGAGCCAGCAGCAGAGAATTGGCGCAAGGCCGGAGGGAGTTTTTCTCTTCCTGGATGCAGTCTTCGTGTTCTTTGTTCACCTCCTCGAAGCATTGAATGTGTTCTTGGATCTCTGGGTCTTCCAAGTTCGACTGTATGTACTTAAGCTTACTTTCACTGTCTCTCCACTGTGCAAGATGCTCCTCTATCTCTTTCTGCATTAGTAGGAGGCTCTTGAGGGGCAACTTGCTTTTGGGGGTATCGCAGATCCTTACCAGCTCCATCCATGCATCTGCATGGTGGCGATACTGCCCGGCCCAATCCTCTTTGAAGCGTGCTACCGTAGGTGAGGTATGTTTCCTATGCTGTCTGAGGTCGTAGGCTTTCTGAGGTATTGCCATGTCTTAGGAGGTTTGAATGTCCAGATGAGGGTTTTGGGAACCAAGCTGCATGTTTACATCTAGGGTGGGTGGAGGGTTCAAGTCCTCTGCTACTTCAGGGACATCTGTCATGGCTGAAGAAGTTGCCATGCCTTAAATTGAGCATGTAGGTGGCGTTGCACAATATGGCTGCTTGTAGGGTGCATTGTGTGCTTGCTACACAAATGGGCACAAAGGGAGGCATCATTGCTGTGTCTGAAGACGTGAGAGCAAAATGCTACTTTGCCTGTTGGTGTTGTTTGCTAGGTCTGAAAGACACTGTTGCTAAGCACAAGTTAGGCTGCAGGTAGTACTGGAACCTCACATTAAGTTGCTTAATGTTGCCACAATAATTTTTTTTTAAAAAAAGAATTTTCATTGGTTAAATTTGGAAACTGCCTGTAGTTTTTATAAAAATTGGCAGACAAGTCTCTGAATTCTCTGGGAAATTTCTCCTAAACTAAAGGTGCTATGGACTGCTTTTCTTAAGTCTGTAGGGGGGGTGAACCCCAGAGGAATTTATTGTTTTCTCGCTGGAAGAAAAATCCATCAATCGAATACAACACTCCAAAGGTTTGCATGCAGAGTTATACTGTTAAAAATTGTTTCATAAATATAGGGGAACATGAAGAAATTTTAAGTTTTTTGAGCAGAAAGATAAATTGTTCCTTTTTAAAACGCTGCTTGAATTAGCCTTGTGTCTTGGGAGGGGAGAAATGGACTTCTTTGCTTTGAAGATGGTCTGTCAGTAATGAATTATGAAGCCCAATAAAATGGACAGAATAGTTGAAAAATAGCTGGAGAGGCTTCTCTTATTGCCTCTGGAATGAGCAGGGCAAAATTAGCTTTCCTTTCTAGAAACAGCAAGATTTCTGAAACTTCCTCATTGTGTTTGGAAAGGGTTTGTAATTGAATGAATACAGGGATGAATGAGAAATACTTGGCCCCTCTCTTTGTTTTACAAATTTGTTCTTTCTGAGTTAGGAGTTGTAACTTGAGACACAGCACTTCTTTCTCTGAAGAGAAAAGGGAGGTGAATTTTCCCCTTCCTGCAGCCGTGATGGGAGTGATAGGGGAAGAGAACCAAAGTACAAAGGAATAGCGTGCACATTTACTTCTGGCTTCAAATATTTTAGTCTTATCGCAAATTCAAATTTTACTTTTGGGAGTCCAAATTAATCTTGTTTTTACTGCCTCCTGGTATTAAAATCACACAATGTCATTTTACTGGGATTCCAAATGCTGTTTCTTCCAGGAATCAAGATTTACCATCTTTTTACTTTATCTTTTTATCTTATTATCTTCCTACTATTCTGCCTTTCCTGTACAAATACTGTACAAATACTATACAAATACTGTACAAATACTGTACAAAGGCAGATAGATCATCTCCACAAAGCATCCACACAAAGTCTTTTTTATTGGTTCATCAGGCAACCTGTCAACTCACATTTATGATGAGGTTCTTCTTTTTTTTCTTTTTTTAATAAAGTTTTATTTGGGTTTTCACACACAAAATACAAGTAAAACATTTTTTTTTAAAATAGCATGGTACTGGGTTGAATTTCTTTATACAGACACAAAACTCAATTTCATGCTCCTTTTTGTATTCTATTCCATATCTTATACTATTTTATATTTTCTACACAGTTTTTCCCCTCTTTTAATTTTCTCAATTTTATTTTGATTCTTTCATCTCAATTCAAATCATTATATTTATGCTTTTGTCTGTTCTGTTTCAATTTCACGTTATCTTTTCTCATTAAACAAATTTTCTCCTGTAGTTACTAATTGGAGTATGACACCTTTATATATTTTAATTTTATCCATTCAACTCTTATTTAAACTTCAATATAAACCTTAAGTTTATGACCTTCAATATAATACATAACTTCCAATCGAATTCTGCTTGGTACATTCTTATAATGCACACTATATTCTTTTTAAAAAAAAGAAAGATTGTAAATATATGTAATTATAAATCCTCATTCCATTCCGGTTCAGTTCTATCATTAATAATCATTAAAATCTTAACATCTTTAACACTACTTTTCAATTAAATATCATACTTCCTTAAAAACACATATAATCTCCATAATTAATTTTTCCCTTATTTCTCTTCACATGTTTTATAAATCATTAAATATACCTTTTATTACATTTATTTATGGACAAGCATTCCACTGAATTACAATAGCTATTTTATCAGACATTTTTATCATACATTGTTTCATATTTTCTAAAATTATTTCTGCTTCTAATATAACCATACTTTGCAGAATCCCTTTTTCCATTAAATTGTCACCCATTATTTCTAAATAGGCCCTGTTTCTCTATATTTTGCTTCTGTCCTTTATAACTTCTTTTCTTTCTTTCTCCCCTCTCATCTTCTCCCTCCCCTTTTTACCCCCTTGTCTCTCTAGTTCTAGAGAGAACTAGAGTTCTCTCTAAAACTCTAGAACTAGTTCTAGAGAGAGAGTTCTCTCTAGTTCCCTCCACATACTATATGGTGTGCCATATCATGTACACTAAGCAAAGAAGGGGAAGGAAGAAGGGGAACTCAGACAAAACAGATTATTTAGAAAACAAACACAGGGTCAGTCAAAAAGAACTCAAATGCCTTTAGTCCAATCCACAAAATGGGAAGAATGAACAGGATGAATTAGAAATCAAAGTACATGAGGGCAAATATGATATTATTGCCAATACTGAAACTTGATGGAGTGATAAAAAAAAAAACACTATCAGGCCAGGGTGAATGAAATGTTCCTTCAACTTTCCTTCCAACTCTGCAATCCTGTTGCACTTCTAGTATATTTGGGCAATTAATTTCCTTTGAAAAGTGATTGGGGCATTGGAATTTTCCTACATAAAAGTGTAATCAAAATACAATAATATGATTCACGAATCAGTGCTTAATGCACAGGTGAAAGAGGGCATCACTTACCTTCATTGGAATGTCTGAAGAGAATATTTTATTTTATTTTATTTCGCAGGCCAGCATTTTTGATTGTATATTGCTTGGGATTGTTAATTGCAAATTATGATAATAAAGTTCTTCAGTTTGGTAATCCTCTGGCCAAAATGCAAAGAAAAGACAGTTCCACAAAAATGCACCAAGCCTCCAGAATAAGAATCTATTCAGAATATTACCATTATTTTATAGGTCACTGAAAAAGGCACCTGAGACCCAGAGCTCCTTCTTCCTTTTCAGCTGTTTCTACAGTTGTTCATTCTTTTACTGAGAAGACCAGAAATATAAATTTGTAAATATTGCCGAGCCTGGTGGTTAAGGCCCGGTCCCACTGCACTTACGGATGCAAAGAGGATGTAAAATGTTAAAAAAAGCTTGCCATCCATTGGAAAATGCTATGCATCTGTTGGGTACTCACTGCATATGTGTTTCATACGCTCTATCCCTCGAGCATCCATCCACTGTGATTTCATCCATGCAAGAAGTTTTGAGCTGCACAGAACTTTGTGAACGGATGAACTTTCTGCAACGTACGATGTACATCTGCAACATATATGGGCAACAAACGTTCTATGTCCGTTATCATCCATTAAACGTCCGCTGTATCCTCTCTGCATCCACTGGCCATCCCCTCAACTCACATCTGCTGCATCTGAAAATGGAAAGAGGGAGGAAACAAAAGGTACACGGAACGTCTACACAGCATTAGTAGCACGGAAATAGAAAGGATGTAAGCATATGCATCTCGTATATAAAACATTAAAAATGGACAAAACGTTTGTATCTGAGATGTATCTCGTATATTTAGGATGTCTGGAGTATGTCTAGAGTATGTAGAAAGACACCTAGCGGACAACCGATATTTTCCATAAAAAGGGGGAGAAAATCATCTGGATCTCAGTATGACTCCAGCAGCCGTGGTGTACAGAACTCTTCACCCTTGATCTTGGTCTTCAACATCATCAATTGTTCTCCACCATGGATGATGACACAGTCCGTATGATAGCTGCACTCATTCATCACCAGAACCAAAACTTGTTCAGACTGTTTCAAGTTTTACACAGAAGGAGAAGAAGGAGACGTCCAAGAGCTGTGTGGGTCCGAGGGTGGATTGTGAGAAGAATGGAGTTTGGAATTGTATGACCAGTTGATGGTGGAGCTGAGGAATGAAGACCCTCGTGCATTCCATCACTTCATGAGGATGCCACCAGCCATGTTTGACGAACTTGTAGAGTGTCTGAGACCCAGGTTGACCGAGCCTAGCACCAACTTCCATCCCAACCTGGACCCTGGACTGAAGGTGGCACTGAGTCTGCGCCACCTGGCCTCTGGAACCACATACAGAAACATGCAGTATGCATGGAGGGTGCCACACAACAGCATCAGCAAAGTGGTCAGAGAAGTGGTGCAGGCCATCATTGAAGAATACATGGAGGAGCTCCTCAAGTGCCCCATCACTGAACAAGGCTGGAGAAAACTTGCAGAAGAGTGGTATCAGAGGTGGAACTTTCCCCACACCGTTGGAGCCAAAGATGGGAAGCACGTGGCCTGCAAAGCTCCAGCCAACTCAGAGTCCTCTTATCACAACTACAAGGGCTTCTTCAGTATCATCCTCTTTGCCATGGTTGATGCTGACTACAAGTTCATCTATATTGATGCTTCAGGCAACAGGTCAGCTTCAGATGGCCAGGTATACAATGCAAGTGACCTCAAGGATGGGCTGGAACACAACTTCATCATGGGTTTTCCAGGTTCAGACCCCCTACCCAATGACACACAAGATGTGCCCTACTTCATCATGGGTGATGACACCTTCTCCCTCAGAACCTACCTCATGAAGCCATACAGTTCAAGATACCTCACCCATGAAGAGAGGATGTTCAACTACAGGCTGTCCAGGGCAAGACGGGTGGTGAAGAACGCCTTTGGCATCCTGGCCAACAGGTTCTAGATACTTCTCACCACCATGCAGCATGACCCAGAGACTGTGAGAAGCATCGTGGAAGCTTGCTGCATCCTGCACAATCTCATGCGCACCCGCTACCCAGTGTTGCAGAATAGATTTGTCGACCATCAACAAGGGAATGGGGACATGGAGCCTGGTGAATGGAGGCAAGGCATCCACCTGATAGACACTGTGGATGTGCAAGGCCCCAACAAGCAGCGCAACCTCCTGAGACACTGGTGCAACTTCCCAGCTGTTGAATGGTCCTACAATGAATAGGGCATTAGTAAAGAGCTTTGTTTATTTTAAAATGTGTTGATCAATGAATAAATTGTTATTGATAATAAAGGTCCATATGTGTGGCAGCTGGGATGGTGGACCATACAGTCCCACTATGATTGCACTGGAGGTTTATCTATCCCACAACTATCCTTATCTATCCACAAGCATGCAAAGGCTTAACCATTTTTTCAAAGTTTTCACCAACACTTTATTAAGTAAAAAAAATGAACCAAGTAAACTAAGTGTCTTAAGCAAACATAACCTTTATTAACCTTTATTGACTTTATTAAATAAGCAAAATGAACCAAGTAAACTGTATTAAGTGTCTTAAGCAAAGATAAACTTTCTTAGGTAAACTTTATGACTGTATTAAATAAGTAAAATTAACCAAGTAAAGTGTCTTAAGCAAAGATAAACTTAACAAGTAAACAACCCAGTCTCTGACACTATTCTCAGTCACTCTGAGTCATGTCCATGGTCTCAGCTGTTAAGTGGGCAGGGACTGTGGAGGTGGCTGTGGCTTGAGTGCTGGTCTGAGGCACCATTGGGGTGCTTGGCCCCGAGGGTACAACAGGGGATGGTGTGTTCAGGAAGCTATCCGAGAGCTGACTCAGTCCCGTGAGGTTGAGAGGCCCTTCATCAAGGACTTGAGATGTCAGGCCCAATGCTGATGGCAGATTGTCCGTTAAGGGGGTTGGCTGTGGGGTGGAGGAAGGATGAGTGTAGTGGGGCTGTCTGGTCTGCAGCTGGGTGAGGACTGGCGTCTGTGGTGTTCGATGAACCTGGGCCTGGACTGGGAAGTTCTGCTTGTGCTGTGGAAAGTCCTGGTAGCCTTGGTAGGTGAGGGGCTGTTGAAAGCTGTGGAAGGGCTGTGACATCCCCTGGGGTGGAGAAGCAGACCTGGACTGGGCAGGAGCAGCTTCAGCTGGGCCTTGAGGGTTGTGAAGAAGTGCTGTGATCTTTTGCTTTATCACCTGGTACTGGGCCTTGGGCAGGTCCCTCAGGGTCTGGCTCACATAGGTGATGAAGGTGTTCCGGCCCTAGGATGCTATGTCCAAGTGGACCAGCTGAGAGAGAAGTTCTATGCTGGTCTTCATTGTGTCCCTGATCTCCAACAGCACACTCGTCCTGGCCCTCCAGTCTGCCTCTCTGCCTGCATCCTCTGGAGCTGGGGGTGGGGGTGGGTTGGCCTCTGGTGGCTGCTGCTTCTTCCTCCATTTGTGACAGCAGGGCGTCATCCTCCATGGGATCCTCCAAGTCCACCAGCATGGGGAGTGCAGCTGTCAGGGGAGTCTCTGCTGTGGGGCCCTCTGAAGACACCTGCCTGGACAGGATAGCTGGCTCCTGAGTGGAAAAGGACTGGCTGTCTGTGGGCTGTCTGAGGGAGAGGGGTCTCAGAGGGGCTGCTCCTCGGTGGTGGATCTCACCCTCCAGGAAACTGCACTTGGCCATGACGTACATCTCCCGGTCAGTGAGCTTGACAGCGGCCTGCCCAGATTTCTTGAGGTGTAGCTTGCCATACCAGGTGTGCATGTGCTCCCACCATCCAAGGAGTACTTCTGTAGTGTACCCCAGGCTCTCTGCCTTGTCTCTTCAAGCTGCCTGCTTCTTCTTGGTGTCCCAATACAGTCTGTGGCCTTTCTCCAGAGGTACTCGTTCTCCCTCAGCCATTCCAGCACCTCGTCCTCATGCTCCTCGGAAATGGTATACTGTTTCCTCTCTCTCTTCTCCTTCCCTTGCCTCTTCCTCCCTCTGGCAGGGGCTTCAGCAGGGCCTTCAGGGGCTTGAGCAGCAGGGCTTTCAGGGGCTTGAGCAGCAGGGCCTTCAGCAGCAGGGCTTTGAGGGCCTTGGGGCTGGTCCACCACAGCAGCAGCAGCAGCTTCAGAGTCAGTGCCAGGGGGTGGGATGCTGGTTCTGGCCTTCACCTTGCCAGGGCTTGAACAAGTAGGCCCAGGCTTCCTCTTCTTGCCTGACTGACGAACCATGGTGTTCCTGCAAGATGTATGCGGCAGCACGTCTTTCCCCTGTAAGCTGACTGCGTGCTTGCTGCATCCTTTTATATCCATGGAGCTGATGCAATTCATACTCCCTGCATGCACAGTGAGCATGCATCTGATATACATCCGCGTGGCATCCCCTTTGTTTCCTATAGGCATCTGTGATGCATCTGCGTCATCCGCTATGCATCCGCCCCTTCCGCTATGCGTCCAATTCGCAGTTCTCCCCTGGAACCCCTTCGGGAGTGTCATCTACTTCCATCTGCTTCCATCCGCTAGGCTTCCTATGAACAACCGTTTAACATCCCCACTACATACTATCCACATCCGTTCTTTTCCATTATGTTTATGCAAATTTTCACCACTTTTTGGAGCGGATGACAATGGATGGAGCCACCCCCGAAATTTTGCTCATCTGCTGTGTCCTTTATGCATACATTTTGCGTCCGTTGGCCAGTGGGACTGGGCCTTTAGTCACATGAAGGACAGGATTAAATCCTCTCAGGGGAAAGACACCCTCCCACTATCACATGTAAACTATATCTACAGGAACAAAGGGACTCAAACTACAGATTAATCGTTAGAAATTATGCATCAAGCAACTGCACACTAGTATGCAGTACATCCATGGCATGGTAGACATGAATATTAGAAAAACATGCACTACTAGGCAATTTCTTATTCCTAGTAAGCTACGTGCTACTCTGTACCACATGTACGAACTTCTCTGTTTTCCTACAAGCTTTGATGAAATAAAAGACCAAAAGTGCTTTTGAAGTTGGAAATATTTTTAAAATGTTCTTAAGGCCTTGGCAATGGTTTTGTTGTTGTTTTGTTGTTTGTTTGTTTTTGGCACAGGAAGGCAGCAGTTTTACACTTACAAAACATGTTATCTTGACTTATTTATGTTTATAGATCAAGCTACTAGAGAGGCTGACTGGCTCAGAGATGGTGGGAATTGTTCAACCCATCCAGAATTGCAGGCATCAGCTCTGGGAAACTCCTCCATTGGCAGGTGTCAGCCTTCCCACAAAGGAAACGATACTAGATGAAATAATATTTATTGAAAAGCGACATTAATAGAAGCTTAACAAACTTCCCATCGCCACTTTTAACCGTCTGGACAATTTAGGGTGGGCCTTCTTTTTTTTTCCCCCAGACCTTTAAGTCACTGGGAGCTCTTGTCTGTTTCCGACGCTGCATCTCTTCATTTCCCTTTCCAGTGTCATCCAGCTGGGCGTTCCGTGCCCACCCACCCTCAACTGGCTTTTCAATTCATGTCTGCGTGCCGGAGGACGGGAGTCTCTGTGCTTGAAAACTCAGGATGACGTCCCCTCCCGCTTCGCCATCCACTTTCACTTTTCCTCTCAGCACTGCGCAATCCGAAGCAGCGGCGGCGAAGTGGCCAGTTCTTCCCGGGTCCCGCCTCGCTTTTTTTGATCCGAACTTTCCAGGGAGGCTGCAGGCGGCGGACAGCGGTAAGGGAGGGAATGGGCGGAGAACCAAGAGAATTGCCTTCCTCTCCCTTGCTGGACCGCCGCCAGTTCCCCCGGTCTTCGGGGTATCTTGATTGCAAGCAAGCCCACTGGGCAGGAGTGACAATCTTCCGCCATCTTCCAACCCTTGGCTTGCAAGAAAGCGCTGCCCGCTTATTCACTGAATCACAAGAGGCAATCCTGAGCAGAGAAGGCGCAGCACGAAAAACTCAGGCGGTCCGTGGGAAAAGGAAAGCGATAGCCTCCTCAGGATCCAAAGAGAGTTCTCGGAATTACATTTTGGTTACAGGTAAGGCAGAGTGCAGGAGTTCAGAAATGGAGGGAGTCAAGGAGAATGATTAAGAGGAAGAAATAGTAGCTTTGCTTGGCCCCCATTTCTGCTTTTTCCACTACCCTCTTAGAAACCTTCCACTAACCTCAAATACTTTATTTATTTATTTATTTATTTATTTATTTTGTCAAGCAATTATAAGATAACAGGTATAAGTATAAACATAGCTATGGATACATGAAATGGACACATATAAGAAAAATAATTAAAAAAAAAACAATAGGGCAGGGACAGTAGGCACATTGGTGGGCTTATGCATGCCTCCTACAGACCTCTTAGGAAAGGGATGAGGTCATTAGTAGACAGTCTAAGGTTTAAGTTTTTGGGGTTTGGGGAAGAAACCACAGAGTCAAATACAGTATTCCAGACATTGACCACTCTGTTGCTGAAGTCGTATTTCCTGCAATCAGGTTTGGTGTGGTTTACCTTGAGTTTGTATCTATTGTGTACTCTTATACTGTTATGGTTGAAGCTGAAATATTCATTGACAGGTAGGACATTGCAATGTATAACATGCTAATTTTATATACTATACTTAGATCGGACCGAAGGTGGCATAGTTCTAGGTTTTCTAGGTCTAGAATTTCAAGTCTGGTGGCATAAAGTATTCTGCAATGAATTGAGGAGTAGAGCACTCTTCTTGGGAAATATTTCTGGACTTTCTCAACTGTGTTAATATCAGATACGTAATGTGGGTTCCAGACTGATGAGCTGTATTCAAGTATTGGTCTAACAAATGTTTTGTATGCTCTCATTAGTAGTATGATATTACCAGAGAAAAAGCTATGTAGGATTAGGTTAACAACTCTTAATGCCTTTTTGGCTATGTAGTTACAGTGGGCTCTAGCACTTAGATCATTATAGATGAGAACTCCAAGGTCCTTGGTAGAGTTTGGATCACCAACAAGGTCTTGACTATTCAGCTTGTATTTTATTTTCTGATATTATTTTTGCCAAAAGTAAGACAGAGCATTTCTTTGTTGAGATTTGACGTTGCCATTTGTTTGACCATTCTGATATATAGTTGAGGTCTTTTTGAAGGGTAGCGGTATTGTCTGTGATGTTGAATAGCTTTACATCATCAGCGAAGAGAAAGTAGTCGCTTTTAATATGATCACAGAGATCATTTAAGTAGAGTATGAAGTGTGGTGGCCCTGGGGGATACCACTGTTGACAGGTACAGAATTTGATAGGACGCTCCCAATTTTGACCATTTGTTGTCTGTTTGACAGGAATGCTTCTATCCAGTTATGCAGGTGTCCAGAGATACCATAAGATTTTAGTTTTAGGAGTAGTTTGTCATGTATCACTGAATCAAAGGCTTTACAGAAGTCTATATAGATTGTGTCTATTGCTTTGCCCAGATCGAGTTGTGTAGCCCATATATTTCTGCAGTGTAAGAGTTGCAGATTTACAGGATAGTTTTTTTCTGAAGCCAAATTGTTTGTCTCTAAGTGGAGGATAATGGATTGGTTAATAATTGATTCCATGACTTTACAGGTGACACAGCATAAAGAGATTGGTCTGTAATTTTCAACTAGGCTGGGGTCTCCCTTTTTGAAGATAGGAATGACCGTGGCTTGAGACCATAGGTTTGGCAAGGAGCTGGTCCTGAAATATTTTTTAAAGATTATGCTTAAAGGTTGGCTTTAATTGTGGTGTTGTTGCAGTCTTTACCATTTGGTCCTTTCAGGGGTTTGATGGACCTTGAGTCTTTTAGTTTGTTGTTTACAAAATTGTAGAAAATGCGGGTGGAATTGGGGTGTAGAAGGTTTTCCTCTTGTTTTATGTAATAATTGGTGCATTCAGTCTTTTTCTGATGGCATAAATTTTTGTGCCTGCTTTTGAAGTTGGCAATATAACCAGATTTGTTTTTCCACCCAAGTGATTCCTTTTTGGATTGAAGCTTCCTTATTGTGGGTAATCTTATGGGTAATCTGTTTTTTCTGGTTTGGGGAGTTGTTATTGGTACATATAGTTTGATGACTCTTTTGACTTCAAGTAAAAATATGTTGTAATGGTCTTGAATAGTATTGCACCCAGTGAATAGAAATTGCCAATCAAGGGATGAGAGATCATTGTTTATAAGATCATAGTTGCCATTTTTGAAGTTATAATTGGGGATTCCGTCGTTGTGATGATTTTTGTGTGGACATATGTTGAGACAAAAGTCAATCATGTTGTGGTCACTGTTGGAAAAGGGTTCTTTAATTTGTATTCCGTAAATTGAATTCAAACTATTGCAGAAGATGATATTGAGGCAGTTATTAAGTCTAGTATTTTTCGTTACTAGTTGTTCTAATCCCAGATTTGTTACTGCATTGTAAAAGGTTGCATGTGTGGGTTCAATTGTACATTCATTAAGGGTCCAATTAATATGAGGTAGATTGAAGTCACCAAGAAAGATAAAAGTGTGTGGGCAGGATGCTGCCCATGTTAGTAGTGTATTTAGCTTATTTGCATGTTCGATGTCATAATCAGGGGCTCTGTAACATAGTAAGAATCAAAATGTGATATTTAAGGACAGTTCACAGATGATGGTTTCAAGAATAGCAAGCTCCTGGGTAACTTGGATGTTTTTTAGATGTAAGGACTTTTTATAGAAGATAACAACACCTCCTCCTCTACAGATTTCACGATCTGATCGGTAAACATGATAATATCTTACTGTGGTAATGGAGTCAGGGAGAGAAGTATTGAACCCTGTTTCACAGACAAATATAATGTCAAATTTAGCCGTATTTAGTAAGAGGAGAAATTCAGGTGTTTTATTCACAAGGCTTCTTCATTGAGTAGCTTGTATTGAAGGCCAGCTGTAGTTGGAATTGAGATAGTTGGGAGCGTGCATGCCTAGCCTTGGGTAATGGTGGATTGGTTGAAGTGGGCTTGGATGCTGAATTGTGGGTTGTGTGACTTACTTTTGATACATTCAGCATGGTAGTCAATGTAGAGGTCCTTTTCTCCATTGTCTAGATGGCTTTTGAGTTCTGCGTGGAGTTAATGGGAGCAGATTCTTTGCAGTATGGATAAGTCTGGTCTTGAGTGAAATTTTTTATGGGTGGGATTGGATTTTGCAATGGTGTTTATTGCATGAATGAATATATGTTTGCTGGATTCAATTTTGCAAACAACTTTACAAAATCTTGGGGCCACAGAGCTGTCATTGTATTTGTACCCAGGACCATCTCTGGTTATTTCAATTATATCTTCAGGAGAGATGTTTGTTGTATTTGAGTTGTTTATGATATCGTGAACTTTGATGATATTGTATGATTCGCTGGTGTCTTCGAGACCAATAAGATGGCATTTGGAAGTTTCTGCTCACATTCCATGATGTCTCTGATGAGTAAGGGGATATTATTTGTGGAATTATTTGATGGGATAGTAATTGTTGTGGCTGTGGTTTGGTGGTTATTTTTAGTTGTAGTTGTGATTGTAGTTGAGGTAGTGGTTGTGATAGTTGTGGGATTTGATTTTGAGCTGATAGGTAATCACTTATCTGTGCTGCATTTTTTTTTCAAGAGGGATTAGGCTTGCTTGTATAGTTGTTTCAGAACCTGTTACTAAGCGTTCTTCTGTTGAGTGATTGAGTGATTCTATGCTTTCAACTCTGTCAGGTAGGGTACTCAGTTTGTTTAGGTTAGGAGAACATGATGGACATAGACAAAAGAATGTATCTGATTTAACCTCAGACTGTCTACTGTTGACCTCACCCCATTCCTAAGAAGTCTGTAAGGGGCGTGCATAAGCTCACCAAGGTGCCTACCTTCCCTATCTTAATGTTCCCTTTTATTCATATCTATTTCATGTATTAATAATCATGTTTATACTAATATATATTATCAAATGCATGCTTGACCTTTGAAAGTGGCCAGAGTTTAATGGAGCTTCTTACTCCTGAGGGCTTGCTATATTTAACTTGCTTTCTTTTGCCTATCTAAACTTACACCACACTAGGTTTCACCCCTTTAATCTGACTTCTATTGCAGTTTTTACATTTTCTTTTTTTCAGGTACATTTGACTGGGGAGAGCACAATGTCACACACTCCCCGCTGCAAACTAGTTGACTATTTGGAAGAGCTGAATGATGAGGAATTTGAGAAATTTAAGATGCACCTCGAGGACTACCCAATGGAGAAGGGCTATAAGCCCATTCGCCGCTCCAAGACTGAGAAAGCTGCCCACATTGAAATAGCACGAAACATGATTGAGGCATTTGATGATGCCAAGGCCTTGAAGATGACCGTTGATATTTTAGACAGAATAAATAAAAAGGATTTGGCAGCAAGAATCCGAAAGGAAATGCTGGAATGTATGTAGAAAAAGCCCAACTGGTAACCCAAGGGTGACTCTTAAGCTCTTATGTCCTTTGTTGGCTTCTAATCCTCTTTCCCCTTCGCTTTCTAATAATCTTTCTCTCAAAATCAGTGTGAGAACAGTCTTTACATGTTGTCATTTTGGGGTGTAGAGCAAGCGTGTCAGACAGCTGGAGGAAAAGGGAAATAAATAAGAAGTAGTGAATGCAGTATTTAATAGAGTCTGTTGTGATGTTCATCTTGTTTTCTGCAACTCAGGTCTCACCTCTCATTTTAGCTGATTTGCTAATGTAGCAAACCAAAAAACAACTAGAGATGTTTTGTGATTTAATAGTTATCCCCTTTGTTTTAGCTGAGACATCTGCCTCCTTCAATAAACAAGAAATCCTTTTACATTTTTATTTTTGAATTTGGTATTTTGATGAAAAATTCTGTTGGCCAGCTTTTCTCAATGCATGATGCTCCGGCGCTCTGGATTATTCAAACATAGGCACCTGTGATCATGGAGAACAAACTGAACATACTAAAAATAACCTTAAATGCTTTTATTTTTACATCACTACATTATCATTACTTCGGTCTTTTTTGGAAACTGGTGATAAAAGAATAGCTGAAATTAATTCCTACTTGTCCCCTATTCTTCATTGGATCCCACAGTTGCAGGAAATTCTACTAACTCTCTGGGAAACAATGCTCCTCAAGATGTGCTGCACAAAACAATGGCAGTAGGAGATGTCTGGTTGGCGAAAAAAAATCTGTTCTATCCAATATTGTTTGTTGTTCATTTTATCAGTTGATGCTCATTGCATTAACTCTGCACTGATGCATTTATTTGTTTAGCCTATCAGATGGTTGCAGAAGGAACAAAGGAAACCAAGTAGATTCTATTTCTTCATTTTTAAATCTAAGAATGACCACTTATTTCCAACAGATTTATTTCCAAAGCCATCTACCATGACCAAGAAAGAAAAAAAGGAACGAGAAAAGACAATACTGTCAAATCTATGTGACAAGTTTTTGGGCATCCCAAAGAAAGGTTAGTTGCTGCTGAATGAATTAACGTGTTCCAAAATAAAAGTGTTGGGGTTGCTGCAGAAAGAAGGGCAGAAGAAATAGATCTGAATGCTTATCCCAGTCTGATTTGCTGTGCATCTGAAGCACCCCATACTCCATTTAACAAATGCATTGGGGAGAGCAGGGTGGGTGTTATTAAGGAAGGCAATCATACCAGCGTCCCACTTAATGATCATCACCACCTTAGACTGTTATGGACAAGTTCCATTATGGTCATAATTCAAGGATTATCTGTATACTGTAGAAAATCAAGTTAAATTTCTTGCTAGTAAGTTCTTTCTGGGTTTAATTCATGTTTTCCAAATGCCACATTTTTACTCCAAGCTTAGCTCTGTGTTTCTCTAAAAATGCAAATGCTTATAGTATCCACATTGCATTTTGATTGAGGGCTCATACTTACATCCCCTTAACAAGTGCTATTTCAGAAAGAGAAACTTTCCAATGCAGAGGCCACTGTAGGAAAGTGGGTGCCATTTTGGAAGCAGCCATTGTGTGGCTTTGTGTGACTATTGTGTGTAAGCAAATAAAGAAGAGAATTTTGGTTGAATTGTTCTATATTGTTTTTAATCTTAGCCTGACAGAAAATATCATTCTAATATTTTTATTTACAACTTTAGTGGAAGTAATCTTGGATCCCAAGACAGCTTATTCCGCCCTCATCCTTTCAGAAGATCGGAAAACAGTACATATGGGGGAGCAAACCCAGGTCCTTCTTGACAACCCTGAGCGCTTCCGATTTTTACCAGGTGTCCTGGGAGTAGAAGGCATTGAGTCTGGAACTCTAGAATGGGTGGTGGAAGTGGGAAAGGCCAAAGAGTGGGCCATTGGGATTGCCCGGGAATCAGTAGAAAGAACATCTTCAGAAGATATCACCATTACTCAAGGATTCTGGGTATTGCAATTAGCACAAGGAGAATACCAAGCATCTACAAGCCCTCCAATCAAACTTACACTTTGGAAATCACCACAACATATCTTAGTTATCCTGGAGCATGATTTTGATAGCCTCATCTTTTATAATGCTGACTCAATGGATCATATTTTTACTTTTAATTATCCATTTTCTGAGAAAGTGTTCCCTTTTCTCCTTGTGAGGGACAAAGAAAATCCCTTGAAAATCTCTCCAAGAACTTCGGTGTGACAAGACATGGAGAGAAAAAGGAGAATGAGTTTTTGAATCATTTGTTTATTTACTCTGGAGGAATTTCTTTTTGGATAAGTTAGTTTAGTTGTATTAATCTTTGATTCATTTGTCTTTCCCTGAAATGTTTTTGAACTTTCAACCTATACCTTAATAAAGAATATGTAGATAAATAGTAGAGAGATATAGCTTTTTTGTTTAAATGCTTATATACTTTAACTTTCTATTGCTGTTTTCTCGTATATAAACTGCATAGTTTATATAATGTTTAATGTAAATTATACTGATGATATTGTTGTAAGCATCTATTGCGTATAGAACTTGTTAGACTCCAAATATCTTAAACTGATTGGCCGAATAGGCTGTTCTTGGATTGGTCAATTAAGCACTATTCCGATTGGCCCGCCTGATGGTGGGAATACTTGAACAACTGACATTGGCCACAAGCCACGAGCAAGCCGCTATAAGAAGGGCTGCCGCGGCTTGGGTAAATGTTCCGTTACAAGTCACTATACTGTTTTAATAAAGAGCTGTTTGTTGGAACCCAGTCTCGCGCACCTTATTTCCAAATGGAACACTGGCGCCGAAGGTGGGATCATCCTAGAAGAGTGAGACCGAAGCACGCAGCAGCAGAACCAAGCGACCGAGATGGCCGGTAACAATGCGCCACCCGCACCATTCAACCCAGCCGAAGAAGATTGGGAGTTGTACATTGACCGCTCTCTGATGTTCTTAGAAAGCAACGAGCTGCAGGAGATAACTGACCAGAGGAAGAGAGCTGTATACCTTACGCACTGTGGGCCAGCTGTTTTCAAAATGGCCAACGCACTAGTTAAACCGAGAGACGTTAAGCAGATGGCATGGCCTGAACTGAACAGAATGCTACAAGCCCATTACGCGCCTGTGGTCTCCAACCTGATCAAAAGGCACAAATTTTATAAACAAGACCAATGGGAAGACGAGAGCATCGGGGATTTCGTAGCAGCCCTAAGACACATTGGAGGAGCCTGCAATTTCCAAAACATGGACGAGGCCATGAGAGACCGCGTGGTCCTCAGATTGAAGGATGCTATACTCCAAAGCAAACTGCTAAACAGACTGAATATCACAGTGGCCGAGGCCATCGCAGAAGCCACTACCGCTGAAGCAGCCAAGAAATCCGCAGCCACTATGCGCCAGAGGAACTCCATTCCAGATCCGCCAAATCAACCCAGAGAAAAGAGGGCAGAAGGAAGCAAGAAACAGCCCACCATGAAGATCTCGACTCCCCAAGTGACACTGATGACAACAATGAAGACATACATAGGCTTCAGTCAGAAAGAAAATGGTGGGAAAAAGGAAGAAGCAGGCGAGAATTCCAGTGTGCTGGATGCAGAGGAAATCACCCGCATTCAGAATGCAGGTTCTTAGATGCCATTTGCAGATGTTGTGAAAAATGGGGGCACATTGCAAGGGTCTGCCGGAACAAAAAGAGCTATAGTCCAAAAAGATGCAGTGGCAGCCCCCCCCCCCCTAGAAATGAAGAGAGACAAGCCGGAAGCAGATGGAGCCAAGAGAGCAAAAAACGGTGAACGAACGACAGAGAAGAAACACACCAAAGAATAACCATCAGAAATGCCAGGGCAGCAAATTCAAAAAAGGTCCAGATAAATGTGAAAATCTAAGGAAAGCCCTGTGAGATGGAAGTAGACTCTGGATCATACCTGTCAATGGTATCTTGGAACACTGTCAGAAACCTGATACCAGACATCAAGCAAAGAGAACTGGAACAGCAAAATTTGATATTAAAAGACTACCAGGGAAACGGAATCCCGGTAGTGGGCCTTGGACATTTCCTAGTAGAATTTAAAAACCATGCTGAAGTGCTGCCTCTGACAATTATCGACCGTGATCGCCCTAGCCTGCTGGGAATTTAATGGTTCGTGCTTCTGGGAATCGGAGTGACAGAGATCAACAGTATTGTTGCGGCCAACTGGGAAGAGAGCCTGCTGGAAGAGTTCCGGGATGTATTCAACAGGACCCTAGGCAAGGGGACCCCAATAACATTCAGCCTAGACCCAAAGGTAGCTCCCATCAGGCTCAAAGCCAGATGCGTTCCCTTTGCCTTAAAGCCAAAAATAGATGAGCAGCTTAACAAACTCATCGCACAAGGGATGGTAGAGCCAATCGACCATGCCAGGTGGGAAACACCCATCGTGACTCCTGTCAAACCAGATGGGTCAGTGTGCATCTGTGGAGACTATAAGGCAACCCTAAATCATGCACTCCAACAAAGCGTGTACCCAGTACCGGTAGTGCAACACCTACTGCACTCATTAGGCAGAGGAAAATTTTTTGCGAAACTTGCTCTCGCACAAGCGTATCAACAGCTACCAGTTGACCCCAAGACTGCAGAGGCACAGACTATAGTCACGCACAGAGGGGCATTCAAGTGCAACCGACTTCAATTCAGCATTAGTATTGCCTTGGGTATCTTCCAAAGCCTCATGGAGTGCCTTCTAAATGGAATCAAAGGAGTTGTCCCTTATTTTGATGATGTATTAATATCAGCAAAAAATGCACAACAATTAGAAAATAGACTAAAAGAAATTTTGCGAAGATTCAGAGAAGCAGGGCTTAAAGTCAAAAGAGAAAAATGTAAACTAGCCAAAGATCAGGTCGAATTTTTAAGCTACCTTATAGATGAGCAAGGGATACACCCCACTGAAAAGAAAATAAAGGCAATCAAAGTTGCAACAGACCTAAGAACAAAACTGACTTACAAGCATTCTTAGGTCTCATTAATTTCTACAATGTCTTCCTGCCCAAAAAAGCAACCGTAGCAGAACCTTTACATCAAGTGTTAGATAAAAAAACTGTCTGGAAATGGGGCCACCGGGAACAAGCAGCATTCCAGAACATTAAGGACTTATTAACTTCTAACACTGTTTTGATTCAGTACAGCAACACTTTGCCATTGATGGTCACCTGTGATGCATCGCCTTTTGGAAACGGCGCCATCCTGGGACACAAGCTCCCAGATGGCAGAGAGGCACCAATCGCCTTCTATTCCAAAACACTGTCAAAATCTGAAAGGAATTACAGCCAACTCAACTCAGAAGCCCTCGCAATCATTGCAGGCATCAAAAGATTCCACGAATACCTATATGGTAGGACATTTTCAATTATCACTGACCACAAACCCCTGCTCAGGATCCTAGCAGGAAACAAACCAACCCTGAACATTCTGTCGCCAAGAATGACGAGGTGGTCAGAATTCCTCGCTGCATACAATTACACACTCATCCATCGGCCAGGAAAGACCATCACCCATGTGGATGCCTTGAATCGTTCCCCTCTGCCCGACATAGAAGGCGACCCAGCTCTCACCGTCTCCACTCTCCAAATTGAGTCTTGGCCGAATCTGCCACTAACCACAGCAGACATCGCTAAAGCTACCACGAAAGACCCGCTGACAGCTCAAATCCTGCATTGGGTAAGTAAGGGCTGGCCAGATGAGAATAGAGGCAAGACTTTTAAACCTTTTCGCAACCGACAGACTGAACTGTCTATTGAAAAAGGCTGTATACTGTGGGGGGACAGGGTGGTAATCCCAGAAAAGTTACAGGAAGAAGTGTTGTGCATGGTGCACAAGGGACACCTGGGCATAGTCAAAATGAAGGCCCTGGCCAGGAGTTAAGTCTGGTGGCCAGGGCTGGACAAAGACATTGAACGATGTGTGGCAACATGCCATGACTGCCAAAAATCAAGGCCTATCTCCCCACTGGCTCCAATCATGGAATGGGAAACTCCCAGAGGCCCATGGTCAAGACTGCATATTGACTTTGCTGGGCCAATGAAAGGGAACACCTATTTTGTAATCGTTGACGCTTACTCAAAATGGTTAGAGATTATCCTTATGGCGTCCACTACTACAGAAGCAGTCATAAAACAGTTAAACAATCTTTTTGCCATACATGGACTGCCAGATGTAGTAGTCTCGGACAATGGGCTCCAGTTTACCACTTTAGCTTTCGAGCAATACTTGGCTGCACAGGGCATCCGACATGCCCTGACAGCACTGGCTCATCCGGCTTCTAATGGACGGGCCGAATGCATGGTTTGTTATACTAAGGAGGCCCTTGAAAAAATGGACATGGGGGATGTCCAAGATAAACTTTAAAAACTATTAACTATTCAACATATCACTCCTAGTACAACTACTAACAAAAGCCCAGCAGAACTCCTCATGGATAGAAAATTGCATTCCTACTTTGATAGACTGCACCCCACCTATACGTGTGACAAACCCCCTGACTCCTCCAGTAAATATCGCTCCATTGATATTGGCGATTTAGTCTACACTAAGAACCTTACTGGGGACCCATTATGGCTTCCAGCCACAGTTACCCAAATCACAGGGCCCCGGTCATACTGACTTGCACTAGACGACAGCAGAATATGGAAGCGGCACATTGACCAGCTTCGCTCTCGAACATTGGAATGCAACACTACACCACTGCCACAGACACCAATAAACGAGCCAAAAACAACCGAGGAGGGGGAGGAAACAGAAAATAATAAAAAAGAGAGAGAGAAACCTCCAATAACACAACGATCACTACACAAATCCGAACTAGAATCCCAAATGAAAAAAAAAGAGTGCTTACCCATAGATGACTTCCAGAGAAGAAGTCCGGGAGCAGGAGAGCGAGGCGAGGCCTTCCTGGAAGGAGACAACCAGGCCAGCTCGACCAGCCTGGACAAATCAGGAGGGAGTGGCGGAGCCACCTCAACCAGCCCGAGAAACTCAGGCGGGAGCGGCAAGGCTTTTTTGTTTAAATGCTTATATACTTTAACTTTCTATTGCTGTTTTCTCATTATATATAAACTGCATAGTTTATATAATGTTTAATGTAAATTATACTGATGATATTGTTGTAAGCATCTATTGTGTATAGAACTTGTTAGACTCCAAATATCTTAAACTGATTGGCCGAATAGGCCGTTCTCGGATTGGTCAGTTAAGCGCCATTCTGATTGGCCCACCTGACGTTGGGAATACTTTAACAACTGTCATTGGCCACAAGCCGCGAGCAAGCCGCTATAAGAAGGGCTACCGCGGCTTGGGTAAATGTTCCGTTACAAGTCATTATACTGTTTTAATAAAGAGCTGTTTGTTGGAACCTGGTCTCGCGCACCTTATTTCCAAACGGAACAGTATCTCTCTGATTTTAAATATGAAAGAAAAATATATGCAGCTCAGGATTTAATATTTTAGTTACTGTGTGAACTTGATTATTGTTTAGCCAGAATGGGCTAATCATGTTTTGAGGGTAGAAATAGACATCTGCCTTTACTGACAAAAAAGAAGATATTTTTGTTTTCAAAATTAAGCTTGTTGAGGTGACCAGGACACAATCTCATATTCATGTGTTGTTAGATTTAACACAGGTTTTCATCCAAAATCATGATTTATATGATGCCTTTAAAAATTATAATACAGGTTGACATTTTGTTAAACTTGGAAAATTAAACTAGTCAAAACGTTAGCAACTTTTGTTTAATAAAGTAGCTACAGTTTTATCCACCAGAATTTTTGCCAGTCTGATATTAACTTTTCAAGACCCTTTTTGCTTTTGATGCTGGCCTTTGTTTCTGCATCCTTGGGTGGATTTAATTCTTTTTAAAATACATACTCTCACAGCATCGGCAAATGCGATAAGTTCCAGAATTTGTAATGTGAGGGCGATCTGGCTGCAACATCTGTCACCCTATTGATCGTCAGGGTTGATTTGTCTGATCTGGCTGGCTAGGCGAATGTCCCCTTCCTCACCATGTGCATTCCTCCTGAAGCTGTGCACTCGGTAGTAGAGGATGACCATCCCAGATAGAAGAAGTGGAATGTACCGCTCTTCAGTCAAGGGTATACAATAGATACTTTGGTTAAAAATTTGAGAGTCTGCTTATCTGTACACACTTATCTACAAGTATATACAGGAAGTATGGGTACTTAAAAAGTATTATTGTATAAACCCATGGATAAGCCCACCCTTGGATAAACTAAACACAATTTGGGGAGTGTATTTTAGCATATAAAATTTTTGTTTATTCACGTATATACACTATTTTAAAATTGCACAAACATTAAAAATAAGCATTCAAATAGCTATATTTTCTAATCAAAATTTGCAAATGAAAAAGACCAGCTTCTAGAAATTGCATAAAAACTGCATTAAAAAATCAAGGGAATTTGTATTTTAAAAAGCCCTGGACAATTTATATTAATATATGTATAAATTAAGATAGAAGTCTGTACAACTCCTCTCGGGAGCAAAGAATATGCCAATATAAATGATTATAATTTTTTCCTATACTGTTGAAAGAAAAATCCTGATTTAAAATCTTGGTAAAGCCCATGTCCCACTGCACCAATGGATGCAAAGAGAATGTAAAACGGACAAAAAAGCTTGCCATCCATTTGAAAACGCAATGCATCCGTTGTGTACTCACTGCGTATGTGTTTCATTCGCTCCATCCATCAAACATCCGTCTACTGCTATTTCATCCACTCAAAAAGTTTTGAGCTGCACAAAACTTTTTGAGCAGATGAACGTTCAACTGCGTACGATGTACATCCGCGACACATATGGGCAACAAACGTTCTATGTCCATTGTCATCTGTTACACATCCGCTGTATCCTCTCGGAATCCTCTTGCCACCCCCTCAACTCACATCTGCTGCAGCTGAAAGTGGAAAGAGGCAGGAAGCTAAAGGTACATGGAACGTCCACACAGCATTAGTAGCACAGAAATAGAAAGGATGTAAGCGGATGCATCTCGTATATAAAGCATTAAAACGGACAAAACGTTTGTATATGGGACGTATCTCGGATATTTAGGATGTCTGGAGTATGCCTAGAGTATGTGGAAGGACACCTAGTGGAAAACCAATATTTCACATAAAAAGGGGGAGGAAATCACCTGGATCTCACTCACTATCAGTCCAGTAGCTGTGGTGTACAGACCTCTTCACCCTTGCTCTTGCTCTTCCACATCATCCATTGATCTCCACCATGGATCATCACACACTCCTTATGGTAGCTGCCATCATTCAATACCAGAACCAAGCCCTCTTCAGACTCTTTCACCTTTTCTACTCAAGGAGAAGAAGGAGATGTCCAAGAACTGTGTGGGTCTGACGATGGATCAGGAGAAGAGTGGAGTTTGGACTGTATGACCAGTTGATGGTGGAGCTGAGGAATGAAGACACTCGTGCATTCCAGCACTTCATGAGAATGCCACCAGCCATGTTTGATGAAATTGTGGAGCGTCTGAGACCCAGGTTGACCAAGTCGAGCACCAACTTCCAGCCTGGACCCTGGGCTGAAGGTGGCACTGACTCTGCACCACCTGGCCTCTGGAACCACATACAGAAACATGCAGTATGCCTGGAGGATGCCACACAACAGCATCAGCAAAGTGGTCAGAGAAGTGGTGCAGGCCATCATCGAAGAATACGTGGAGGATCTCCTCCATTGTCCAACCACTGAAGAAGGCTGGAGGAAAGTTGCAGGACAGTGGTATCAGAGGTGGAACTTTTCCCACACCGTTGTAGCCATAGATGGGAAGCACATGGCCTGCAAAGCTGCAGCCAACTCAGGGTCTTCTTATCACAACTACAAGGGCTTCTTCAGTATCATTCTCTTTGCCATGGTTGATACTGACTACAAGTTCATGTACATCGATGCTTCAGGCAATGGGTCAGCTTCAGATAGCCAGGTATACAACGCCAGTGACCTCAAGGATGGGCTGGAATGCAACTTCATCATAGGTTTTCCAGATCCAGACCCCCTACCCAATGACACACAAGATGTGCTCTACTTCATCGTGAGTGATGACACCTTCTCCCTCAGAACCTACCTCATGAAGCCCTACAGTTCCAGACACCTCACCCGTGAAGAGAGGATCTTCAACTACAGACTGTCCAGGGCAAGACGGGTGGTGAAAAACACCTTTGGCATCCTGGCCAACAGGTTCCAGGTACTTCTCACCACCATGCAGCATCACCTAGAGACTGTGAGGAGCATCATGGAAGCTTGCTGCATCCTGCACAATCTCATGTGCACCCGCTACTCAGTGTTGCAGAACAGGCTTTGGACCGTCAACAAGGGAATGGGGACATGGAGCCTGGTGAATGGAGGCAAGGACGTAACCTGATAGACACTGTGGATGTGCAAGGCCCCAACAGAGCTTCACGTGAAGGGAAGAAGCAGCGCAACCTACTGAAACACTGGTGCAACTCCCCAGCTGGAGCAGTGGACTGGCAAGACAGGATGGTAGATGCTTAATGGATGCTTCCTTGAGCCCGTCTCATCACACTGATGAGATTGTGCCATGTATGTTGAGTGGCCCTACAATGAATAGGGCATTAATAAAGAGCTTTGTTTATTTTGAAATGTGTTGATCAATGAATAAATTGTTATGGATAAAAAAGGGCCATATGTTTGGTAGCTGGGAGGGTGGACCATACAGTCCCACTATGCTTGCACTGTAGGTTTATCAATCCCACAGCTATCCTTACCCATCCTACAACTATCCTTACCCATGCCACAATTATCCTTACCCATCCCACAGCTATCCTTACCTATCCCATAAGCATGCAAAGGTTTAACCTTTTTTCAAAGTTTTCACCAACTTTACTTCCTTTACCAACTTTTATTTACTTTATTAAGTAAATAAAATGAACCAAGTGTGTGAAGCAAAGATAACCTTTATTAACAACTGTCTTACGTAAACTGTATGACTTTATAAAAAAAGCAAAATGAAGCAAGTAAAGTGTCTTTAAGCAAAGATAAGGTGAACAGTTAACAACTTAGTCTCTGGCATTATTCTCAGTCACTCTGAGGCATGTCCATGGTCGCAGCTGTCGAGTGGCCAGGGACTGTGGAGGTGGCTGTGGCTGGAGTGCTCTTCTGAGGTGCCATTGGGGTGCCTGGCCCCAAGAGTGCAACAGGTGGTGTGTTCAGGAAGCTCTCAGAGAGCTGACTCAGTCCCGTGAGGTTAGAGGCCCTTCCTCAAGGACCTGGGATGTCAGGCACAGTACTGATGACAGATTTTCTGTTGAGGGGCTTGGCTGTGGGGTGGAGGAAGGGGCAGTGTAGTGGGGCTGTCTGGTCTGCAGCTGGGTGAGGTGAGGCATCTGTGGCGTGCAATGTACCTGGGCCTGGACTGGGAAGGGCTGCCTCTGCTGTGGGAAGTCCTGGTACTCATAGCCTTGGTAGGTGAGGGGCTGTTGAAAGCTGTGGAAGGGCTGTGCCATCGCCTGGGGTGGAGGAGCAGTCCTGGAGTGAGAGCAGGTTCAGCTGGGCCTGGAGGGTGGTGCAGCAGTGCTGTGATCTCCTTCATCACGTGGTACTGGGCCTTGGGCAGGTCATTGAGGGTCTGGCTCACATACATGATGAAGGGCTTGTGGTTCGAGGATGGTATATTGCTGTGGACCAGCTGAGAAAAAAGATCTGTGCTGGTTTTGATTGTGTCCCTGATCTCCAGCAGGACAGTGTGGCTCTGGCCCTCCAGTCTGCTTCTCTGCCTGCTTTCTGTGGAGGTGGATCTGGGGGTGGGGGTGGGTTGGTCTCTGGCTGCTGCTTCTTCTTGCTCCATCTGAGACAGGGGATCCTCCACGTCCTCTGGCATGGGGAGTGCAGCTGTCGGGGGGGTCTCTGCCATGGGGCCCTCCACAGACACCTGCCTGGACATGGTAATTGTCTTCTGGCTGGAAGAGGACTGGCTGTCTGTGGGCTGTCTGAGGGAGAGGGTTGACAAGAGGGGCTGCTCCTCGGTGGCGGACCTCACCTTCCAGGAAGCTGCACTTAGCCATGACGTACATCTCCCGGTCAGTGAGCTTGACAGCAGCCTGGCCAGATTTCTTCAGGTGCAGCTTGCCATATCAGGTATGCATGTGCTTCCACCATCCCAGGAGTACATCTGAAGTGTAGCCCAGGCTCTCTGCCTTGTCTCTCCACGCTGCCTTTTTCTCTTGGTGTCGCAATAGAGTCTGTGGCCCTTTCTCCACAAGTACTTGTTCTCCCTCAGCCATTCCAGCACCTCTTCCTCATGGTCCTCGGAAATGGAGTACTGTTTCCTCTCTCCCTTCTCCTTCCCTTGTCTCTTCCTCCCTCTAGCAGGGGCTTCAGGGCCTTCAGCAGCAGGGCTTTGAGGGCCTTGGGGCTAGTCCACCACGGCAGCAGCACCAGGATCAGCAGCTGCAGGAGAAGCACCAGCAGCACCACCAGCAGCAGCAGAAGCACCAGCAGCACCAGCAGGAGAAGCAGCAGCACCACCAGCAGCAGCAGCAGCACCACCAGCAGCAGCAGAAGCAGCAGCAGCTTCAGAGTCAGCGCCAGGGGGTGGGATGGTGGTTCTGTCCTTCTTGCCAGGGCTGGCAGGAATAGGCACAGGCTTTCTCTTCTTCTCTTACTGACGAACCATGGTGTTCTTTCAAGATGTATGTGGCAGCAGGTCTTTCCTCTGAATGGTGACTGCTTGTGAGCTGCATCCTTTTATATCCACAGAGCTGATGCAATTCATCCTTCCTGCATGCGCAGTGACTGCTTTGCATCCGCTACTCATCCGCTACACATCCTATCGGCGTCCGTGATGCATCCGCGTCATCCGCTCCTTCCGCTATGCATCCGCTTCGCTATTCTCCCCCTGAAGCCCTGCGGATGTATCATCCGCTTACATCCATTTCCATCCGCTAGGCTTCCTACGAACATCCGCTTAACATCCTCGCTACGTATTATCCCCGTCCGTTCCTTTCTGTTGTTGTCCATTCTGTTTATGCAAATTTTTGCCACTTTTGAGAGTGGATAACAATGGATGGAGCCACCTCCGAAATTTTGCGTCCGCTGTGTCCTTTTTGCATACGTGTTGCATCCGTCGGCCAGTGTGACCTAGCCTTAAACTTAAGTGGCCTGCTAACATGAATAAGCTGTTAACATGGGTGATATAATCAATTTTTAATTACCCAAAGATTCCCAACTATAGCTTGCTTCTAAAAAAAACAATACAGAGTCATCAATTTGCGATCTTAATGAACATCAAAATATTGCAAAAAAAAATATCATTTTCTTCTATGGGCTACTTGTTTCAATTACCTTGTTTTCCATTTGGAAAATGTGTAATATTTGGCTTTATCACAATATTTTTTAAAAAAATATATAAACATGCCATTTTCAACATTTTTCCTACCTGCTACAGCAACACATTCCATCCAATTTAAAAGTACATTGAAAGCAATTGTCTGTTTCCCACGTGGGGAATGTTTTGCTTTATTTAGAAAAGATCAATGCATACAATCTCTAGGAAAAGAAATTTCAAATCAGTGTTATTTGATCACGAGATCTATCGTGAACCTTAAAAAAGTTATACCTTAAAGAACGTTACAATTGGCTTACTGTTGGACATATAATATATATTATTATTTATATGGAGGTATTAACAGTTGAATCCATAAACCTGCAAACTGCACAGCTCTTCTCATAAGAACTAATGGAGTTCATTTTTTTCATTGGTATTTTTCCATTCTGAATGTAACAGTTCCAATGGTGGGATTCAAAATTTTTTGCTACTGGTTCTGTGGGTGTGGCTTGGTGGGCATGGCAGGAGAAGGATACTGTAGTGAAGAAGTACTAAAGGCCTTTAATCCTGAGGACCATGCCAAGGGATTGCAAGACCTTGATTTCAGCAGTGACACTCTCTTTATCCAACGCAGTCTTGGCTTGTGTTGGGACTTGAAGAAAGACTTCTTCACCTTCAAAACCCCAGCCCTAAAAACTAGCTTCATGAGGAGAGGAGGGCTCTCAACGGTTAACAGCCTCTTAGATCCTCTAGGGTTTGCAGCTCCCATCACCATTCAAGGTAGAATCCTGCTATGCACACTCTCCCAAAACACCAAAGATTGGGACGAACCCCTCCTACCAGAGCAGAAGCAAGAATGGGAGAAATGGTGTAACTCTTTCTGCTGTCTCCAAGACATTCACCTACAGCCAGTGGTGGGATTCAATTTTTTTTACTACCAGTTCTGTGGATGTGGCAGGGGAAGGATACTGTAAAATCTCCAGTCAGAGGTGGTTTTTGCCAGTTCTCTGGACTACTCAAAATTTCCGGCACTGGTTCTCCAGAACTGGTCAGAACCTGCTGAATACCACCTCTGAACAGTTTCCCTAATTTTAAGTAGGTGGTTGAAAAAAGAATATAGTTATTAATTATTACTACTGTGCTTTTTATTTATTTAAAACATTTTCATTGCTCCCATCTTATAACTAAATCTGGACAGTCCCTAATCAAAAGTCAAAACAGCAGAGAAACCATATTAAGTTATAAAACTAAACTCATAACAGAATTAAAGCCATCAAAGACCCGGGGCCAAATCAAACTTCTGATGTGCAGTCACCTAATCTTATCCCAACACTTGTGGGTGGACAGGGGAAGCCAGGTCTTTCAAAGCTTTAGGCAGGGCTAGGAGTATGGAGTATTACTGAACTTCATAGGGCAGGAGCTGCAGTGGAAAAGGCATGCTTCTTAGCTCCCATCAGATGAAAATATTTAGGGGAAGAAATTAAGATTGTGTCCATCTTATCTGACCTGGTAGGGCAGGTCCAGGTCTTATGGTCCCTTGGATAATCTAGGCCTGTGTTATAAAAGGCTTTAAAAGTGGGGGAACTTCTGGTTTGCAAGGCTCGGCAGCAGCAGGAATCCGCGATCATGTACGGTTTCTGCTGCGCTTGCTGCTGGAGTGCCCCGAGCTATCCAGAATCAGGGCTATAGCTATCCCGTAGAGATAGCTAAAGACAGGGGAGACCTAGCAAGGGTTGGAGGAGTCACACTCCCCCTCCTCAGCTGGCTTATCTCCCTTTTCCGAAAGTGGTAGAGCTGCGATCAGAAATGGCTGCCACAAAAAAGCTTTCATCCGGAAAAGAATGTGCAGGAGGAATCTGAGAAATGAAAGTTTTGCTGACCAGAAGGAGAAGCAACATCCAAGATATCCTGGAATTTAAATTTTGGAAAAAGATACATCATTCCTTAAGAAGATCTAGAAGCAGCGAATGAAACTGAAAAGGGAAAGATTGTTTTTTCTCACTCTCCTTCCTTACAGTGACAGCAGATGAATGAGAAATTGGAAAAACCTGCTTTGGCATTAGCAGGTAATCAAACTGGAAAATTAAAGCCAAGGGGACAATAAAGATTTCTGAACACTGGAAAAAAAATGTTTTAATGCTGTAAGTGGGAAGGGAGAGGATAAGAATTAAGATTAAGATTTGGCTGGAGGAGACTGCTTGGAATTTAAAAGACGAGAACAAAATCATAACAAACTTCTAAAACACACATTTTAATTGGAACTTTGTAACTGAATTACAACCCCAGGAAGAGAAAGTGAAAAAAAGAAGGGTGTTAAATTAAGTAGACTGTGTATTTGAACTGTTTGGTGACTTTGGGACTTTTGGAAATTCTTATTTGAATGATTAAAATCATTTGGGTTGTTTAAAAAATTTTTTTACAATGGCGTTATTTGTGGATGAACTGAAAATGGAATTTATAAAATATAAAGAAGAGGAACAAGAAGGGAAGGGCTCTTTTGGGTCCGTTTTTCATTTTTTAGAAATGGCAATTTCTACGTATGAGAAACTACAAGAACAAGAAGATTGGGATTAAGAAGAAGCCATCTTTAATGAACAAGCAACTTTATCTGGGGAAGAAAGGGGAAAGGGGGGAAAGAGAATGGAGAATTTAAGACTTTAAAAAACAACCAAAAAAGGGAAAAATAAGGTGAAAAGTGGACACAATGTCAGAAAGCAACAGAAAAGAGGAATACAAAAGAGGGTAGAGATTAAGAGACAAGGGGGTAAAAAAGGTAGAGTGGACAAGCAAGGAGGAAGGAAGGGAAGAAAAGCTATAAAGATTTGAAAGAAGATATAAACAGACAGGACATTTAAAGATAATGGTAAAAATATAACTGAAAAAGAGATTCTGCAAAAGTACATAAGATTGTATTGTTGTATTTGTATTAGAAATAATGTTAGAAAATTTGGAACAACATATGATTATAAAATGTGATCAAATATTCGACGTAATTTAGTGGAAATTTCTTTTTTCTTTTTTTAACAAAATAAATGAAATATGAGAGAATTGAATTAAGAAGGAAGGGGAACATTTTAATTATATAATGTTTTAAAATATAAGTGAAATGGGGGGAAGTAACTACGCAAAATTTATAAGTGTTCCCATAGAATCTTGATACCTATTTGAAAAGGAATGTATAAAATGTTTAAGTTTTATGAATAGTAAAGCAACAAAAAAGAGGAATACAGAAGAGGGAAATGAAGATGAAGATTGAAATAAGTTGTAAAGAAACAGGACATTTAGAGATAATGGGTAGAAATATAACTGAAAAAGAGATGCTGTAAAAATACATGAGACTGTATTGTTGTATTTGTATTAGAAATAATGTTAGAAAATTTGGAACAACATATGATTATAAAATGGGATAAAATATTCAATGTAATTTAGTGAAAATCTTTTCTCCTTGAACAAAATAAATGAAATGAAATATGAGAGAATTGAATTATGAAGGAATGGGAACATTTTAATTACATAATGTCTTAAAATATAAGTGAAGGGGGGGGGGAAGCAACTCCGTAAAATTTATCAGTGTTCCCATAGAAGCATGATACTTACTTGAAAAGGAAGGTATAAAATGTTTAAGATTTAAATGAATATTAATTTTAACGATAAGAGTTCAATTGGTATGGATTGTTGGAATTATATATTTATAATTTTTTTCTTTTTTTAAATATAGTTTAACTTTAGAATGTACTAAGCAGAACCTGAATGAAAGTTAGGTATTATTTTAAGTGATAAATTTAGGGGAAAGATATAAAGGTGTCATACTCCAATCAGTGATTACAGGAGAAATTTTGTGTTAATGAGAAAACATAGTAGACAGCTGAAACAGGACAGACAAAGGATATAACTATAATGATTTAAATTGAGATGAAATAAATAAAATAGAATTAAGAGAGTGAAAAGAGGGGAGAAGCTATACAGAAAATGTTGAATGGTAATAAGATATGGAATAGTATATAAAACTGAGCATGAACTTGAATTTATGTCTGTACGAAGAGATGTAACCCAGGAACAAGCTGCTTTCAAAAAAGATGTTTTATGTTTTCATGTTATGTATTTTGTTTGTATATGTTTGTCTTTTAAAAATCAATAAAAAATTTTGGGGAAAAAAAGGTTTTAAAAGTAATGATCAGCATCTTGAATTGCCCCCCAAAAGAAACTGGAAGCCAGTACAGCTTGTTTCTGAATTAAAAACTCAGCGAAGCTGTGCTTAATACAGGTATGCGCAAGGCACAAAATTTAAAAAAACAACAGAATAGGTATAATTTTACCATTTTTCACATTTCTGAATATAGCAGAAATATAGCAGATTCCATCACACAAATTAAGAATGATGTTTGAAAGAAGTAGGCTGAGAAGGAGACGCTGGAAAATATAATAACAATTTTATATCATCTATTCAAAACCAGAATGGAATTGGAGGTCTTCTAGTTCAGCTCCTGCTCAAGCAAGAGACTTTATAGTACCATTTCAGACAAGTCTCTTCTTTAAAACCTCCAGTGATGAAGCACCTACAACTTCTGAAGGCAAAGCTGTTCCACTGGTTAATTGTCCTCACTGTTAGGGAGATTCTCCTTAATTTCAGGTTACTACTCTCCTTGATTAGTTTCCCAAAATTGTTTCTTGTCCTACCCTCTGGTGCCTTGGAGAATAAATTGACCCCCCTCTCTTTGTGGCAGCCTCAGATAACAGATAACAGATAATCAGAGTTGGAAGGAACCTTATAGGTCATCTAGTCCAACCCCCTGCCTAAGTAGGAAATCCTACACCATTTCTGACAAATGGCAGTCCAATCTCTTCTTGAAGGTCTCAACTGATGGTTCTCCCACAACTTCTGAGGGCAAGCTGTTCCATTGGTTGATTGTTCTTACTGCCAGAAAGCCTCAAATATTGGAACATTGCTATCAAACACTTACACTCCAGAAAGGGAATTTGAGCAGGAATTTGTGAGATTTTCTGAGTCTCCAGTCAGAAAGATGTGTAGCAAGCATGCAACACATCCTACAGGCAGCCAAATTTGTGTACTGTACTAGCATTGCCCAGACACTGCAATGCAACCTACATGCTCAAGTATTAAACATAGCAGAAACTCCTACATTCTGCTACCTGTGTGCAGTGCATCCTACTGGAAAAAAGGGAATTACATGGAAAACCATTAAAATTTCCAAAATTCACCTTTCCCCAATTTGAAGCATGGCAACTTCTTCATCCATGACAGATGTCTCTGATGTACTAGAGGACTTGAACCCTCCACCCACCCTTGATGTAAACGTGGAGCCTGGTTCCCAAAACCCTCATTCAGACATCCAAACCTCTAAAGACATGGCAATACTTCAGCAAACCTATGACCTCAGACAACATAGGAAGCTTACAGAACCCATGGAGCCATGCTATAGGAGGGATCAGGACAGACAGTATCGCCTCTATACAGACTTATGGTTGGACCTCCTGGATATCTGTGAAGCCCCAACACACAAGCTGTCTCTGAGGACATCCGCACATTGCTGAATGACCTAGATGACCTTCTCCTATAGTGGAAAGACAGCAAAAGTAAACTCAACTACATCCAGTCAAGGCTGGGTGACCCAAAGCTCCAAGTGCACATTCAAGGCTTTGAGGAGATTACAAGGAATGTGAAGAATGTGTTAAAAAAGGGAAAAATGCCCTCCAGGCAGCGCTCAATGACGTGCTTCAGCTGGAAGTAGTGTCAAGGGAGTGGGCCACATCTGACATAACTCCTTGATCGCATGTTTCTTCTTCCCACTATTGTAAGATAGCCTCCTACCTCCATCCCAAACCAGCTAGTTTGCAAGCAGACTCCAGCATCTCATGGCAAATCTCTGCTGCTGGCTCTCACCATCCTTTCAGAGCATCCTCCCATTGCAGCGACACATCTAAGATCTCCAAAGCAGCAAGTTACCCCGATTGAGCTGTAGAAGTTCAAATTGAAGCTGCAGTAGCAGAGGCAGATTTATATATTATGGCAGAGGTGATATGGCAGAAGGCAGAAATGGCCAATCAACAAGAAGTGGCCAACTAACAAGCAGAAATGGCTGAACAACATGCAGACATGGCCAAAGCTCAGGCCAACCAACAAGCAGAAATGGCCAAAAAACAGGTAGAAATAGCCAAAACTCAGGCCCAAGTGGAGTTGCTCAAATGGCAAAGAGACATGGCAGCAAAGACAGCACGGGCCGCAGCATTGTGGTAGGTGGCCAACAATGCCTCCTTCAACTTTGACCTCGAAGAGTTGGGAGAAGAGAGCCCAGATATCAAGACCTACATGGATGAGCAGCACTCACTACAAAACGAGCAGATGGAACCACGTTAGTTGCCTAGTGTTGAGATAATTCCCCTAGTGTTGAGGTAATTAGGAGAATGAGTGCATGCAGGGAGACATATTTGAGAGTAGTGTTTGAATAATACACAAATAGCACACAGTACATTAAATGTAGGTTTTTACTTCCAGAAAGGTTTAAAGCAAAGTCTAAAATAAGCAATCCAAAGTCATTCACAAGTTAAATCAGTCAGTTTGCAATTCAGGTGTTAGGGATAACATTGTTCACCCTAACTGTTTTAGGTGAAATACTA
>BLBF01000051.1:14089815-14121049 GCA_015471245.1 Laticauda colubrina
CTCTCTCTCTGGCTTTGATGATCCCTGATTACTGCTTGGAAGCAAGACTGCATTGCTCGAACGGGAGAGACAACAACGGACTGATTTATGTGAACTGATATAGGATATTCTACATGGATTTTGCTAACTGAATATCCCTGAATGGACTGACTACATGGTAAATGAATATTGGACTGTTTTTGACTATGCTACAAACTTATACTGGAATAAAATATATTCTTGATAGCACAAGCGTATCTGTTATTTTTACTGTATGTTAATACACATACAAACTTAGCTCACTCATTTATCTGTGTGCCTATCTGACTAACGCTGCACATTCTGTTTAGCTTGTCTACCTAACCCTGGTTGGGGAACCCAGGCTTAACATCAGGGATAATCCAAATATCAAAGTCCAGTGTCAAAAAACAGTTCAGTAACAGACTTACATTAAATCCAGTAAATATCAGTCAATTAGAAGAAATGGAGCAATGGTAATACTTTCCAACAGAAGGAAACAGAGATATACTCTCTTCTGAGACTCAGACTAAAACAATCCAGGTTTCTGGCTCCATTTTATGGCTGTTTGAGAAACCACACCCAATTTCATGGTCTTCCATTCCCTTAAAGAGACAGTATTAAAATGTCTTTCCTGGTTTATATATTTCTGACCCAAATACCTGTGAGGTGACTTATACTTCTAACACGTAGCAGTCTCCCACAACCAGGGGAATACAGGGAAAAATCTCAACCACAGACTCTAAATGTCAGTCATACAATGGACATTGTAAGATCTAAAATATGAGATTCACTTCCCACCAACAGTAAATCTTCCACAACTGATGTTGTACCACCTAAAGTCCAAGATTCTCTTCCCAGAATCAGCAACCCCAACCCAACGTCTCATGGCCTGCCGGCCAAGCAAATTAGCCCACCAGTGGTCACAATGACTTATTGACAAGTAGACATGCAACCAACGACATCTGCCACATTCAATCCACAGGCAGAAGCATTCCTGTCACAACCTGAATACAACTTGAGCTCACAGGTACAGCAAGATAACCATGGCTGGCTTACACAGTAATGTAATACTCTACCATAGTCTCTGGAATGGCAGGATGACATCCTCCGTAAGTACTGGGAGGAACACTATGACCTGTCGTTGACATACAATTCGAACCTACCCTTCGAGAATCCAAGGGAAGAACTCTCTACGTCAATGTCCCTTACCCACTCCACCTCTACAGATGATGTAGACTACTGGAGAGAGCTGGCTACAAGGAGAGGAAAGCTAGATTTGGCCGCCAATGGAGTATACAAATTCTCTGATGAGCCAGGCAGAAGATATCTTTGATGGAAGAAAATTTTTCTGCGCACCATTCAGGCTGCACACCTGAAACCCAATGAAGTATTCGTACATTTGATAGCGTGGCTAGGGCCACGGTCTGTCAAAGCAATTAAGGCACTTTATGCCTCCCACTTAGATGATCCAGATGCTGCCCTATGGTTGACATAGAAAAGACTTGATGAACAGTATAGCGCTCCCACAGAAGTAGAATCAACGCTCTTGGATAATCTCAACAGATTTCCTAAAATTCCTATTGATAAACCTCGTCTGTTCAGGACCTCTCTAATATACTTATACAACTGAAAGTGGCACAACAGGATCACAAGTTACCGGGACTCACTTGTCTTGACCATGTTAACATGCAAAACAAAATCGTTCAAAAACTCCCACAGGTGCTAATTGAACAATGGCTCCAGTTCTCTGATGCCTTCATGGCCAAGGGTCACCACAAATGCATATCCTTTACCCTTCTCAAAGAATTTGTGGCTCACCAGGGGACAACATACAACACCCCCAGGGCCTGCGGATTCAGAGCTGTTGGTCCTCCCAATGAAAAAAGATACAACAGCAACTATATACCATCCACAGGCCCTTCACCCACTGCAAGGGGAAAACTCTTCATGGTTGTCCATAAAATCAAGGTCGACTCCTCAACCATAAAGAGTTCAGCCACTAACTCATCACATACAACCCAATTTAGATCTCCAATGACAAAGGGAATCCAGTTTTGTCCTTTGCACAACAATCGACACACGCTGAACAGGTGCCAGGGGGTTGCAGCGAAATCCCTGACCCAAAGGAAAGAATTGATAAAAGAGTTCTGCCACAAGTGTTGCGAATCCAAACCAAATCCAGCCAAGTACTGTACAGCCAAGGTGCAATGCTTTTTATGCAAAAGTGACAAGCACCTGACCGAACTGCATCCAGATGCCAATCCACCACTGCAGACATCTCATAGCTCTCCTTTGAGCAAGGAGCCTCAACATATCCCAGAAGCACACGAGGTTCCTTGGCAGGCTGCCAAACTGCATCCAAAACTGGCGGAGAATGTCAACTGCACAGCAGTGTGCACTGACTCACCACGCCCTCATTTGTGTCATCCCATCTGTTTAGCCAAAGTTTACCTGAAGAATGCCCTGAAGATACCATAAAGATGCACATGGTAGTGGATACTCAAAGCACCTGCACCCTGGCCAGATCCGCATTCTTCAAACTCTTTGAGGTGCAACAGGATGAACTTCACCTCCCTGTCTCAATGTGCAATGGACCAAGAAGCATGGCAGGGAGGAGAGCTACTGGATTCTTATAGAGTAATTGGATGGAAGTTCCCGGTTTACACTGCCAGCTGTGTTTGAATGTGATGGGATACCGAACGAGTCAAATCGCAACACATGAGGTTGTCAGTACCATACCTCACCTACAGCATCTGGCTCATCACTTTCCTGCTCTAGATCTGGAGGCTGAGGTCCTACTCTTTCTGGGAACTAATGCCCCACGTGCCTTTGCTTTCTCCAAGTTAGTCGCTGGCCCTATAGATGACCTAGTGATCCTCAAATCACCACTAGGATGAGGGATTGTAGGAGTAGTCTGTGTCGATTGGCTACAGGCCCAACCCAGACAACCACCTTAGCTACCTCCATTCTCAAGAATGGAAGAACATCCCACCCGAAATCATACCAAGAACACTTCAGGCTTTCAACAGTCAAACCCGCCTTAGGAGAGGCACTATTTCAGACTACCAGAGAAGACAACGACTTAGCCTTGTCTGTGGAGGAGAAAAAGTTCTTTTCCTTTCATGGATAAGGAATTTCAACAGGATGCATCCAGTAGTTGGGTAGCTCCACTACCCTTTCACACACAAGTGTTGTACCCAGACAACACTTGCCAAACAACCAAAAATATGCACTCTCCCACCTCTTTAGTCTGAGATGAATCATGACCCGGATGCCAGAGATGAAAGCTCACCTGGTGGAGTTCTTGGGCAAAATGATACAGAATGGATATGCTGAGCTGGCCCCACCCCTGGAGACAGATGAAGAATGTTGGTACTTGCCGTTCTTTGGAGTGTACCATCCACAGAAACCAGGCCAAATATGTGTAGTCTTTGATGCCAGTGCACAGTTTTAAGGCTGCTTTATGAACAAGGCCCTTCTGACAGGACCTGACCTCACAAACAGTCTCCTTGGGGTGCTCATCCACTTTAGAAAAGAAGCCATAGCTGTTATGGCTGACATACAGCAGATGTTCTATTCCTTCCTTGTATGGGAAGATCATCATAACTACCTCCATTTCCTATGATTCAGTGATGGTCAGCACAACCAACAGATTTTGGAATATCGTATGAGGGTGCATGTATTTGGCAATGGCTCTTTCCCTGCAATTGCAAACTACAGTCTCCAATGTACTGCTCGAGAGTGAGGAGACAAATATGGAGCAGATGCTAAACACTTCGTTGAACACAACTTCTACATGGATGATGGTTTGAAATCCATAGCCACCCCTATGGAGGCCATAGGCCTCTTGAAAAATACACAGCAAATGCAAGGGATACACAGCAACTACACAGCAAAATGCAACCTCAAGCTACACAAGATAGCATCCAATAGTGAAGAAGTACTAAAGGCCTTTAATCCTGAGGACCATGCCAAGGGATTGCAAGACCTTGATTTCAGCAGTGACACTCTCTTTATCCAACGCAGTCTTGGCTTGTGTTGGGACTTGAAGAAAGACTTCTTCACCTTCAAAACCCCAGCCCTAAAAACTAGCTTCATGAGGAGAGGAGGGCTCTCAATGGTTAACAGCCTCTTAGATCCTCTAGGGTTTGCAGCTCCCATCACCATTCAAGGTAGAATCCTGCTGTGCACACTCTCCCAAAACACCAAAGATTGGGACGAACCCCTCCCACCAGAGCAGAAGCAAGAATGGGAGAAATGGTGTAACTCTTTCTGCTGTCTCCAAGACATTCACCTACAGCCAGTGGTGGGATTCAATTTTTTTTACTACCAGTTCTGTGGATGTGGCAGGGGAAGGATACTGTAAAATCTCCAGTCAGAGATGGTATTTGCCGGTTCTCCAAACTACTCAAAATTTCCACTGGTTCTCCAGAACTGGTCAGAACCTGCTGAATACCATCTCTGCCTACAGCGCACATATGTTCCCATCTCACCCACCACAGCACAAAGAAAGGAACTGCATGTTTTTTCAGATTCATCAACAAAGGCAGTAGCAGCCATGGCATACCTTAAAGTCTATGGCAGAGAGAGCAATGTGTATGTTGGATTCATCATGGGAAAGGCAAAACTAGCACTGCAACAAGATCATACTACACCATGACTGAAACTTTGCAGAGCTGTGCTGACCCCGGAACTAGCAGACATGATAACGAAGTTGATAGATCTTCCCTTAAAACCCACCACCTTCTATACTGACAGCAGAGTGGTACTGGGTTATATCAACAACAAGAGTAGATGCTTCTACATCTATGTGAGCAACAGAGTTGAGCGGATCAGGAGATCCTGTAAACCCGTGCAGTGGCATTATGTTCCAATGGATCAGAACCCTGCAGATCATGTAACAGGTCTATTCCTGCACCCCAGTTATCAACTTCTACCTGGCTCAAAGGCCCTGAGTTCTTGTGGCATACAGACGCCTTGAAGCCAGGGAAACCCAATTTGTATGAACACCTAAATCCAGATAATGATGGTGACATTTGACTGCTAGTCAAGAAGGTAGAATTGGTCATCCCTCCAGTTGTCTTCCTGACAAAAATGGTCAAACATGAGAAGGAAGCCCCCTTAAAACCTGCTCGCTTTGAACGCTTCTCCCGAAGGAAACATCTGATAGTGGGGATGACTGTGTTCATCCGCACAATTGTCCTTCTCCTCGGTCATCAGAAAGACTTCATACTTTCTGTCATACTTCCCAGACCACTATACTCATGCTGAGAGTCGAATATTGAGAAGTGTACAACAAGATGCATATCTGTCGGAATACAGATGCCTGAGTTCAGGGAAGCCCATACCACAATCAAGTCTACTTCTGAGACTGAACCCATACCTCGACAACCAGGAGGTACTTTGAGTAGGAGGTTGCCTACACAAAGCAGAAATGGACTCATACACCAAGCACCCCATCATCCTTCCTGCTAACCAACATATAACCAGGCTGTTAGTACAATACTACCACAAAGCAATCCCTCATCAAGGCTGTCACTGTACAGAAGGTGCCATCAGAATGAATGGATTCTGGATCATAGGTGCCAAAAGATGTATTACAACTGTTCTGCAGTCTTACTTTCATTGTCGTAAGCACTGGGGTCAGACTCTACACCAGATGATGACCTACAACCCAATGTAGGCCTCAATTTATTCAGCCCTTGGTCTGTGTCTGCCTGATGGACCAGGGCGGTCAAGCTAAGAGCAAATGATGGGCAGTAGTTTTCACATGCCTCAGTGTTCGAGCGGTCCATATCGAAGTCATCAAATCTATGGATGCCTCTAGCTTGATTAATGCCCTGAGAAGGTTTCAAGCCTATAGAGGCCCAGTCAAGGTGTTCAGAACTGACTGTGGAATGAACTTTGTAGGTGCTTGTAAAGAACTACAGATAGAAGACGTCATTAACTCTGACTTGCCGATTGATGGCTACCTTAAAGCCAACAAGTGCAGATGGATATTTAATCCTCCCCACACATCTCACATGGGAGGAACATGGGAACACATGATTGGAATAGCTCATAGAATCCTAGATTCCATGTTGACAAAAGCACCTAAACTGATACATGAGACTCTATCTACCCTTATGGCAGAAGTCACGGCCATAATCAATGGTCGACCTTTAGTTACAGTTTCTTCAGATCCTGAGAATCCAACTATTCTCACTCCAGCTGCCTTGCTAACTCAGAAGATGGGTGCTTGGCCCACACTGTTAGGGAACTTTGATTCTAAGGATTTGTACAAACAACAATGAAGACCAGTTCAACAGCTTGCCAACAACTTTTGCAACCATTAAAAGCAAGAGTACTTATCTACCCTACAAGACTGCTGTAAATGGAAGACCAAAGAACTGAACCTCAAAGAGGGAAACCTTGCCTTGCTGAAAGACAAGGATGTGCATCGGAACGTGTGGCCTATGGGGCTTGGGTATCAAACCCTGCCCAGCTATGATGGACTAATCCACAAAGTCAAGGTCCTGATAGTGAGGTTGCTAGATTCCTCCTGCAACCAGCAGATTTTCATCAAGAAGCTCCACACTAGACCAGTCACCGACTGTGCTATTGAGGAGAAAGGCTGAACTTGAAGATTGAACCTCAAGCTTTGCATGCTTTGCTTTGTTTGATGCTTTATTATTTACTGTCTTTTCTTAGTTTTTAGCTAACTGTTTATCTTAGTTTTTTCCTGCTTATCTTAGTTATATAGTTATTTGCTCTTTACTTAGTAGTGGAATTTACAATTCCAGGTGGGGAGTGTGCTGTCCAGACAGTTTAGAGTTAATGGGATTTGGGATAGTTAATTAGGAATTGAGAGTTGTCCCCTTAAAGGAATGCATCATGGTAAATGTAGTTAAGGTATCCTGGGAAATGTAGTCCATGTCTTGTGCTCACACCTGTAATCCTGATTGGTCACGAAATTGACTCTTGTTGGGTTGGGGGAGGTTCCTCATCCTTGCCTGAATCCATCACCATGCAGCTGCTTCAATCATCATGAGAATGAGAGTTTATTATTTTTCTACACCATAATGCAGATATGTAAAGGATTGGACATTAAGAAGAATCTCATCCTAACTGTGAGTCGATAAGGAAGCCTGATGAACCAATAAAAAAGACTTTGTATGGATGCTTTGTGGAGTTTCTCTGTCTGCTTTATACCCTTCCAGAGAGTAATAAGCAGAACAATTTGCTTTTTGCCCAGTTTTTCTCTTTTTTATTTTTCTTTGCTTGTTGGCATTTTATTCCTGCTTTTGAAATTTAATAAACCACAACAAAAGAATTGTGTATATGTGCAGATGTGTATAAACTAATCCATATTAATATATGAAGCCTGAGCACCCTCTAGTGGCAGGGCAGGGACCATGGCACTTATGAGTGCTATAATGTAGCCAATCCTTTGAAAATATTACAATCACTGTCATTAACATGTTTTTCTGGCTGCATATTGGAGAATATTTTGATGCATTCTATGGGTTAAAGTGTCAGAAGGACAGATAAAGTTTTTGGACATTCATGGAGGAAGAAGAAAAGGAGCTATAACAGAATCTCAGAGGAACCAGCTACTTATTCCAAGATAAGATTTAGAGTTCAGAATAGAAAATAAGCTTAGTGCTTCAACCTACAGCAGTTCCAGTCCTACACATTAGCAGAGAGGATACATTTCTATAAAATTTTCTAAAGAGTATTACAAGATTTCTGCTCAGTCTTTAATCCCTATCATGAAATAGAACACCTGGATTCATATAACATGCTAAACTAAAATGATATTGAGGTTCTGTTTTTCTAGGAGATTCTGAACTCAGGCAGCACTTCAAAATATGGTATGGTTTACTAATAATAGCACATTATATAAATATAGTAATTATTCTTATTAATCTGGTTTTAGAGATCAAGACAGAGTTTCTTAAATTCTTCTAGAGCAGGGGTCTCCAATTTTGTCAACATCAAGCTTGAAGACTCTGAATTCTGGGAGTTGAAGTCCACCAGGCTTAAATTTGCCAAGGTTGGAGACCCCTGCTCTGGAACATAGAACACCAGCCCACACATGTCTTTTCCTTTCTCCTAAATATTTATAGATTGTATCTCGACAGAGGTGGTATTCAGCAAGTTCTGACCAGTTCTGGAGAACAAGTAGCAGAAATTTTGAGTAGTTCGGAGAACCAGCAAATACTACCTCTCACTGAAGATTTTACAGTATCCTTTCTCTGCCACACCCACCAAGCCACACCCACAGAACTAGTAGTAAAAAAAATTGGAATCCCACCACTGCCATATGCACTTTACCTGCAGCATCTATTGATATTTATTTTTGAAAAAAAGAAAGATAATAGGAATAATGACACACAACAAGCTTTAATTATATTTGTTCCTCTTTGTATTACATGTATCATATAGTGTAAATATTAACAGTCTAGTTTGAAAGGTTTTTTTTAAAGAACATTTTAGAATTAGCATAATATTCATCCTATTTCAGTTACTAGTCTTGATTGTAAACAAATAAAGACACAGTATTTTCACACAAAAGTTTATGTTCTCTGTAAATGTTTATCCAAAAGTTTTCCAGTTATGATTTTTTCTCTCCAGTTAGCTTAATGTAACATTAAAGAATAATTTTTATTATGGATAATCTATTTACTTGCTTGGTGAAATGGACGATCCTAAGCCTCACACCTTTGGAAAGCAGTGGTATCTCACAATTTATGAAATATTTAGTGTGTTTTATGAAATCAGCCAACTAGTATTAGCATCTGCAGTGTGCCCTGTACAGCTTTTTCAGAAAGCTGTACCATAATTAACTCTACATATTAGGACAGGCAGTCATCAAAGATTCATTTTTTGTATTACTAATTTATTTATTTCATTTCAGCTTATATAGTTGTAGTAGCCACTGAGATCCTCTGGATGGTGCTAGATGCTAGCAGCAGACTGTGCATTTGCCTAAGAAGGCCTCTTTTGTTACTGCATGATCTCATCCTCTATCTGTTAAGCTGGAAAGTCTTAGACTTTCCAGACATATAGGTGATCTCATTTACTAACATCACCACTAGTCTTAAGGATTGGTTGGGAGGTTGTACCAATGTGGTTGAGAGGTTTCACCCATGTGGGATTTATTCTACAATCTGAATACTGTATCTATGTTACTCTTCTTTGCTTGTAAAAATAGTATAAAAATAATAAACGCCACATATGTGGTCAGACATCTTTGGACACTGAAATGACTGGTTATTGAACTCCCAAAAGTGGTGCCTGAACAAAGACATTTACTCTATGGGGACGCAGCTCCCAACATACTTGCCTTCACCTGGAACAGACCCCAAAGGTGCGCACCATGTCCTACGGGACTGATCAGAGGTAAGTATGGGCTGTAATCTACTCATCACCAGCAGAACTTAAATTCCTGTTACATAAAACAGGTGCAAACATACCTGAGGCTGATATAAAGAAGCTGATTGAAGAGAGAGGAAAACTTTGCCTCTGGTATCTTGAGCACGGGACACTCGTGTTACAAGATTGGATAAAGACAGGGCATACATTACATCTTGAACCCAGGACTCCAGTTCAAATATTATATCGATGATATCAATGCCATCAAGCGGTGGAACAATTTGGCTTTGATGTCTCAATGGGGCAAAGCTTAACTACCAGCCCCCCTCCTGATTATGATCAGGTAAAATTGTCACTCCAAAATCATTTTTAATTGCACCTACAGCTCCATCAGAAGAAACTAAATCTTTTGCTGCTCCACAGCCAGCGTACAGCCAGTGTATGCCACTGGACAAATAGATCAAAATGGAGCTCAAATAGTAGAATATTGCCCTCTGTCATATGTAATTTTAACAGAACTAAGGAAAGGAATTAGAGATATGGGATTGGGAAATACCTATGTGCAGGGAATGTTAGAAGCTACCATGAGAAATCATATTTTAGTACCTGAAGATTGGAAAACCACCTTTTGTATCTTGCTGACTCCAGTGCAATATGTAGTATGGGACAGTGAATTTAGACATCAATGTGCTGTGTGTGCCCAGCATTCAGGGGGGCTTTTATTCCTGAGCAATTGTGTGGATATGGCAATTTTGCTCCAGTTGATAATCATTGTTTTACCAGCTGCCACTTTACAAGTTTCTTCTGAGTGTGCCTATCAAGCATTCTCAAAAGTGCCTGTTTCTGGCAAGCCTCATCAAGCTTTCTCTAACATCAGACAGAAAGCTGCTGAACTGTATCCTGATTTTATTACAGATTACAGGATGCTTTATGGAGGCAAATAGACAATCCTGAGGCTCAGCATGAGTTACTAATGAAATTGGCAAAAGAAAACACTACTTCTGAATGTAGAAGAGCAATTATTGGTCTCGGAACTAATCCTGATTTGGCAGAAATGATCAAAGCATGTCAAGATGTAGGAACAGCCTCTTATCAGTCTAATTTGTTAGCAGCTGCTTTATCTCAAGGCAGTAAGCCTAAAGGAAAATGATTCAAATGTGGTAAATCTGGTCATTTTAAATGGAAATGTCGTAATTCAGGAAAACAAGAGTTGATAATAAGACTGAAAACAAAGTATCTAAAATGTCAGAAAGGTTATTATTGGGCAAGGGAATGTTGGTCGGAAACAGCCAACTGGGCTGGTCTCTGGTCCCAGTCCAAACAGAGGCAATAAATCAACAATAGAAAATACTCCTGCAGTTACAAGACGTAGTGCTGATATTGAGTTGATACTGCAGGAGGAAGTGAATTTTAAATTTCCTGTGTATTTTGATCTTGTCATACAGCAGTATTTGAAGCCATCTATATTGCTGATTGGTTGTTTTCATAAACAACAATAGAATCACATCAATTCCCATGTCAATCAATAGTTGCTTATAATAAACTAAATCTGTATATAATAAAGAAAAACATTAGAATTCAGCCTCCATTGTTGACAAACTTAGATGTTTCTGTTGAATAGACCTCCATCCAATCAACACCTCTCCCAATAATACTACAATACCCGATGTAGATTTATGTGTATTTACATCTGTAGCAAAACTTGCATCAGCATATGCAGTTAAATTCAGTTCATCTTTTGGCTCCAAATACAATGCATAATGCATTGTTTGTTTCAGATATCTTAACACATGCTTAGCAGCTTACCAGTGCCTTTCAGTTGGCTCAGTCTTAAACCTCACTAATTGGTTAACACTGTATGCGACTGTATGGTCACTGTATGTGACCAATTACTGAGCTAAGATAAGCTACCAGTCAAAGACTGATAAATGTTCTTATCAAAAACAGGACTTTGAACATCATTATGGCTAAACTCCTGGCTCATCAGTGTTTTAGCCGGTTTACAAAGTTCCATTTTAAAACTTTTTTGTAATTGGTTAATGTTATCTGCCTGTGAGATTTAGTTTTATCTATCTTTAAACCAAGATATTGTTTGATTTCACCTAACTGTTTTATCTTAAATTTCTTCTCCAGCAGTGAAATTATTTTAGTAGCTTCTTGTTCAATTTTGGTGATTAATGCTATGTCATCAGTAAACAATAGCAACAATGAAATTATACCATTACTTTCCTTTTTAAACAAGCATGAATCAGCCATGCCAGCTACAAAACCTTAGTTAATTCCTTAACTATACACTGGTTCCACTCATATGCTGATTGCTTCAAGCCATAAAGACTCTTTTTTCAATCTCCAGCAATCAGTTGTATTATCATCTTTTATACCTAAAGGTTTCTTTAAACATATAATGTGTTGCAACGGTGCATGCAGATATGATGTTTCAACATCTAAATGGTTTATAATGTATTTCTCCTTAGCTGCCCACACTAATGCTGCCCTTCATGTAATAGCCTTCAGACTAGGTGCAAACACCTCATCGTAGTCATTTGCTGTCTGATTGAACCCTTGTGCTACTAACCTGTTCTTTTTGGGTAACAGTCCCATCCACACCTGTCTTAATCTTATCAATCCATTTACATCCTATGGCATGCTTACCTGGTGCTAACTTGGCATTTTCATATACCTTCAGTTTTTGTAATGATTTCAGTTCTTTATCCATTGCTTTCTACCAAGCAGCCTGATCCTTAGCAGGATTCAGTTTCAGTTCATTATAATTACTAGGAACTGTATTTACTTGGCATACAACACTAGCCTGATATCTATAAGGTGGTTGTATTACTTGAGTTGAACGTCCTGGTAATACAGGGCTAACTGGTGGACTCACCTGTTCCACCTGCTCCTGTTCTCCTACCTCTCCTGTGCCTGTTCTCCTACTTCCTCCTGCGCCTGTTCTTCCTCTTTAATGGCTATTTATGGTTTACTTAATTCATCTTTAGGGACTATTTGGGTGTCAATAATAATATCATTGCTGGATTCCTGTTCCAGTTTATCCCACCCAACGTGCTCAAGAAATTTAGCACTAGCACTACAATAAACATGAGCTATGCCTGGATCCCAGAATCTAAACAATCTATGGTTGGCCTCATAAAAATAACATTCTAGCTCTATGTTGCCCTTTCAGTCTTACTTGTGAGGGAATATGCACCCATGCTGGAGCTCCAAATGTGTGTAAATAACTTAAATTTGGTTTTCTGCCATGCCAATGAGTGAATGACAATTCTTCAGTTGTTGTGTTCACTACATTGTTTAACACATGGTTACTACACATTATGGCTTCATCCCACAGTGTTTCAGGCAAACCTGAGTCAGATAACATAGTATGAGCCATGGTTTGTAATGTTTGCCCTCTTCATTCTACAAATGAGTTATGTTGTAGTCTGTAAGGTGAAGAACGTTTATGCTCGACACCAGCCAACTTCAGCATTGTTTGGAATCTCTTGTTAATAAATTCAGTCCCATTATCAGTAACTAATTACTTTACTCCTCATTTTTCTCTCTGCAAACCTTAGCCAGTTAAAGAAATGTTGGAATGTTTCTGTTTTGTTTTTCATGAGATAGCAGAAACCGTACCATGACTAATGGTCCATTATACTCAAAATATAGCAGGCACCTCCTAACTAGGTTTCTAAAGACCAATTATGTCAGCAAACACAACCTCTAAAGGTTCTTTGGTTTTAAACCCATTAAGTCTGTTTGCTGGAATAACCTTGCTTTTATCTTAGTTACAAACATTACAGTTTAAATACTTGCTGCAGGGTTTCAATTTTACTCCCTCTGACAATGCAACAGTTTGTTTGAACATTTTGAAATTAATGTGCCCCAGACGTCTATGCAGTAAATGTATATATTCATCATGTGGCTTGCTTCATACTGGGAATGAATACACCACAAACTGAAGTGAGGCGGCTAAATTGGTTGCTCAGGCTTTATTGAATTTGCGTGTTAACAGTGAATGAACCACTCAGCCATGAGGCAACAGCTGTTGGCCTGTTTGACAGTTTCTTATATAGTCGGCTGTCAAACTACTGGCCAATCAGGTTGCAGCTGGGTGCCGCCTGTTGGAAACCAGACCAGAGAGGGAACTACAGAACATAGCACTCCTTCCCACCTTGACAGCACATTCATAGTCTTTGAGGTAGGCTGGGTGGCACTGGATCCTAGTTGATCTGCGCAGCAATGGCTCGTTGGATGCGGCAGTAACCTCTTTGTCTGGAACCTCTTCAACCAGAATCTCCAACTCCTGCAGTTGGATCTCTGCTGTGATTCCTCGACCCATGGCCTCTTTGGTGAGTGTGGCTGATGACATGTGGTTGGTGCAGATGGTCTTGAGTCAGTTCCTGAGAACTCATCATTCTCTCTTGTTAATACAGCTCCTGGCTTCAGGTTCTCTTGCCCCCTTAATTGATTAATATGGCATCTCCAGGTCCGGCCATCCTCTAACTTTACAATGTATGATCATGACTCTGTTATGCTAGTTATGGATGCCGGTACCCACAGGGGATTACCAGTGTAGTTCCTAAAAATGGTAATTGGGTGCGGTTCCTCAAACAGCCATAAGATGGAGCCAGAAACCTGGCTTGTCCTGTTCTGTTCTGGAGAGTGTTGCTGTCCCTATTGACTGTTATTCTTGGATTTGATGTAAGTCTGTTATTGAACTGTTTTTGATACTGGACATTGTTATTTGGATTCCTGGACTGAAAACTGACTGTTTTAACAATGAATGACTTGGACTGCTTGTTTGGACTTTTCTTAAGTATTATCTTTAGTAATGCATTGTGATGCTCCACTATGAACAACCCACAAATCATGGTTTATAGTTGAATTGCTAGACGTAGCTAAACTAACATTCTTCTTAGTCTTCTGATTACCAGTATTCTGTCATTTCCCCTTCTTATAGAATCTAACTATACGTCCCCTAGCCCCACATAAAAAACATTTCCTAACAGTATAAACAGTTGAACACAAGTCCTCTTCTTGTGGTTGTTCCTTTTTCAGTTGGTCCCTATCCAGTCGTCTTCTTGCTTCTTTTAACAACCTTCCAGTTATGTCAGTCAATGTCAGTTTATCTCTGGGCAGGACTTCCAGTGAAGATACGTAATCATGATAACTTTCATCCAATGAGGAAAGAATGATGTAAACTTGATGCAGCTCTGAAAATATCAGATCCTTTTTATGTATTTCCTGAAAAGTTCTTTTCATGAAGTTCAAATGAGCTAACATATCCCCACTTTTCAGAAGATGTGCTCTAAACACTTTACGTGTAAGATGTATGTGTGCACCTACACTGTCACGGACATAAATCCTCTTCAAATTCTTCAACACCTAGCAGCAGACTCTTCTCCATGAATATGGCCTTGCTGCTAATCACTCAGTGTTAGTCCAATTATACAAAGAGCTCGTTCGTTGTTTTGTTTAAAGTCAGCAAGCTTCTTGACATCGTCCTCATTTTCTGGATCGTCCTCATTTTCTGCATTTACATCCTGTGGGTCTTGAACTACATTCCATAACCCTTTTCTACACAGAAGAAGCACTTCATAGACCAGGAAACATAGTTTGTTCCATCCAACTGGTTTATCAGTGATAGAATTGTTGAAGGGTCTTGTGCCATCTTTACCAGGACAGTAAACCACAATTAAACAGTAAACATCTGTCTGTATAGTACTGTGTATTCACACCAACTCTCAGTTATCTGAGCTAAGTATGGCCTGGGCCCATAACCAGTGTTGAGGTAATTCCCCGTTTGGAGAATGAGTACATACAGGGAGACGTAGTGAGAGTGGTGAAGAATAACACACAATTAGCACACAAATACACTGTATGATAAAAGGTAGGTTTTTACTTCCAATAAACATTTAAGAAAAGTCCAAACAAGCAGTCCAAGTCATTCATTGTTAAAACAGTCAGTTTTCAGTCCAGGAATCCAAATAACAATGTCCAGTATCAAAAACAGTTCAATAACAGACTTACATCAAATCCAAGAATAACAGTCAATAGGGACAGCAACACTCTCCAGAACAGAACAGGACAAGCCAGGTTTCTGGCTCCATCTTATGGCTGTTTGAGGAACCGCACCCAATTACCATTTTTAGCATTCCCTTAAAGAGACAGTATTAAAATATCTATCCTGGTTTATATATTTTCCAACCCAACTAACTGTTAGCTGACTTACATTCCTAACAGCCATCCTTACTTTGGAAGACTGAGGATACGGCCCTTCCATTGAATTGGCTAATTACAGAGCAGTATGTATTGATCAATGGCCCATGTCACATTAAAAATTAACAGCTCTTCATCAGCTAGTAAGTGATCAATTGCTTGCTGATCATATTTTCCTTTCCAATAGCCCATGGAATACCCCTGTATTTGTCATAAAAAAGAAAAATGGTGAATGGTGCTTATTACATGATCTTAATTCCATAAATTTATGTATTCAACCTATGGACCCCCTGAAGTGTGGGACACCTAACCCTAATTTGATTCCTCAAAATCATGAAGTAATGGTAATTGATTTAAAAGATTGCTTTTTCTCTATTTCCTTATGCCCCCCCCCAATCAAGAAAAGTTTGCATTTACTGTGCCTGCAATGAATAATTCAGAGCCCAATAAACATTATCATTGGACAGTTCTGCCACAAGGCATGTTAAATAGTCCTACTTTATGTCAGCTTTATGTTGCTACAGTAATAGTTCCTTTTCGCAAACGTCATCCATTAGTTTTGGTCTATCATTATATGGATGATATTTTAATTGGAGCACCAAAGATTCAACCTAATTGGCTTTCTGAACTAAAAAATAATCTAAGTGTATATGGATTGCAGATTGCTCCAGAAAAAGTGCAGCTGCACTCTTCTTATCTTTAAGCCATAAAATATCTTATTCTGCTCCAGCTTTTCCTCTTTTGAAGTTACCTGAAGTTATTTCTTTGGTTAATTTGCAACAATTGTTAGGCATCCTTAATTGGGTTCATCCATATTTTCCTTTGCCTACACATTTACTTAGTCCATTATTTGATTTATTAACTAAAGGAAAATAACCTGCAGATCTTATTACAGTCACACCTGCTGCTCTTTCTGTGGTTTAGCAGATTAATAATATATTAATATAATATATTAATAATATATTATTAGCAGATTAATAATATATATCACATTCCTCATAGAAATTGTCAATTAATTCTTTTGATCTTTCCTACTAATAAACTACCTACAGAAGTGTTAGCTGTGTTAGAAGAACAAAAAGTATATTGTGTTGAATGGCTTTATTTACCTCATACCCCTTCTCAAAATGTTTTATCATTTATTCAAACTATTTCTAAATTGATAATTTTAGGACAAACTCGAGCTTGTCAAAGAAATGGCATTGACTTAATAAATATTATTCTTCCTATCCCAAAATCTGATTTTCAATTTTATTTTCAGAATAATTTATCTCTTCAATGTGCTTTAACTGACTATGTAGCCTGTATTGCATATCATTTGCCTAAAGTTGCTTAATGACTTCTTCCTTTCCTATTCATCCATTACTTTCTCCTTCTCCATTGCCTCAAGCTCCTACTATTTTTTCAGATGGTGGACAAACGAGAGGAGCGATTGCTTACAAGGATGATGATACCTGGAAAGTGTCCTACACTGCAGTGCAATTCTCACCTCAACGTTCAGGATTAGCTGCTGCTATTTTAGCTTTCCAAATCTTTTCTCAATAACCTTTCTATTTAATCTCTGATTCTCATTATGTGTGTTAACTTATTCTCAGTCTTCCAGGTGCTTATATCACACCTAGGATTGATCCTAATCTCATGGCTTTATTTTTAATTTTACAGCAACTGCTCGAGGATCAAAAGCAGTTCTACTAAGTAGCTCACATATGTAGTCATTCTTCTCTCCCTGGACCTCTGTCTGAAGGCAATAGTTATGCTGATGTTGCTGTTCATGTTTTACCTACTTTATCTTCAGATCTTTTTTTCAGTCATTCTTTTTTCCATCAAAATGCAAGAGGCCTAGCACAAGCTTGTTATATTCCAATTGACCAAGCTAAACAAATTGTTTTATCTTGTCCCCAATGTTCTGGGACATCCCCCTCTGGGGACATGGGTGTTAATCCTCATGGTTTTGCCTCTAATCAACTTTGCCAAACGGATGTTACTCATGTTCCCTCTTTGGCTCCCTGGAAATATTCATTTATCTATTCTACTTGGGAACCATTTGGGCCACACCTCAGCGAGGGGAAACAACTAATCATGTTATTTCACATCTTTATTCAGCTATTACAGCCCTGGACAAGCCTTTTTCTCTAAAATTATAATGGGCCAGCCTATCCATCATCAAGTTTTCTGCAATTTTGTACCACCTGGAATATTGTTCTGACTCATGGCCTCCTTACAATTTCTCAGGGCAGGCCATAGTAGAACACGTTAACTGGTCCTTTAAGGACTGTCTCCAAAAACAAATAAAAAAGGAGGGATCTAGGGTCCCCAATTCATTCATGGGTAACACAACAGGTTCAAAAAGTATTATTTACTTAAATCAATTGAATGTCTCTATTCAAAATTTGACCACTTATCGGAGACATTTTCAACAGAAAACACATTTGCCTCCTCCTATGGTGTATTATAGGGCCTTGCCAGATAAAACATGGCTGGGACCTATTCCTCTAATTACTTGTGGGCAAGGCTATGCTGCTGTGCTTACTCCTACAGGATCTCTCTGGGTTCCAGCTCATTGTGTCCGTCCTGCCAAGGATGTCGTGGTACCAGTCCCCAAATCCACTCCTGGAGATGGGAAGGATGATGCTGCAGACAGCACAGCATCAGCGTCCAACCTGATCCTGCCATGCCAATTGTACAGTGACAGTGATGTGGGGAGATGTGAAAACCTTGACCGCCAAAGCGCAGGCATTGTTACAACATCAGCAAGTAGAATACACTCCCAAGAATTTATGCACTGCCATTTTTGCGCTTTTAACTGCAAATTCCTTAGCCATCCTTTGCTTATGTTTAATTGTTCATAGCTGTCCTTTGGCATCAGCAGCTGTTATTCCACCTAAGCATTCACTTGAGCAATGAATGGAACAAAACCTATGGGTGCAACTAGCTAACATCATGCAAAATGATGCCCATTGCTTATCTGAAACTTATGATATGGAAAATTTGCTTTCTACATGTTTAATTCCTGTTTGTAGTGATTCAAAACTTTACTGGCTTAAGCAAATATTTACTCAACAGAAGTTTTAACTATGGGACTATAGCTAGTTGGGGATTTGCTGCATATTATCCACTCCTTGATGTGATTGCTTTGCATACTCCAGTGGTAGCCATTCCTGCAAATATAACTTGTGCAAAAATAGTTAATTGTACATCTTCAAATAAAAAACCTCATTGTCATTATATTAGCTCACCTAATTTAAACTGCACAGCTTTTGAAGAGACTTCTTTCCACTTTGCTCATATTTGGTTACCACAAGGATGGTTTTTTTACATGTGGTAAAGACACTTTTAATTATATTCCTGCTAATCTTTGTGAAGCACACTGCTGCTTCAGTCAGCTGATTCCTGTTTTACTTTCTAAACAACAACTTCATCATTCAAATCGTTCTCGACAAAAGGTTACACTAGATGACACTTGTGACTGTGAAACAACCTTACTTAATAAAGAAGAATATGTAGCACTAGCTTTGTCCATGGTGGGTGTGCCCACACTTGCTGCCCATGCTCATCATAACATTAATTCTGTTGCTTGTAATTTAGCAAAAACAATTAATGCTACTTCTTCAGCTATTTCAGCAATTAATCATGAGATGCAAGAATTAAGAAAAGCTATTTTACAAAACCGTGCTGCTATTAATTATTTGCTTTTACATCAACATTTGGATTGTGAAAGTTTCCAGGGATTGTGTTGTTATAATCTTTCTGTTGAATTGAAAAATATCCAGCATCAAGTCAATATTTTACATAATTTGGCCTCAGATTTAAAAATGGATAATGTAGGATCTTGGTGGGAAGGTTTTTGGGCTTTACCCATGGGCTTAATGGGAAATATTTTACACTATGCAATTATTATTATTGCTCTTTTAATTAGTGGATGCTGTCTTATTCAATGTCTCCCTTCTCTTTGCAATATCTGTATCATAGCTTTTCATCCCAAAACTTCTCCTACCTTGCTAAAGGTCAAGTATATGCCCTGTTAGCATGCACTTCTAATGATTATTATGAATCCTCTCCTAAATCTTTTTAACTCCTTTTATGATTTTTTTTAACTAATAAAATAAAAAAGAGTGAAATGTAGTAGCCACTGAGATCCTCTGGATGGTGCTAGATGCTAGCAGCAGACTGCGCATTTGGCTAAGGAGGCCTCTTTTGCTACTGCATGATCTCACCCTCTATCTGTTAGGCTGGAAAGTCCCAGACTTTCCAGACATATAGGTGATCTCATTTACTAACATCACCACTAGTCTTAAGGATTGGTTGGGAGGTTGTATCAATGTGGTTGAGAGGTTTCACCCATGTGGGATTTATTCTGCAATCTGAATACTGTATCTATGTTACTCTTCTTTGCTTGTAAAAATAGTATAAAAATAATAAATGCCACATATGTGGTCAGACATCTTTGGACACTGAAATGACTGGTTATTGAACTCCCACATATAGTTTTTATCTTTTATGATTGTAAGTCATCTAGAATTACCCTGACGTAAGGGGGGTGGCCAAGTAAAATTTATAAAGAGAGAGAAAGAGAGAGATGAACCTAGGCAACAAATTAAAGCTGAAGACAAACAGAAAACAACCCTTCTCCATTTTAACCTTTGCAATAATTCTGAAAGATAAATCAAGCTACAAAAGAGGGTGTATCCAAGGTCACCTGCTCAACATCATATATGACTAGATATGTACCTAGGTCTGCATGCTCCAAGTTCATCTTGCCAACCATTATATCACAATAGCTCTTAAAGATTAGTTTGCAATGTCAAATGAAAATATGAGGGCAATTTTATCAGTGCTTCAGTCATAATTCCGGGGAGAGAAGGAACTGGATACATTTTCTATATTTTGCAAGGAAATAGATGAATAGCCACATGATTATACAGAGTCTTTGGCAAGCTGCCTCTTGGTTAATATTTATCTGTTACCAAACCTTAACAAAGACAATCAATAAAAATACAGAATTCAGATGTGCTCAGAATTTGTCCTTTGGCCTATATTTCTCTGCATTTCTCTGTATCTTTATGGTTATTTCATCATAAATGTTTTAAGAAAAAATTGCATACTCAGAAAAACACTATCATTTCATAGATTCCAGAACTGAATTTTGACATTAAAAAGAGGATCTATGAACTGTTAGAATCCCAAAAGGGGATGAGGATTAAATTGTAGAAATGATTTTGAAAGGGAAAATAGTCAAGAAAACCCTTTATTAACACACTTTTATAAATAATATATAATTTGATATATTTATTTTGTAAGTGACAAGGTATCTTGCTTAATTTTCTCTTATTTAGCACCAAAAATTATAATGTACATAGAACCTATAATCTAAGAAAATTGACTGCTGGTCAGACAAGTTATAATTGATTTTGCCAATATAAGCTTTCTGTTAATTAAGTAAGATTATTCTTGGGACAGTTTTTTTTTTCTGTTAAAAAAAAAAGTTGTAGTCAAATAATTGCCCATTTGTTTTTAAATCTTCTCTTCCAGTGCCTCAATTGTTATTGATAATTTTTAGCACTGGATCTGACTGTAAAAATCTGGATGATCAATAGACTGAAGAAAAAGTTTTTGGCGTCTCTTTTCTACTATCTTCTGATCATCCAGATATTTATTTATTTATTATTTATTTATTTTTGGGAATTGCTTACAAGATAACAGGTATAAGTAAAAATATAGTTATGAATACATTAATACATACAAGAAAAATAAAAAATAAAATAAAAGAAACAATAGGACAGGGACGGTAGATACGTTGGTGTGGTTATACATGGCCCCTACAGACCTCTTAGGAAAGGGTGAGGTCCAAGGTTTGTTACAACATTTTAGAAGGTTGCATGTGTGGGTTCAATTGTACATTCATTAAGGGTCCAGTTAATATGAGGTAGATTGAAGTCACCAAGAAAGATAAAAGTATGCGGGCAGGATGCTGCCCATGTTAGTACTGTATTTAGCTTATTTGCATATTCGATGTTATAATCAGGTGCTCTGTAACATAGTAAGAACCAAAATGTGATATTTAAAGACGGTTCACAGACGATGGTCTCAGGAATAGCAAGCTCCTGGGTAACTTGGATGTTTTTTAGATTTAGGGATTTTTATAGAAGATAGCAACACCACCTCCTCTACGGATTTCATGATCTGATTGGTAAACATGATAGTCTCTTACTGTGATAATGGAGTCAGGGAGAGATGTGTTGAGCCATGTTTCACAACAAATATAATATCAAATTTAGCCGTATTTAGTAAGAGGAAAAATTCAGGTATTTTATTTACAAGGCTTCTTGCATTGAGTAGCTTGCATTTAAGGCCAGTTGTGGTTGGAATAGAGGTAGTTAGGGGCATGCATGCCTAGTTTTGAGTGATGTTGGTTTGGATGGGGTGGGGTTGGATGCGGAGTTGTGGGTTGCGTGACTTTCTTTTAATGCAATCAGCTCTGTAGTCAGTGTAGAGGTTCTTTTCTCCATTGTCTAGATGGTTTTTTAGTTCTGCACACAGTTCACGGGAGTGGATTCTTTGCAGTATGGATAAGTCTGGTCTTGAGTGAAGTTTTTTGTGGTTGGGATTGGTTTTTGCAATGGTGTTTATTCTGTTTATTTAGTTATATTTATTTATTATATTTATTTAGTTCTAGGTTTTCTAGGTGTAGCATTTTGAGTCTGGTGGCATAAGGTTTTTTGGAGTTCAGATGTGGTCATTTTATTTGCTTCAGACCCATTATAAAAGAGAAGATGGATATTTCTAATGACTAAATCTAAATTAGTTGGATTCTTTGATCAACAGGATATTCGCATATTGTCCTTTGCACTGTGGTACTTTTTTATTTTTATTTAACCTCCCATATATCATCCTGAAGTTTTCAATGATTCAGTGTAGTTTCTCTTTCTATATACTGTGTTTCTCACATTATAAGGCCGGGCCCTATTTTTTTTTTTATCTCCGAAAAAACGGCTAGGCTGTCTTTTTGGGGGTGACTTAATTCCCCCCCTTGCATCCTCGGGTGGGCGGGCAGTGACAGCTTGGATGTTCGGGAGACCTTCCGCCACAGTTGCTTTCCCTTTTCCCTTGCTGCTGTGGCGTTAGAGGAATGCCGCGGTGTTTGGCGCAGCCATGTGCGACCACTCAGGGCTTCTCCCTGCAACCGGAACCCTGAAGAGACACTTGGCTTCAGGTGCTCCCGTCACCACCTTCCAAGGGAAGGTGCTCGCCCAAAAGGATCTCTCCCTCCCTCCCTCCCTCCCTCCCTCCCTCTCTCTCTCTCTCTCTCTCTCCCTGCAAGGTCAACATCTGCACTGCGGCTGAGGAGGAGGCTGCAGCTGGTTCCTCCTGCTTGCTGAGAGGTGAGGAAGCCGCGGCTTTGCAGAGCAAGCAAAGCGCTGCTCACCGGGGTGAGATTTGGGAACGAGGGGCAGGAGGAGGCATGCACGCACCCATGACTCGCTTTCCTGGCTCTGCCCAGCCCACATGGCTCTGGCAGGTTGAGCGGAGGGTCCAGTGGGGAGGCACTCGCTGCTTTGGTGAGAGCTCTGCCACCGGGAAGGAGGGCCTGCCTGTCAGCTTAGCCTGGGGCACCCTATTTTCTTTTGCTGTTCCTAATCTCACCTCTCTCTTCTATAAAGGTACTGATGATAGAATAACAAGTCTGCAAATTCAATAGTAAGATTCTTTAGGAAGATTTTGAAATATTCACACTGATAAAATCAATATAGTTGGCACTTATGCAGTCTAAATGCTAGGCATTAACAAGATTTAGGTTTCTTGTGGTTAGCATAAACTAGGCTGATTATCATTTCTCTTAGTTATTCAAAGTGACATACATGTTTCTTTCTCTTACTATAAATCAATCAACTGGGAAACAGTATGTTCCAAGATGATGGGAAACGAATACTGTATTTCTCTCTACGATATGCAGAGACTGTGTTCTAAAGTGTGTGTTCTACAAATGACCTCTAAGTGAGATAAAGTAATTAAATAGACTTAAAAGGGTTGCTTATTGTAATCATGATTTAATTAGCTATGTAAAGGCCCTGTCACACTGCCCAACGGATGCAAAACGGACACAACGGACAAGCAAAATGTTCCATCTGTTGTTATCCGCTCTCAAAAGGGGCAAAAATTTGCATAAACAGAGCGGATAACACGGAAAGGAACGGACGCGGGGAGGACGCAGAGCGGATGGAAAGCGGATGCGGAACGGAAGCCTAGCGGATGGAAGCGGATGGGAGCGGATGGCACATCCACTAGGCTTCCGGGGAGCCGCAGCAAAGCGGATGCGGATGCGGAACGGATACAGCGGATGCAGAGCGGATGCACAGTGGATGAGGCGGATACAGAGCAGAAGCCTAGCAGATGCATAGCGGAAGCCGAACGGATGCCGAGCGTTAATTGCACATGTGGGGAGGATGCATTGCGTCAGCCCCGTGGATATAAGGGAAGCAGCTTGGAAGCAGGTCACCATTCAGAGGAAAGACCTGCTGCCGGATGGATTGACAGCCTTGCCTGCCCTGCCTGCATGCCTGCCTGCCAGCCTTGCTGCCAGCCTTGCTGTCTGCCTGCCTGCCAGCCTTGCTGCCATCCAGTCTGCCTGCCAGCCTTGCTGCCTGCCTTCCTGCCAGCCTTGGTTCATGTCTGCCTGCCAGCCTTGGTGCCTGCCTGCCTGCCAGCCTTCCTGCTACCCTTGGTTCCTGCCAGCCTCCCTGCCAGCCAGCAACCCCACAACCATGCAGAAGCACAGTAAGCCTCAGCCATCTGCTGCCAGCCCTTGCAAGAGGGACAGGGCTACCATCCCGCCCCCTGGCCCTCACTCTGGTTCTGCTGGGGCTTCTACAGCACAGGCTCACTCTTCTGGGGCTGGGGCTTCTGCTGCTTCTGCTTCAGAAGGAGCTGATGACAAGCACTCCAGCACCAGAGGTCTGCAGCTGGGCTGCTGTTCTGAAAGTGAGATCCAGGTGAGTTGCTCCCCCTTTTTATAGGCAGTATAGGTGTCCCTTTGCATCCTCTAGGCATCCTCTAGGCATCCTGTAGACATCCTTAATATCCGAGATAGGTCCCCTCTGCGAACGTATTTTCCGTTTTACAAGCTTTGTTTCTGTGCTGCATCTGCTAGGCATCAGTTCTGCATCCGTTCCGTGTCTTTTCTGCTTCCTCCCTGCGTCTGTTTACCGCTGGAGTGGATGGAGTTGCGCAGATGTGCAGCGGATGCCTAGCGGATATAGCGGATGCGTAATGGATGCAGAATGGATGCCTAGCGGATGCGTAGCAGATGCAAAACAGATGAATTGGATACATTTTCCGCGCAAAAGTTTTGAGCAGCTCAAAACTTTCTGAGTGGATGAAACGTCAATAAACGGATGCTGGATGGATAGAGAGGAAGCAAAATGGAGGCAGTGAGTACATCGCGTTAACTAACGGATGTCAAGCTTTTTTGTCCATTTTACATCCTCTTTGCATCTGTTGGTGCAGTGTGACAGGGGCTTAATATTAGTTGGGGTTCAAGCTGATACTTTGGATTGACTAAGAATCAACTGAGTTACAGAAGCTTATAGAATAATAGAACTGGAAGGGATTTTGTCAGGTCATCAAATGCAATTCCCCGCCCCTCAAAAAAAAATGGGAGACCTTACACTATTTCTGACATAGGTCAGTCCAGTCTCTTCTTGAAACCTTCCAGTGATGAAGTTCCCACAACTTCTGAAGGCAAGCTGTTCCATTGGTTGATTGGTCTCACAGTCAGAAAATTTCTCCTTATTTCTAGGCTGAACTTCTCCTTGATCAGTTTCCATCCATTATTTCTTTTCTAACCTGGTAGACTGGAGGATCCTAGCATACACCTATGATCAATCTTGATGGGAGCTGGATGGGAGCTGAAGCCTGGTAAGATTGAGTGGCTTTTGGTGCATAGAGCTTCAAGTTCCAGGAGTTCCACACAATCTCCAAAATCCATAGCAGACATGAAAACTAGAGATGGGAAATCAGTCTTTCCCTGCGTGTTGCAAATGTGTTGGATTATTACTTTTAAAATTCCCAACCTGAGTAAAGGACATGCAGCAATAAAGCTTACTGAATAACTTTGATTTCATCACTGTCTCATAGACCCTTCCCACTGTTGAGGTGGAGTGTTTTACACCCATTCATGAGTCAGACTACTGGATGATCATCATAATGTTTACTATCCACATGGTTGATCTCAACCCTGCTTCCATTGCCTGTTTGTCACTACAATCTGTCTCCCCTCCACACCAATATGTGATGAAGCCTTACAGATCTTGATGCTCACCTTGGACATGAACAAATAGGTTGGGAAGAGTGATAAATATAATTTAAAAACAGTACTAAGCCCATCCTAAAGCTACCCTGATAAGCTGGGACTGAAATGAAGGTAGAGATCAAAGCAAAAAATAATAATAATGGATTTCTGACCTGGGAAATGTTGTGTTGGAGTTGGGGCGGTGGGGAGAATATTCATTAGGGTTCTTGTAAAAAGCAATGAACTTGGCAGCAGGCTGAATAGAAATAAATAATCAATGAATGTTCAACAATTGTGTTAAAGGTAAAGGTTCCCCTGTCCATTTGGGTCTGGCCCTAGGAAGTGATGCTCATCTCTGTTTCCTAGTAGAGGGAGCCAAATTGCCCAAAGTTGGTTCCATGGCCATGTGGCCAGCCCGACTATGTGCACACAGAATGGTGTTACCTTCCCACTGAAATGTTTACCTACTTGCATTTGCATGCTTTTAACCTACTAGGTTGGCAGGAGATGAGGCAGAGATGATGGGGCAAACAGCTCACCCTGTTGTATGATGCTTGGATCATGAATTGCCAAACTTTTGGTAAAAGCATCTTTAAAACCCTGCTGTTTTATTCAGTCTGTCACAAGCATCAGAAGCCACAGCAATAGCATACAAAATCTTCCACAATCTGTAAAGGCCTGGCAGAGATAAGGGGTCTGTCTCATTTTCAATAGCTGTTGGTTAGATAATAAAAACAAGCATGAAAAAGGTGGAAGCTATTCTGTTGCAGAATTTGAGAATGAAAACTTGAGAAAGTGGGAGTTGGAAATGGAGATTATGAGAATACAGATAAGGAGCAGGCTATACAGCAGTACAAGGTAATTTGGATTTAAGTTGTATTCTGAAAAGAGTTTATATACGAAAGTAAATTTCTTTAGGTGAAAATGCCATGTTTACCTCAATAAAAAGTCCTTTAAGTTGAGTTCAACTCCTGGTGGCTTTGCAGCTGTATCTACAGTATATAGTTCTTTTGGCAGTAATACAGAAGTGGTTTTCCATTGTGGCCTATATACAGGGGTGGGATCCAACCGGTGTAACTCCCAGTTCAATGATTTTACATTTTCTTACACTATATATCGTCATCAGCCAGCTGCCTCGACAGCTGAGCAGTGCTGCGAGTGGCTGCTCAATGGTTGAAAAAGCACTTTTTTCCTGCTTTTTCAATCCCTGCTGTGTCACACAAAGCAGCTGCGGTTGAAAAAGTGGGAAATAAAGGTCAGGTAAGAGCCCGGGTGGGTGGGTGGGTGGGCCAAAACAGCAGCAGACATAGAACTGGTTCTATGTATGCTCTCTATCTGCTGCTCTTTAGAACTACTGGTTTTACAGAGCTGGACAGAAATGGTAGAATCCCACCCCTGCCTTTATGTTTCTTTGGCATCTAGATTATCTTTTAATTCCGAGTTTTCCTGGTGATTCCCTTCTAAGTATCAACCAGTTTCCATCCTGCTTAGTTGCTGAACTCAATGAAGGCCACTTCACAGTTGCTCCCTACCTCGGCTTTGCCTTCAGGGCGCATTCCAAATGTCTTCCCTCCTGGAATTGCTTTCTGACAGCTAAAAATGACGAAGAAAGGTTGTTGACCACAAAAGCACAATTCATTGTGAACCAATAAAGAAAGTCAAAGTTTGTTGGAGTAAGACAATTTAGGCAATTTGATTATTTTATGAGAACTATATTGCCAAGAGTTTATTAAGTTTACAAAGCAATTCCACAGTTTAGTACTATTGGGAAAGACAGGTATTTAAGTGAAGGATAGTAAATCATATAAATGTTAATGTAGACTTGTACTAGAGTTCAACTTCCTGATTATCCTCAAGTTTATTGTCTGATACTGAGTAACTTACTTTTATCGCAAACCATTCCTTATAACATGATCTAAAATCTAGCAAAGTTTTATTATGGTTTTCAAGATGAAGAATTTGAAAGGTTCTCAGAAGACCTGCCCCTCCCTTTTCAAGAACTGTTCATTTCCCTTTTTAAGAACTGTTAGTTTCTGATATATGCCTAACATGGATATGACTGTTCCATTACAACTATGATCACAACTATAATTTATTGTTCGTTCATCTTTGTCTATATGATGACCATTCCCTGTACAGAAGTTTCAGAAATAGAAAAAGCAGGAATTAAATTATTTAGCAATTTAATAAAATGTCATTAATTTGGCAAATTGATTTCATGATCAAATATCCTGTTCACATAATTGCTGTTGGAATTGTGTATGATTATGATTCTCTCAGGATAACAAAATTATATTCATATATCTATATACTCATTATATTCCTATATGTTATTCATTTCCATTGAACTCTGAACAAAAAGAATAGATTTGCACTGTTATCTTAGAGGAATTGACTTAAATGTCTGATAGTTCACAAACCAGAATTAGACCAACATCTCTTAATTTATAGCACAAACTTCAACATGGTATCTCCTTTTAGGAGGTCTGGGACAATTTCTCCCATAGCTTCTGGAAAGCATCAGGGTATATCATATAGGCTTAAGCTGCCTATATGAGATACTTCTAATTAGGAATGCTCCAGAGGTTTATTCAGTTTGAATCTCAGATTGAAGTTGAATCAGATCTTATCTGATTTACACTTCTCAGATGAATGAACAGAAGACCATGAAAGCACACTACAGTTATACTTTGAGTATCATGTTTCTCTGATTGTTGCAATATAGTTCTCATTTTTAAAAAATCTAAAATATTTGTGGATGTGGCAGTTTTGATCGTGTTTGTCAAGGTGAAGATTATAATATACCCCCCCTTTTTTTTAACCTCAAGGTGGGAAACAAAAATTGTGATGAGTCTCCTTCCATATTTTACCCATTCAATGATTAGACCCTTATGAGGTTAAGCTGAGAAAAAGTGGTCCAGTTCATCCAGTGAGCATCACGTTCATATGGTAATTTGAATCCAGGCCTTTCTTGTCCAAGATTGGTTGCTATATTACACTGATATTAAATATATTTTAAAATAATAATAGTATACAAAGAGGATCAGAGTTTAGAAATGAGTGGTTTTTTTGGAAAATGTTAAGATGTGTGTATGAACATGTGTTGATATGAATTTTAACAATGTATTGATGTTTTGAGCCTCCTTTGATATAGTTTCTCCCATGCTGGAAACAAAGCAGGATATGGCACCAGAGGAATGGCACTAGAGGAAAAAGAATTAACCTTCCTTCTTTCTTCAGAATAAGCTTCACTTGAAAGCAAATGTTTTCTGTGGCAAGAGAAAGTGACAACATTTTATTATTTCCAAAAAAATCCCCAACTACTGTATTAAACAGATCTCTCAAGAAACTACAAATACATTAAGAAGAATTAATATTCTGGCCATAACTTTTTCCTTCTTGAGAAAAAAATCAAAACATGAATGGCTGCACTTCTAAAGCTGTTCAGGAAACAGAGCTATGCTTCTCTTTCAGAGAACTCTTTCAGAGTTTTCTTTTCTTTTCTAAAATGGAGCTGTAGATCTCCTCAGTCATGGGTATGTAGTTCTTCTCTGAATCATCCAGGAAGAAGAGGGGATCACTGATAGTGGCAGGATTGAATCCATCCCTCAACAGGTGACTTTTGCATAGTTTGAAAGTTCCTGTAATCTCCAGTTTTTCCTGCAGGAAGTAAAGGCAGCAGTGAAAACAAAGTCACTAGTTTGTCAGAGTCACAAATTTGTCTTACCCTAATCCTAACCCTGCCTCAGTAACAAAGCTAGTGAATGGTGCTTCCCTTACTCTCCTAATGTGAAGCAAGTAAAGAAATTGTTCAATGGATTCCCACCGAGTGTTATTTCCCCTTAAGAAAATCCATCACATCATTGTCTTATTGTGTAGTGAGGCATGAATGAACAAGTGCTGGTGATTTTAAGAACAGCTTGTTTCACCACCTATCCAGTTGCACAACTAACAGGTCACAGATAGGGAGGTCAAATTAAAAAATTACTTCGTACAATAAACCTACACTTCAAACAGCATGGCTAAGAGGACATAACCATATTTATCATATGAAGGCCAACCTCTTCAATACATTCTTCAGTTCAGTCTTTGTAAACAGCAATGGCTCATGCCCTACATTTCCTAGTCGTACCACAACTAACTGTAATGATCTACTACAGGCTGACTTTACAGAAGATAACATAGAAAAGGCATTACGTAACCTAAAACCATCCCTATCTATTGGCCCCAATGGATTATGTGCATACTTCTTTAAAAAGTTCTTCAATGCCATAGCAGAACCTCTAAGCATTATATATGAGATATCTTTCAGAACCAGCTCCTGACCAAACCTATGGTCCTTAGCAACGGTCATCCCTATCTTCAAAAAAGATGATCCCAGCCTGACTGAAAAGTACAGGCCAATCTCACTGTGTTGCATCATGTGTAAAGTCATGGAATCAATCATTAACCAGTTCACTGCCCTCCACTTAGAGTCAAATAACCTATTCTCAAAAAAACAATTTGGTTTCAGGAAAAAATTGTCCTGCAATCTACAACTCCTACACATATGGACTCCTCTACTTGACCTTCGTAAAGCAATTTACATAGATTTCTGCAAAGCCTTTAATTCAGTGGTACATGACAAACTACTGTTAAAACTAAACTCTTATGGTATTTCCAGATCCCTTCATAAGTGTAATTCCTGTCAAGTATTCCTGTCAAACAGGCAACAAATAGTAAAAATAGGGAGCACTATAAAAAACCCTGCTCTAATTTACAGCGGTATTCCCCAAGGCAGTGTTCTAGGAACGACATTCTTCATAGTCTCTTCCTTGTTTGAATGGAATTTGGACAGCATAGAAATAGGGGCCTCTCACAAGAATGCTAGACTTATTTTCAAATGTGATATTAATGATCCATTGAAAAAACACCAGTGTGTCTGTACTCTGTATTCTCTTGCAGCCAATGGCCAGAAGAATCATGGAGGACAATGTTCAGAAGGAGAGATGCTATACTCACCTATGGAAGCTTATAAGATCTCAGCCTGTGTCATCAACCATTTTGTCAATAAATCGCTAGATTGTATATGTTGTATACTAAAGAGTAACTAGGGCCATGATGGTGAACCTATGGCACATTTGCCACAAGTGGAATGCAGAGGAATTTGTGTGGGCACACGAGCCCCAGCCAAACCTACCTGTATTGTACATGCACATGTCTCCCAGCTGATTTTTGGCCCAATTGAGGCCGTTTTCACCCTCCCGGATGCTCAAGGGAAGCCTCTGCAGCCTCGAGAAGCTGAAAACATGCCTTCTGGAAATACTGGAAGCGCTGAAATGGGCCCATTTTTAGTCTCCTGAGGCTCCAGAGGCTTCCTTCGAGCCTCCTTGAAGGCAA
>BLBF01000051.1:14153263-14213055 GCA_015471245.1 Laticauda colubrina
GATATAGATATAGATATAGATATAGATATAGATATAGATATAGATATGTGTGTGTGTGTGTGTGTGTGTGTGTGTGTGTGTGTGTGCGCGCTGTTTAGCTTCCTTCGGGTATTATCCCACGTCATTGTAGTTCTGTTAAAGTTGTAGCAACGTTTCAGCAGAATCTCATCTATGGATATGGATATGGATATATATATGGATATGGATATGGATATGGATATGGATATGGATATGGATATGGATATGGATATATATGTATATATATGGTATTCAGCTTTGTTCGGGTATTTTCCCACGTCATCATAGTTGTGCTTTTAAAGTTGAAGTAACATTTCGGCAGAATCTCATCTGCCATCATCAGGCTTCTGTATTGTGTTCGTCTGTGAGTCAGGCTTTTACAGTTGTTTCAATTTTAAATTTGGGGCTAGCCTACTGCTGTGCCAGAATGGTTTTTTCTTCATTCTGATTGGTTGGGAGTCTTGGTCTGTGTTTATTGGTCTTGGAGTTTGCTGTGTTCTGCTTGATTGGTGTTTCTAATATCTTCTGTCTGTTTTGTGGCTTTTTTTGTGTCTTGATTGTCTGGCAACATTGTGTTCCTGTATTGAAGGCTTTTAGTGCAGCTTGGCTCTGAGTGAATGGATGGCTATCATTTATTAGGAAGCTAGGTTTCATGTGGGTGCCTGGTTGGGGTGTGTTTGAGCTGGAGGTATCGGGGGATCTGTTTGTGCCAAGGTGTTTGCCTGGCTTGTGGTGTGGATATTTTTTTGTTTGTGAGTGCAGGCTTCCAAATAATTGACAGTTTGGTGGAATCATCTATTCATGCTTTCAGGTCTTTTTTCAATCTCTATGGCTTCTCTGATAATTCTGTGACTGGGGTTTTCTATAGTATTATAGTACATAGTAACAGAATAATAACAGAGACCAGAACAGAAACCTCCCACAAGACAGACACACACACCAGGAAACTCCACAGACTAGAGAAACGCCAGAAACCCAACCGTACCCCACAACAACACATGAAAACAGTACACAACATATCAGACAGAACTCTCACCATAGCAGAAATCAATGTCCTTTCCAAACGATTCAACTTTGCAGTTGCCCCCAAACGCATCCCCACTGAAAACATTACATGCAGAGTTGACACTCGCCTAACCAAAATCAACCCAGATGCAGCCAACAAATTAGACTTGAAGTCACCAATGTCCTCTGCTCCAGCAACCCACCCAGAAGCAACCTACACAGAGAAGAATAAAAAGCACTCACCAACATAGGAATGACTATGTTGCTGTCTGAGGAAAGACAGCAACATAGTCATTCTCCCAGCAGACAAAGGCAACACCACAGTCGTAATGAACGCATCAAACTATCACTGCAAACTATCCAACCTACTCCAAGACCCCGCTTACAAACCTCTGAATACTGACCCCGCCACCTACCTAGAAAAAAAACACCAAATCCAAAATAAAAGCGTCTACCATCAGTGAAGAGATCCAGCAGAGAATCATTCCCAGAGAAAAATCACCCAGATGCCCTAAGTTCTTTGGCCTCCCCAAGATACACAAAGAAGGAATACCACTCAGACCCATAGTCAGCTCCATAGGCTCATTTCTACAGAATCTTGTCAAATTTCTCGCCAAACAACTCCACCCCTACACATCTACCTACATCACCTCACATGTACAACACTCCTTCCACTTCATAGAAATAATAAAGAAACAAAACCTACAACCCAGAGACCTACTTGTGAGCTTCGATGTCATATCTCTCTTCACCTAAGTACCCATCAAAGAAGCCTTGACAGCCATCCAAAACAAATACAACTCCCCCAAACACATCCTAGATCTAACCAACCACTGCCTAACCAACACATACTTCACCCACAATGAACAGAGACACAAGCAGATAGAAGGAGCATCCAGGAGCATCCTCTCACCCATCATCACTAATCTATATATGGAACACTTTGAAACCAATGCTCTAGACAAATCTGAACACAAACCCAAACTCTGGCTCAGATATGTAGATGACACTTTTGTAATTTGGCCACATGGGAAAGAAAAACTGGACAACTTCCTCACACATCTTAACAACCTATACCCCAAAATACAATTCACCATGGAAACAGAAACCAATAACCAACTTCCCTTCCTGCACGTCCTAATTTACAAAAAACCCAATGGCTCCCTAGGACACACCATCTACCAGAAAAAAACACACACCAACTGCTACCTAAATGCACAATCCCATCACCACCCTGTACAGATCAACTCCGTAGCCAAGACCCTCATCTCCAGAACCAAGCATCTAACTGACAAAGACCACCTGAGAACAGAACTACACACCCTCACTAACGTATTTCCAATGGATTCCAAAGAAACACTATCACCAATCTAATCTGAAAAGAGATACCCCCAAAAAACCAAGACACAGAACAAGACAATGTTCTCACTCCTCCCCTACATCAAAGGCACCACAGACAAAATCAGCAAAATTCTCCACAAACACAAACATTTTTTGGTCAGTGCCAAAGGCTGTCCTGATATTGTTATCAGGACAGCCTTTGGCACTGACCAAAAAATAGCCAACATCCTAAGAAACCCCAAAGACAAGATCCAGCTAGAAAACCAAGGAATTTATGAAATACCATGCAACAATTGCCCAGCCACATACATTGGACAAACCAACATGAGAATAAATGCACGCATTGTAGAACACAAAAACGCAGTCAGAAGAGAAGAAAATACTTCCTCTCTTTTCCAGCACCTTAAAACCACAGGACATGAAATTAATTTTGAAGGAACCAAATTAATATCCAACATTGAACATTCCAGCAAGAGAATAATCAGGGAAGCCATCAAGATAGAGAAACACCCCAATAACATGAATAGATGGGATGATACCTCCCCAGACATCTGGAAGCTAGCCCTCACCAACAAACGGGTCTCAACCACAAAAACCAAGACCCAAAACCAGACCCAAAACAACACAGGACACCACCGCCAATCCCCCTCATCAGACGCAGGCCCAAGCCCATCCTATAAACGAAGGACAACCACCATCCAGAAAACAGACCACGGCTGCTGACCCCTGACCCCAAAACCAAACAAGCTGACACATGCCAAGAACACAGACCCAGACCCCAAACTCGAAGCCAGACTAAAACCCAGAATGCTACATCACAGCCACCCGCTCAGGATAACACATGAGAAAACCCAGGAAATTACACCACTAGAACTCAAGAAGTTGCAACACAGCACAAGACCAAGGATACCACAGCAATAAATCTCACGAGGTTATCACACAACTCATTACCCAAGCCGTTACTACACAAGAGGCTAATGGAAAAGAGATCAAAACACAAATGACCCAGAAGATTACAACACAGGACACAGGACACCACAACAAAAGAACTTGCAAGCCTATCACATAACCCATTACCCAAGCTGTTAAAACAGGAGAGGCTAATGGAAAAAAGATCACTACAAAACAAACAAAACCCCAATACAAGCCCCAAGTGTTGGAAGTGTAAAAAAGTTGATGGTACATTTTACCACATGTGGAGGTTATGCCCTGAGACTAGGACATACTGCATCCAAATTGAAAACAAGAGATTACTGGGTATCAGATTGAGCTCAGACCAGAAACCTTCCTCCTGGGGATGATTAAAGACATATTGCCAAAAGAAGTAAAATATCTATTGTTACAGATTACAACAGCTGCTAGAATAGCCTTTGCACAGATAAGGAAAACTCCAAATGTCTCTCACGAAGAATTAATAATACATAAAGTTACGGAAAGCAGTGAAATGAATATGCTAATAATGAAACTGAAAGAAAGAGATGACTTTGAATTCTTTTTAATTTGGAACAATAGGTATAAATGGTTAACAAACAGAATTAAGAGATGGGACAAGAAATTTAACTGGAATAATCCTTATGAGAGTAAAATGTAAATTTGTAAATAACACAAAGATATAAGAATAGTAATTATAGTTAAAGTTATTATTTAATATTAGACAAATGTAATAATATAATGTATTATGATATTTAAACTAAGAACTTGTATAGATGCCAAGAACATTGTTGGAACTATGATGTTTTATGATGTAATAAAAGAAACTCAATAAAAATATTTTTTTTAAAAAAAATGGAATGGAAAAAGGAGGTAGTCTGGAATATTATTTTATTTTTTAAAATAAAAAAGAATGATTGAATAGCTTTAATTTCTTTTGCGTGCTTCTTTGTTGAAAATATTTAATGCAGGTATTAACAAATAATATACAGTATATCAATATTCCATTTGCTGCAAGTCTTGAATAAATTTATTTTTCTAATGTGTAATAATTCTTTGGCCATTTTAATGGTTACATTCAAAATATCATTATAACCAAGGTGAACATATTCATCATTGACCTATAGCAATCTAATGGTTTATCAATTCAAAATCTGACAATAAAATAACAATATATTTATCTTACAGTATTTATAATATACAACTGTGTCCTTTAAATTAATCAGGAAAAATATGTGAAAATAATATTGCTTTTGGAGCACTGAGAACAGTACATTTTCATATGTCATGGATAGCTAGAAATATCAATTTTGGAGAGAATGTAAAACTTGCTACATAATTTTAACACCGTGAAGACCATGTTGAAGATATAATACAAAGAAAAGGGCAAGAATTGGAATGATAATATATTGGTCCAGCTAGCACAAAAATGGCTCTAAATCACTGAGAACAACAAAAATAATACACTTTCAATAACAATGAGATTGAATAGGTTTTGCAAAATGTTATGTTGGTCCAAATAGCAGTGGGATTATACATGATAAAATAGAATCCATATTCTTTAGAATTAGTATAAAATGCCAAGGAACAGAACAGAAGTGACACCTTTTAATTATAGAGTTTGTCAAATTTTGCTGTAAAACATTATCCCCAAATCCCACTTCAGCTGGTTGTTCAGAAAAATGATGCTGAATATTATTAAAGCCCAAGAAGATCACTAAAAGTGTACTTCATTTTAAATCATAAAAGAAAAATAAGATCAAAGATAGGCTGAAACCTCTATAGGAATGCACCATTTCATGCAGAAATATCCCAAGTCATGTCTAATGTGAAAATCTCCGAGTATCCTGCAAAATTATCATTGAAAGCCATTCAAAAAATGATCAGTTTTCTTCTAGGACCAGAATATGATAAATATTTTATTCTTCAACCCAGCTGCACTGGAAGACATTGTGGAAATGTATTGACTCCTTTCTGAATAGTTGCTAATAAACTTTTACGTATCAGATTGCTTCCAGACAAAACAACACAACAATCACAACCTTCTTTGAGTTCACAGCTTCATGGTATATATTTCTTATGTATAAACTCATTATGTATGTAATTCTATGAATTATTACACCTATACACAATAAGATTAATAAATGAACTAAAACAATGTAAAAGGGTTTTATAAATTAATGGAAGATCTCTCTCACATGTATCCACACACATACCGAGATCTCTCTCACCTCCCTCTGTGTCTCTCTCCTCCCCCTCCATCTCTCATCAGCAATGCTCATTTTAACATCTATAGGGAGCCTGCAAGCAATATAAATCTGAACATTGTGGAATTACAAAGCTCAAATTTATCAAAGAGGCCCAGAACTAGGATATTCATTAAATAGCAATGCAAATTACTTCCTTACTTCAAAGTGCTGTAAAAATCCTAGACTTCTGCCTCAAAGTACTACTCCAAAGATGCTTCTATCTGAATAATAGTGTCCAAAAGAGCAGTAGAATGGATTGATCCACTCACTTATTTAAAGTTATTATAGATGCCTACTTCACTTACGAGGTTCAGAAGTTAAAACAGCAGATATATAGAAACTGATTAAAAGATGTTAAAATGCAAGAAAGTGCCAGCTTACAGCTCATAAGAAAATATAGTCATCTTTCAGGGCTCCCCAAATCATGGAATTCACACAACTAATGGCACAGACATGTCTTCAAGGACTTCCTAAAGGTCAACAATGTTAGGACTGTAAAGGAGATGAGGTAATGTTTCAGAGGCTAGGTGCCATTGCAGAAAAGGCTTCCCTGAGTGTCATCAGATGGAAATTCTTTGTATACAGGACCCACCATACCCTCCTTCTTCCAGATCTGATGGGACTGTTGGATACTCTTAGCTTTCCAGAAAACACTTTTTTTTTTTAACTACAGAAGCAAAATCCTGCTCTACATGGCCCTTTGCAGTTCTTTGCAGTCTTAGCTTCCTGATCTCAGAAGACAATTGATGTTATAGTGGTGGGCAAGAGAAAAATAACAAAGGAGAAAGAGGTCCATTCATTCAAAGTTAGTTGACTAAACTAATTAACTAAATAACATTTAAAGTTAGTTGAACTATTGAGAGATTATTAGCAGAGAAATGTAAACATGACTTTTAATAAATCAAGAGGTGTACTTTGGAAAAATGCTTCCTCACTACATAAATTCACAATATCAATTCATCCAATGATAACAGAATACTGATATAAAAAATCATTTTGCATATGCCAAACTTATTTTACCAATGCAAAATCTGAAATTGGAGTAACACTTTGACCATCCTTCTGGTTTTAAAAAAATATATTTGGGTGCAATTCAAAAAGAAGGGAAAAGACCAGTAGTTATGACATATTACTATTTTCTATGAAAGTATTTTCTACATGATTCTCTCACCTGGAGTTGATAGAAGAACTTTAGCCTTGCAAGATTTCAGCACATGTATCAGAGATTTGAGTCGTACGTTACAGTTGACACATGCCATGGTACAGCCAATTTTTGACAAGCCAATCAAAACTGACAGATAGGCAGGGATGTTCTTGAAGTAAATGGCCATGGTCTCCTCTTCTTTCAGCCCCACATAATCCTTCAGTACTCTGGCTAGCTGGTTGCTGTGTCTATCAATGTCTTGGTAGGAATAGACCTCATCTTCAAAAATAACCAAGGGTTTGTCTGAATACTTCTTAACTCTGGCCAAAAATATTTCTAGGAAAGTGATAGGGGGAGTGTGCTGCATGTAACTGCGGCATCGATATCCCATGCATATGTAGCCAATAAGATTTTTAAGATCCAACCAAAAATAAGGGAAGAAAAAATTGGCCAACAAGGGCAGAAGAATCAAAAGCCCAAGCACAGCTGTGTATAGATCCAGCATGGTAGGAATTTAGCCTTGGTATTTTGGAAGAAGTAGATCAGAATCCAATTTATTGTAGGATCTATCCAAGTTCTGTTTTGTGAAAGGCAAAGAGAAGAGAAATCATGAATAATAAAAAAGATGTAATTCTCACACTTCACACAGTTTCTCGAGGCTTAAATAATAAAAAAAAACATTTCTTTCCCAGCAAATAAAATTTGAATACGTGCTATAGCTATGTAATCTCAGTATGCTGTTTGTTCCTTACCTTCCTCATCTGTTGCTCAACTTTCTCATCTATAATATAGGTGTAGGTTTTCAGCAACAGGCAGTAGTTATATATAGTGCTGCCTACCTTTTGTCCTTGCCCACAATTGATATCTCAAAGTCCTGAGGCGGGTAGGAATGTTGGCACAGTTGATGCTGAATGAAAATTAACAATCTGGAAGGTAACTGGCCTTTGTAGAACAAACATTTACGAAACAATTTAAACAAGAAAGGAAATACTCAGAATTCCCAATATCATTGACAGGGATTCTGAGAGTTGATCAAACACATTTGGAGGCTATTGTGGAAGACTGTTTAATGATAAAGCAAAATTCCTGAAAGATATAAGTGGGGAAGCTGTACTTTTCCAAATATTGCTGGATTCTACAACCTATTAATCCCTACCAGCATACCCAGTGGTTAATTTAGGGATCATTTCAGTCCTATATCATATACGGTATTAAACAAGCACCAGTTTCATTTAGTTGTTAAGGCATCCAGATAAAAACTGGGGGAAAACTGTTATGCTCTAGCCCTGCCTTAGGCATAAAGTCAACTGGATGACTTTGGAACAGTTATTTTCTCAGCCCCAAGAAGAAGGCAACAGCAAACCACCTCTGAAAAACTTTGCCTAGAAAACTACAAATTTATGCAAGCAGTCTCTGACAATTGGACATGATTGAATAGAAGAATATATATATTATGTTATATATTAATGACTAAAATATTTATCTGTATTATACTTAAAACCATAGGATTCCAATCCCTGGTTACACGTTTTGATTTGAACAAATATTTTAAGTTGTTTTGTTAAAAAAACTAATAGTTTCAAAAAATCATAAATCAACTGTGTAAAAAAGTTGTTTTCTTTTAAGGGATGAGAGAGATCTACAAAGTTTGGCCCTGGAGGACAAATGACAAGATGTTCAGCTCATGTAAAGGCCCTGTCACACTGGCCGACGGATGCAAAACGTTTGTAAAAAGGACACAGCGGACGAGAAAAATGTTCCATCCGTTGTTATCCGCTCTCAAAAGTGCCCCGAATTTGCACCAGAGTGGACAACACGGAAAGGAACGGACAGGGCAGGACGTAGGGCGGATGGAAAGCAGATGCTCCATGGAAGCCTAGCGGATGGAAGCGGATGAGAGCAGATGGCACATCCGCAAGGCTTCCGGGGGGCCACAGCAAAGCGGACGTGGAACGGATACAGTGGATGCAGATCGGACGCCGAGCGGATGAAGCAGATGTATAGTGGAAGCCTAGCGGATGAAGCGGATGCACAGCGGAAGCCTAGCGGATGCCTAGCGGAAGCCTAGCGGATGCCTAGCAGATGCCTTGCGTTCAATGCACATGCGGGGAGAATGCATTGTGTCAGCCCCGCGGATATAAAGGGAAGCAGCTCCCAAGCAGGTCATCATTCAGAGGAAAGACCTGCTTCCAGACACATCGACTGCCTTGCCAGCCTGCCCTGCCTGCATGCCTGCCTGCCAGCCTTGCTGCCTGCCTTGCTGCCTGCCTTCCTGCCGGCCTGCCTGCCAGCCTCCCTGCCTGCCTGCCTGCCAGCCAGCCTGCCTGCCAGCCTTGCTGCCTGCCTGCCTGCCAGCCTTGCTGCCTGCCTGCCAGCCTGCCAGCCTGCCTGCCAGCCTCCCTGCCAGCCTGCCAGCCAGCCTTGCTGCCTGCCTGCCTGCCAGCCTTGCTGACAGCCTGCCTGCCAGCCTTGCTGACAGCCTGCATGCCAGCCAGCAACCCCACAACCATGGGGAAGAAGAGAAAGCCTCAGCCATCTGCTGCCAGCCCTGGCAAGAGGGACAGGGCCACCCTCCCACCCCCTGGCCCTCACTCTGCTTCTGCTGGGGCTTCTGCAGCACGGGCTCGCTCTTCTGCGGCTGGGGCTTCTGCTGTTTCTGCTTCTGGAGGAGCTGCTGCTGCTGCTTATGGTGTTGGTGCTTCTGCTGGTGCTTACTCTGCTGATGCTGCTTCTGGCGGTGGTGCTTCTGCTGATGCTGCTTCTGGAGGAGCTGCTGATGCTGCTTATGGCGGTGGTGCTTCTGTTGGTGCTTACTCTGCTGAAGCTGCTCCTCGTCCTGCTGGTCCTGCTGGTGCTCCTGGTCTTGCTGGTCCTGCTGGTCCTGCTCATGCTCCTGGTCTTGCTTGTCCTGCTGGTCCTGCTGGTCCTGCTGGCGCTGCTGGTGCTTACTCTGCTGCTGCTGATCCTGGTGCTGCTAGTCCTGGTGCTGCTGATCCTGGTGCCTGCTGGTGCTGCTGGTGCTGCTGGCACTGCTCGTGCTTACTCTGCTGCTGCTGATCCTGGTCCTGCTGGTGCTGCTGGTGCTGCTACTGCTGGTGGTGTGGAGGAGGAGCCCCTACAACCTGGAAGCCCCTCTGATGAGGACCCATGTGGTCCTGCCAAAGGGAGGAAGAGGCAGACGCGAGAACAGGAGAGGAGGCAATTCTCCATCGAGGAGGAACATGAGGATGAGGTGCTGGAGTGGCTGAGAGAGAATGAGTATCTATGGCGAAAGGGACACAGGCTCTACAGGGACACCAAAAGGAAGCAGGCTGCTTGGAGAGAGAAGGCGGAGAGCCTGGGCTACACTTCGGAGGTGCTCCTCGGCTGGTGGAAGCACATGCACACCTGGTATGGGAAGCTGCACCTCAGGAAATCTGGCCAGGCTGCAGTCAAACTGACGGACAGAGAGACCTACGTCATGGCCAAGTGCAGCTTCCTGGAGGGTGAGATCCGCCACCGAGGAGCAGCCCCTCTCACAACCCTCTCTCTCAGGCAGCCCACAGAGAACCAGTCCTCTTCCGGCCGAGAGTCAACTCCCGTCTCCAGGCAGGTGTCTGTGGAGCGTCCCACGGCGGAGAACCCGCCGACAGCTGTTCTAACCGGAGCGCGTGGAGGACTCCCTGGCGCAGTGGGAGAAAGGAGACGGCACTTCCACCACAGTCCAACCCGCATCCACTCCCAGCTTCACCTCCACAGAAAGGCAGAGAGCCAGACAGGAGGGACAGAGACACACTGTCCTGCTGGAGATAAGAGACACCATCAGGAGCAGCATAGATCTCCTCTCTCAGCTGGTCCACACTGACTCCTCATCTTCCAACCCCAAGCCCGTCCTCACCTATGTGAACCAGACTTTCACGGACATGGCGGAACCCCAGTACCAGATGGTGAAGGACAGGATCACCGATCTGCTTCACAATCCTCCAGATCCAGATGAACCTGCTCCCACCCAGTCCAGGTCTGCTCCTCCACCCCAGGTGATGTCCCTCCCATTCCAAGGCTTTCCACAGGCCCTCACCTACCAGGGCTATGGCTACCAGGCAGTCCAGCAGCACAGGCAGCAGCCCTTCCCAGTCCAGGCACAGGCTCATCGGACGCCACCGTTGCCACCAGTTCCACTGATGCCACCAATGCCACCCACGCCACTGATGCCACCGACGCCGATGCCACCGACGCCAGAGCTGCCACCGATGCCACCGATGCCACCCACATCATCGATGCCACTCACGCCAGTCCTCACCCAGCTGCAGACCAGACAGCCCCACTACACTGCTCCTTCCTCCACCCCACAGCCAAGCCCGGCCTCAGTACATCTGTCCTCAGTACTGGGGCTGACATCGATGGCATGGAGGAAGGAGCTCTCAACATCACAGGGCTGAGCCAGCTGTCTGAGAGCTTCCTCAACACACTGTCCCCTGTTTTCCTCTTGGGGCCAGGCACCCCAGTGGTGCTTCAGACCAGCACTCCAGCAGCACTTACCTCCACAGTACTTGGACCCTTCACCCCTGAGACTGGGCACACCTCTGAGTGACAGAGAAGAATGCCAGAGACTGGGTGGCTCCCTGTAGACTTTATTTGGACACTTGACTTGGGTGATTTTTCTTTTACAGCTTGTTATTAATAAAGATTATCTTTGCTTCACACACTTGCTTCATTTATTTTATTAAATAAAGTCTTGGTGGAAACTTTTAGAAATGGGGACAACAGGGGACGGTGTGTTGAGGAAGCTTCAGACAGCTGGCGTATGGTGTATTGCCTCCTCTCCCGTTCTCGCGTCTGCCTCTTCCTTCCTTTCTCCTTATTTCCCTTTCCTCCCCACATGGGCCCTCATCAGAGGGGCTTCCAGGTTGTAGGGGCTGCTCCTCCACACCACCACCACCACCACTACCAGCAGCACCTCTTGCCAGGGCTGGCAGCAGATGGCTGAGGCTTTCTCTTCTTCCCCATGGTTGTGGGGTTGCTGGCAGGCAGGTAGGCAGGCTGGCAGGCAGGCAGGCAGGCTGGCAAGTTGTGTCTGGAAGCAGGTCTTTCCTCTGAATGGTGACCTGCTTGGGAGCTGCTTCTCTTTATATCCACGGGGCTGACACAATGTATCCTCCCCGCATGCGCAGTGAACGCTAGGCATCCGCTAGGCTTCCGCTCTGCATCTGCTAGGCTTCCGCTCTGCATCTGCTAGGCTTCCGCTCTGCATCCGTTTCATCAGCTCGGCTTCCGTTCTGCATCTGCTTCATCCGCTCTGCATCCGCTCTGCATCCGCTCTTTCCGTTCTGCATCCGCTTTGCTGCACTCCCCCGGAAGCCTTGCAGATGTGCCATCCACTCCCATCCGCTAGCCTTCCGTGGAGCATATGCTTTCCATCTGCCCTATGTCCTCCCCCCGTCTGTTCCTTTCCATGTTGTCCGCTCTGGTTATGCAGCAATGTCCATTTAAAATATTTTAATATAGGTTTTATTTCTTGGTTGTTTAGTTTTCTCAGCTCTATATGGAGATGCCAGGCAATGAATATTGCATTTTTACATGCAAAAGAAAAAAAAGAATCAATCCTACAATTTTTTTATTCTGTCTTATGTTAATGAAAAGGGCCTAATTTGAGGGACTATCTATATCCTGTAGGATCTGTCTAGCTGATAAGAATGATCAGTCAGTGTGCTTTAAATACCTTTAATTAAGATATGTCATCTTTTGAGATCCGGAAACTGGGTCTTCTGGAACCTACCATATAAAATAAAGTGTCCTGTGAAATTCAGATGTCTCCAACCCTAACAGAATGAGAATAGATCCATTATAGGAGCTGTGTACACAATTATGGTTGCTCCTGCCCAACAAATCATGACACTTTTTAAAATAGCTCAATTGCAGCTATTGGAAATGCTACAACTCAGCAAGCAAGTACATCTCAAAATGCTAGGAATCAACATAAACCCTTCCCTTGTCTGTTATTGGCATACACATAGTCCTCGAGGTAAGACCTAATGGAGCCTGTCCATTAGGGTCATAATTCAAAACTTTGTAAAATGGTTTGGAAATTATATAGGGGAGTTAGTTATCAGTTATTCTGGAAGCATGTTTATCGGTATTTAACTAGGAGAAACAATCTATGTATATGTATTTTAATGCACCTTTTAATGCCTTGCTGAGCTTTGCTTTCTTCTTGTATCGGTTTTCTTTTTTCTCCTTTTTAATTTTGTGAACAAAATTAAAAATGGGGAAAAAACAGTTTAACCCCTGTTATAAGTGCATATTTAGGGTGCATTCATACCTTCGAACAGTCATTAAATGGCCATTTATATCCAAGGAATACCTGTACATTTGATGATTTAGGCTGAAATGTATAGCTTTCTCAAGCTAGCATTGGCCAAGTGACAGTAGTTTGTATTGTTAGATGATAAATAAGGCTAAACTGTGGATTTCAGGCAACCATAGGTTATAAAGAGAGCCAGACCCACTGCTAGGCCACTATTGCTAATAAAAAATAGAGAAGAGAGACTGAGTTAAGCAGCTTTAAAAGTTCATCAAAACCAATGGTATTATTAAATCATAAATCATGTGATTACCACAGGTATCATCAGGTTAATTCCACGTCTGTAGTTATTAGTAACATGACCATATCATTTTACAATAATTTAATATTTTTTTCTATTTTGTCCTATCTATATTTATCCAGTTACTGTTTTACTTTTCCAAGAATTGTGCTACATTACATGAAGTAGTAGGACATTATCCAAGTATCTCTTTATGAACAAAAATTGGCACAGCCTATTATAATCCCTCTTGTATCTTGCAATTTATTCTGATGTTCTTTACCTTTGCATATATACACCTTAATTTATCCACTTTTTTGCCCTAATCTATATTTCTAAATCCATGCATCAAATTCCACATCATCATATCTTGCTTGTCTTGCAACCACTTGATGAAAATTATTTTTGCTCAGTTCTTCCACATAAATTTCATCTACAGTTCATTTATATTGGCTTCTGCTATTCAGTTTCATGAACTATAACATAACCGGAGCGGATAACACGGAAAGGAACGGACGCGGGGAGGACGCAGAGCAGATGGAAAGCGGATGCGGAATGGAAGCCCAGCGGATGGAAGCGGATGGGAGCGGATAGCACATCCGCTAGGCTTCCGGGGGACCTCAGCAAAGCGGACGCGGAACGGATAGTGGATGCACAGCGGACGCCGAGCGGATGAAGCGGATGCAGAGTGGAAGCCTAGCGGATTCACAGCAGAAGCCTAACGGATGCCTAGCGTTAATTGCGCATGCGGGGAGGATGCATTGTGTAAGCCCCGCGGATATCAGGGAAGCAGCTCGGAAGCAGGTCACCATTCAGAGGAAAGACCTGCTGCCGGACGGATTGACAGCCTTGCCTGCCCTGCCTGCATGCCTGCCTTAAAGCCTTGGTGCCAGCCTTGCTGCAAGCCTCCCTGCCAGCCTTGCTGTCTGCCTGCCTGCCAGCCTTGCTGCCAGCCAGTCTGCTTGCCAGCTTTGGTGCCTGCCTTCCTGCCAGCCTTCGTTCATGCCTGCCTGCCAGCCTTGGTGCCTGCCTGCCAGCCAGCATTCCTGCCAGCCTTGGTGCTTGCCTTCCTGCCAGCCTTCCTGCCAGCCTTGGTGCTTGCCTGCCTGCCAGCCTTGGTGCATGCCTGTTTGCCAGCCTTGGTGCCTGGCTCCCTGCCAGCTTTCCTGCCAGCCTTGGTTCCTGCCAGCCTCCCTGCCAGCCAGCAACCCCACAACCATGGGGAAGAACAGAAAGCCTCAGCTATCTGCTGCCAGCCCTTACAAGAGGGACAGGGCTACCATCCCGCCCCCTGGCCCTCACTCTGGTTCTGCTGGGGCTTCTGCAGCACAGGCTCGCTCTTCTGGGGCTGGAGCTTCTGTTGCTTCTGCTTCTGGAGGAGCTGATGATGTGGGGGATCAGACAAGCACTCCAGCACCAGCCACCTCCACAGCACCTGGACCCTTCACCCCTGAGACTGAGAGACCAAGAGGAGTGCCAGAGACTCATTTTTGTTTTATAGCTTGTTGTTAATAAAGTCTATTTTTGATTCACACACTTGCTTCATTTCTTTTTTTTAATAAAGTCTTGGTGGAAACTTTTAGAAATGGTTTAAGCCTTTGCATGCTTGTGGGATGGGTTAAGATAGCAATGGGATGGGCAGGGATACCTTTGGGATGGGTAATAGCTGTGGGATGGGCAGGGATACCTTTGGGTAATAGCTGTGGGATAGATAAACCTCCAGTGTAAGCATAGTGGGACTGTATGGTCCACCCTCCCAGGTGCCACACCTATGGCCCTTTATTATCAATAACAATTTAATCATTGATCCACACATGTCAACATAAACACAACTCTTTATTAAATGCCCTGTTCATTGTAGGCCCACCCAACATACATGGCCCAATCTCATCCGTGTGATGAGACAGCCTCAAGTAAGCATCCATTAATCATCTATCATCCTGTCTTGCCACTCCACTGCTCCAGCTGGGGAGTTGCACCAGTATTTCAGGAGGTTGCGCTGCTTCTTCCCTTCACGTGAAGCTCTGTTGGGGCCTTGCACATCCTCAGTGTCTATCAGGTTTCGCCCTTGCCTCCATTCCCCAGGCTCCATGTCCCCATTGCCTTGCTGGAGGTCCACCAGCCTGTTCTGCAAGACTGGGTAGCGGGTGCGCATGAGATTGTACAGGATGCAGCAAGCTTTTACAATCCTCCTCACGGTCTCTGTGCGATACTGCATGGTGGTGAGAAGTACCTGGAACCTGTTGGCCAGGATGCCAAAGGCGTTCTCCACCACCCGCCTTGCCCTGGACAGCCTGTAGTTGAAGATCCTCTCTTCACGGGTGAGGCATTTGGAGGTGTAGGGCTTCATGAGGTAGGTTCTGAGGGAGAAGGCGTCATCCCCCACGATGAAGTAGGGCACATCTTGCATGTCGTTGGGCAGGGGGTCTGGATCTGGGAAGCCCACGATGAGGTTGCCTTCCAGCCCCTCCTTGAGGTGACTGGCGTTGTATACCTGGGCATCTGAAGATGAGCCGTTGCCTGAAGCATTGATGTACATGAACTTGTAGTCAGCATCGACCATGGCGAGAGGATGATGCTGAAGAAGCCCTTGTAGTTGTGATAAGAGGACCCTGAGTTGGCTGGCGCTTTTCAGGCCACATGCTTGCCATCGATGGCTCCAACGGTGTGGGGGAAGTTCCACTTCTGATACCACTGCTCTGCAACTTTGTTCCATCCTTCTTCAGTGGAGGGGCACTGGAGGAGCTCCTCCATGTATTCTTCGATGATGGCCTGCACCACTTCTCTGACCACAATGCTGATGGTGTTGTGTAGCACCCTCCAGCTGTACTGCATGCTCGTGTATGTGGTCCCTGAGGCCAGGTGGTGCAGAGTGAGTGCCACCTTGAGCCCAGGTTCCAGGCTGGGCCGGAAGTTGTTGTTTGCCTTGGTCAACCTGGGTGTGAGCCGCTGCACAACTTCATTAAACATGGCTGGAGGCATCCTCATGAAGTTCTGGAATGCCCGAGTGTCTTTGTTCTTGAGCTCCACCATCAGCTTGTTGTACAGTCCGTCCTCTGCTCTTCTGGCGAACCATCTTCGTACCCAGATGCTTCTTGGCCGCCTCTTTTTCTTCCTGTAGTAGAGTTCACAGAGCCTGTAGATGGCTTCGCACTGTTTCAGAAGGATGGTGGCTGTCAAAAGGACTTTGTTACGATCCACAGTGGACATGACTGGATGCTGTGGAAGAGGAAGAGTCCGATGAAAGCTGCAATGGTCTGCACCGCAGGGCTGCTGTTCTGAAAGTGAGACCCAGATGAGTTACTCCCCCTTTTTATAGGCAGTATAGGTTTTCCCCTATGTGTTCCTTTGCATCCTCTAGGCATCCTCTAGACATCCTTAATATCTGAGATAGGTCCCATCTGCGAACGTTTTTTCCATTTTAAATGCTTTGTTTCTGTGCTGCATCCGCTAGGCATCCGTTCTGCATCCGTTCTGCATCCATTCCGCTTCTTCCCCGTGTCCGAGCGGATGCGAGTTGCGCGGATGCGAAGCGGATGCCTAGCGGATATAGCGGGTGCGTAACGGATGCAGAACGGATGCCTAGCGGATGCAGAACAAATTGGATACATTTTCCACTCAAAAGTTTTGAGCAACTCAAAACTTTCTGAGCGGATGAAACGTCCATAAACGGATGCTGGACGGATAGAGAGGAAGCAAGACAGAGGCAGTGAGTACAGAATGGATACATCACGTTAACCAACGGATGGCAAGCTTTTTTGTCCATTTTACATCCTCTTTGCATCCGTTGGTGCAGTGTGACAGGGGCTTTAGATCTATATAATCCCATGATGTTAGACAGTTTTGACAACTGAGTCTTGTCTGATGTGGTATATTTCAACCCAGTGCAGGGTGTAGGATTTCTCTGTGTTGCCGTGATTCTTTGGAGGTTGTGTGCAGTTTTTTCCCAATTGTGGGAACTCATGATGCAACCTACTACCCAGTCTGCCCATTTCTGCTGCTATATTGTGGCTTGGATTTTACAAATTACTTTTCCACTCATAGCTTCACATCACAGCATAAGGAAGGACAAGGATAATATTAGCATCTTAATTTCCCTTTTGTGCTGCATAGAGATGACATGATTCTTACTCTGTGGTTCTTACACTAGTTCCAGAGCAGGTGACTGAACTAATCATATTTTTGTACTCTCAATCTTTTTGTCAGAAATTAAAATTATCACACCAAAATGATGAAGTGTTTTCTAGACTGGAAAGTGGAAACAATCAGGATATAAAACTGCTGATGGAACTTATAATTTTTTTTTTTTAGATCAATATTTCCAAACCTTGGCAGATTCTAGTTTCCCCTTTCTCAGTAGTGCCCTTCTGTCTGGGAATTCTGGAAAGTTCTATGATGGAATGTAATTGGAAGGTGGATCCCCAGGAGGGAGGGGATCAGAGGTGATATTCAACAGGTTCTGACTAGTTCTGGAGAACCATTAGGGGACATTTTGAGTAGTTCGGAGAACCGGCAAATATTACCTCTGATCCCATCTGCCCCCATCTAGTCTCTGCCTCCCGAGTCCAAGCTGATTTACTAGATTTTTTTTTTTGTTGCACTGCACAGGAGAATGGAGCTGGAAAGCAGGTTAGTGGGGTGGGGAGGGAAAGGGATTTTTCAGTAACCTTCCCCCAGGAGGGGGGTGGGAATTGAGATCTTACAGTATCCTTCCCCTGCAATGCCCACCAAGCCACACCACACCCATCGAGCCAAGGCCACAGAATTGATACTAAAAAATTTTGAATCCCACCACTGCAGGAGGTACATTCCAGAGGAGTAAGAGATAACTTTGTGTGACAAAAAGAGGGTGAAGCACCCCCTCCCCCATATTAAACAGAGTACTCTGTAGGTATAGATCAGTTGGAGAGCTCAGTCTGGCAAGATTTTGTCTATGAGTGTGAAACAATAAATAACTTGGTTTAGAAGTATTACTACCTGTTATTCTTGGTTTAGGCCTGAAGGTCCAAACATCTCGAAGCTACAGGATTGGGAATCTGTAAATGTTAATATTTTCCCCCAATGGCCACAGGTAGTATTATAGAATCAAGTATGGTTTCCAAATGTTGTCCTCTGTCTGACCACATTGAATTTGCTCTTTTGAATTGGATTCCATGAATGAATGCACAAACTTTACTAAATGCTGGAGTTTTACTTATTCTATTATCCTCTAGTTAAGGCATTAATATCATAGGTAAGATAAAAAATATATACTATATTTCCTCCATATACAATTAACTAGAGATCTCAAGAGATTAAATCAATAAATTCTGAGGATGGAAACTGTTTACTGAATTTAAATGATAACAGATTATTTTTAACTGACATGAAATGATTCCTTGTAATTTTAAAAATTGACCAGGAAAAATAAATCACATCAATTCTGATTTTTAAAAATAAACTTCGGCTTCCTCACTTTTCCTTTGGTTCTATTAGACTTTTAACCCTTGCATAGATAGCAATAACTTGATAGGTATGTGTTGCAAGAAGCAAATGGAGCAGAAGATATGTATATTTATACTGAAGTGTATGAAGCTTCCTTTAAGATAAATTCCAGTTACCCTTCACAGGAAAAGTACACAGGCTTTGCTTTGCAAAGTCAAGCACTTAAGTGGAACACAATGTCTGTGACACTACTGGGACACAGGATGCCCATTTCATACATATTTTAATGCATATTTACCTCCCTCTACTGGAGAGCAAAAAGCTCATGGGAATACAGAAAGGCTCTTTACTAGGGGAAAGAAAAAGAATAAGAATAAAATTAACTTTTCTAAATGTCCTTAAGTTTGATATGCAAGATACTTGTTCCAGAAATCTTTAATTTGCAGATATCTGCCAAATTAAAACAAAATTAATCCAAGATAATTACTCTATCCTTAGGCTATAGTCAAGAAACACCAAGCTCTATTCCTGGGTTGCTATGCCATGAAAGAATGATGATGTGTTATCTTTTGAAGTCCCTTTCATAGTTTCTGCTTCTTCTCTGTGATAGAATAGTAGATCTCCAGAGTCAGTGGCACAAAGCTCTACTCGGAATTGCCCAAGAAAAATAGGGGCTCTGTGATGATGTTAGGGTCAAATTATTCCTTCACCAACTGAGTTTTGCACTGCTTGAAAGTCGCTGTGATCTCCAAGGCCTCCTGTGGTGAAAAGGAGCAAATCAACCCATCATTCCACTGTTCTCCTAAAGCACACTAAACATGGCAGAATTAAAAGCATTAGAGGAAGACAACATTACTGTCAAATACATGCTGCACTTTCTCCAGAGTGCCCATCAGTTATATGGGAGTGGATGATAGAAGGGATAAAGCGGAGAATTTCATTTGTACCAGATAAGTAAATAGCATATCATATATCTTGTATAAGATGGAACATATTCATTTTACTAGTGCAAGCGGCAAACTTATCATCATCATTAAAAAAAATCTCTAAGAACAATATAGATATCAATATTATTATTTGTTTGGGATCCAAAAGCAGTTTGGAAAGCTGATTTAGAGTTGAAATTATAAAAGAATTAAATTATCCTTCCTACAAAACTGCTAAATTGATTATAGCTATGCCACATTATATATACTTTGCCTCATTCAGGCACATTTTGCTGCAACACTGGCTTAGATTCTTGAATTCCATCACTTACCTTGATAATGAATTGGAATGAATATCAGTTTTATAATGAGGCAGAGGAAAAGGCTACCTTAGGTAGAAGAAGCTGGGAGGTGACAAGAAGCTGCTGAAGGAAACAGTAATGTGCCACATGGTCTTAACAAATTTAAAATATGTGGACTTCAACTCCCAGAATTCCCCATCCAGCAACACCCAATTTTGGAAGTGATGGATGGGGAAGAAGTTCACACATCTAGATACCAAGTTTGAGAAACATTGTATTAAGACAGCCCAGATCCAATCAAGATAGTAGCAGGATCAAAACTTTCACTCACAAATTGTCTGTTTTTGATTGTTATCAATCCCATCAAAGTTTATTCACATTATATCAACTGATCAGTAAAACAACAGTAGAACACAAGAGTCTCACCTGGATGCAAATAATGTGAGGTATAAGCATAGTTTGGCAGGTAATTCTTGGTATGTACATATAACTGTATCCCATCAGAGGATTCCCCTTCCTTTAATAGTATTGCTGCCATCCCAATCTTTCCTTCATGTCCTAGAAAATATCAGAATGGTCAAATATTTTCTCAGAATAGAAAGACACAGGTTTGCGCTGGAGGAATAGCAAGAGAAAAAGGTTGACTTAACCTTTTGCTTTCCAACTGTTTTGCTCCTGTGGATTCCAGAACCCCTTTTTGGCGAGCCAATCATAAACCATTCATTGTAAAATGAAGAAATAAATACTTACAAAAGCACTTTAGTCTGAAGTGAAAAGGAGACTGTTTTTCACCCAGAAGGTCTCCCTTTCTGTCCACGCTGAGCCATATTTCTGTATGTGTGTGAGGGGGGGAAATCTGGAAAATCTCACTGCCAGAAATTGTTATTATATAATATTGGCATCTCCATTCCCAGTTTTCTAGAGGGTGTTGTTGAGATGGTTAAACTAAAATACAGCCCATGGATTGTGAATTTCAATATTCTAAGAATTTAATACCTGCTCTAATATACTATATTTTTCACACTGTAAGATGCACCTGACCGTAAGATGCATCTAGGGTTAGAGGAGGAAAACAAGAAAAAAAATGCATTAGGTGTCCCCATCAGAGTACTGTGAATATGGAGCGTCAAATATGGAACAGTGGTGTAGTGAGGGCAGGAGGCAGAGCCTGAGAGGACCACAGATGGGTGTCCTCATGTGTCAGCTCGGCCTATTGATTCCTGCACTGCAGAAAAGAGATATAAGAGATAGTCAATGACAAAGATAGAAGAGGTGGGGTTCAGCACTTTAAAAGGACCCTGCCGTGGCCTGGTTGCTGTTCACCAAAGGACCAGCATCAGTCCACTGTTGGAGACTCCTGAGGTAATATACTTCATGATCTATGACACAACATTGACTTCATAAGATGCACAGACATTTCCACCCACTTTGTGCAGGGGGAAGGAAAGTGTGTCTTATAGAGAGAAAAATACAGTAATATACCTGTTCTAATACAATTTATAACTGTGCAGGATAACAACTATCATCCAGTAGCTTTGGCCCACATGATTGCAAAAAATCCCAAAGTTCAAGGTGGTATCAATTTTTCAATAACTAAATAACCCCAAATTAATATTTAACTGATTTGTCCATCTAAAAGGCTGATTCAGTTGTTTTCTTTATTAACTTTGACACAATTGGAAAGGGCAACATCTGAACTATCATTCATATCAGATGGGATTTTAAACAAAACAAATTGGAAAAATAACTCATATCTTCTACCCCCAAACTTAAATGTTCTCTAAAATCTGGCTATCAAAAAGAACCCTGCATTTTTTTCCCTGCGGTTATTATGAATCATAATAAAATGTAAAACAACAGAAAAGATTGGTAACAATGCTTAAACTAGAAATCTCTATTTCTTGAAAATAAAAACAAGAACCAAAATATCAAACTTTGAACAAATACTAGGTAATTTTATAAGGTGTTGGTATGTTTAAATACCCACCCACAGAAAATAGATATTCAATAATCATTTAACCATTCATAATTACTCTTCCAAAATGTTCCATAGGTTGCTTTCTGAATATTTTTGTCATTAAACCTTTAAATGTGTATCCTCCATGCCTTCAAAACCTATTTCATAGCCTACTAGTGCTACCAGCCTCCCAAAAATCTGCCTTATTCATTATTTTAAAAATATTGTTGAACATTAAGTTAACATTATTAAAACATGCTATTTTTAGCTTCAGTTTGTAACTAGTCAGCATTTCACAATAACTATTTTTTATTAGCATGTGTTATAAACTGTTTCTGAAATACTTGAGTTCACTCTTGTTATTCAAGAAAATAAGACCTTATCCAATATTTGCAATGGGAGCAATGTTCCTAAGGATTGTGACTGATAGGTCATGCAATGCCGGGTATAATTCTGGACATTATTCTTTTATAGCCATTAAGATTGCTTTCTGAAAGAATACACTCTGATCTACTTGGCACAAGTACTCCATATACATTTACTTCTTACTTCTTCCAGCATCACAAGAATTGTCTCAACTTCTGTAGTAGCCACATTCTCTCCTTTCCACCTACAATATAGTGAAAAAGAAGTGATTAGCACCACTTGTTCATTTTATAATTGAATTTTCTCCAAAAACAAAAAAAACCTTCATTTATTACTAAACTTTCATTTATTACTAAAGCATCAGATGAAGTGATCTAGTGCAGGGGTCCCCAACCACCGGGCCCCAGACCGGTACCGGTCCATGGATCATTTTGTGCCGGGCCGCAAAGAATGAATAATCATGATTAAAATATATATAAAAATATGTTTTTAGTAAAGAAACAGTAAAGAAGCCCTTTACTACTGGGGAAGAATTGATATTGCCGGTCCTTGAAAAAGTGTTTCTGCGTGAAACTGGTCCCTGGTACAAAAAAGGTTGGGGACCACTGATCTAGTGATTAAGGCACCAGGCCAAATTTCAGCCCTTCTGTGTTCCCTCGGAATATTGTTCCTGATTTATATCAGATTCAGACTGGAGACTTCCTTCTTCACAAGTTATTTCTTGATCTATTTTCTCTGTTTGAAAGGCTCAAGCTACTATATTCCTGTGTCTTTCAAAGTCCATAGACCATATACAGCTGAAGTTTGGTTTTTGGAAGCTTTTTGCTTATTCCTTACTAAAAATTTTCACTGGTTATACTCCACAGTACACATACCTGCACACACAAAATAAAATGAAAGGGAGGGAGGAAGGAGGGAAGGAAGGAAGGAATTTATTGATTGTAATGCGACTCTGTCCAGTTAGTGTTCTCATTTCATAGCCAGATATATGGAACGTAGATTATTTATTTGTCAAAAAGCTTACAATATAACAGAAACAAGAATAAACATACATTTAAATACAAGAAATAGGAACTAATAATTGGGGACAATAGGACAGGGACAGTAGGCACGATTGTGCGCTTATGCACGCCCCTTACAGACCTCTTAGGAATGGGGTGAAGTCAACAGAGGTTAGTTTGAGGGTAAAGGAGTGGGTGTTTGAGCAGGTGACAACAGAATCAGGCAGTGAGTTCCAGACATTGACCACTCTGTTGCTGAAATCATACTTCCTGCAATCAAGTTTGGAGTGGTTTACATTTAGTTTATATCTGTTGTGTGCTCTAGTGTTGTTGTTGTTGTTGATGTTAAAGCTGAAATATTCATTAACTGATTTGAGGTTGTAACATATGATTTTATGTACATCTTAAGTCTAATCTTAGTCGGAGTAGTTCAAGGTTGTCTAAGCCAAGAATCTCAAGTCTGGTGCTGTAGGCTATTCTGTTGTGAACAGAGGAATGTAGTACTCATCTGGTAAAATACTTCTGGACTCGCTCAATTATATTTATGTCAGATATACAGTGCAGATTTCAGACAGCAGAGCTGAATTCAAGTATTGGTCTAGCAAAGGTTTTGAATGCCTAAGTTAGCAAAACAGTATTACCAGAGGAGAAGCTTCGTAAAATTAAATTTACAACTCTTAAAGGCTTTTTGGCAATACTGTTGCAATGAGCTTTGGCACTTAGATCATTCAGTATGAGAACTCCAAGGTCCTTGACAAAGTGAGGGTGATCAACAAGGTCATATCCACCTAGATTGTATTTGGTATATAGATTTTTTTTACCAATGTGTAGGACAGAGCATTTGTTGGTAGATATTTGGAGTTGTCAATTGTTAGACCATTCAGACACATAATCAAGGTCTTTTTGAAGGATGGTAGCATTGACGGTGGTGTTGAATAGTTTAACATCATCAGAGAAGAGGACGCAGTTGCCCATTATTGTCTTCAGCTGCTTGTTCTTGGGCATGAACTAGCTGGAAATGAAGCTGGTTTAAAAAAGCTATTCTGGCTTTCATTCATTTCTGCCACTGTGCCCACAGGTGTGCTGCTTTGATAATTAGAACAGCCCTCCATTGCTGGATTCCCACCCTTCTTTTTGCCTTCCAATGAAGCTTAGAAAAGAGACAACTCAGCAGCCCAGAATAAAATGGTTGCTGAAAAGAAAATACACATTGGCCAGTTGGAATGGAAGCATTAATATATGACAGAATAAAAAAATAGCAGACAGTCAGGACTGTCTTGTTTGCCCCAAAGAGGCAAAACTGTCAGTTTTAGAATCTAGTGGTTAAGGCACCAGGCCAAAAATCAAGAGTCCATAAGTTCTAATCCTGCCTTAACTATAAAAGTCATTCAGGTGACTTTAGGCCTGTCACTCTCTCTCAGCCCAATCCTCCTCACGGAGTTGTTGTTGTAGGGGGAAAAAGGAGAAGGAAGAAGGTTTGTTTTTTTACTTATTTATAAAAATAAATCTTTACTTATTTATAAAAATTTTAAAAAGATGGGAGCAAGCAGGGAATGGATATCAGCTTTTAGTGTCTGTGGGACTCACCAGAAAGTATCTCCCACTTGGTCCTGGAAATATATAAACCCACCGTGGTCTTGCATCATGAGGTCACCACTGTTAAAGTAGCTGTCTCCTTTTTCTAGGACATCTTGGAGAAGTTTCTTCTTTGTTTTCTCAAGATCTCCTGCATAGCCATGGAAGGCAGTCTTCTTGGTGATCTTGCCTACTAGTAAACCTGTTTCAACTGCAATTAGGAATCAATTAATATTCATTCCCGAGCAAGCACATTATTTCCACATATTTCCCTTTGGGTTTTCCAGAAAACATTCTATTTTTTTTAATTAAAAACAATTAAAGATTGATTTACTTATTTAAGTTGGTAAGTTAATAAAAATGAACATGTCATATTAATTCTGGCTATAATATATGTATACGAAAAACATTTCTAATTCTCAAAAGTAATAAATTACATTCAAGCAGTTGCTTTTATGTGAAGGAAAGCATAGTTCTAGAAAAGTGAATTTAATGTAGCCTTCTTATTGTTAGCCTGAAACTTATGAAACTTTTTCTAATTGATTGATGCAGCCTTTTGTTTTAAAAAGGTAACCATTATTTGATTCCCATTTTTAAGCTCATAAATATACATACTCTAAACTGTACAGGTAGTCTTTGACTTATGAACACAATTGAGCCTAACATTTCTATTGCTAAGTGAGAGATTTAATAAATGAGTTTTGCCTCATTTTACGACCTTTCTTGCCATACTTGTTAAATAAATTGTTGCAGTTTGTAAAATCAGTAATACTCAGCCCTCACAAAGGAGACAAAGGGGCTGCCACTTTATTTTCTTTTGCCCTATATTTTTCACTTCCTGCCCCAACAATAATGAAGGAAAAATTCATAAGGACATTCATTTTTCACTCTTCTCTCATAGATACAGGCATGAAAAATGAAAGGGCAATAGAGACATTATAAATGTATTCAATTCTTTTTTAAATGCATCCAGGTTAGTAGTCATTGCATATGTCATATTAACAAGTGAATGTGTACAATTGGAGAGAGGGGACTGAACTACACTTGACTTTTCGTTGGGACCAAGAAAACAAAATTAGACAATTTAATTTACATTTTAATAACATCTTTATTACCCATTTAATAGTTCTTTATTTATCACATTGAAAGGTCTGAGGTCTGAGGCCACAGGTGAACTTGTGTGCTTCACAAAACATAGGAGAAAAATTAGGATACATTCTAATATGCATAACTGGTCTGCAGCTTTTGTATTGAAAACCCAAGCTCAAGAGTAATGCTAGTTCCAAACAAATCTCTAAAAAAAAGCCAAGGCTTTGCTGGATGGTCAGTCTTTCCGTCACGTAAGTCATCTAATCAGGTAGCACCTTTTCCAAGTTTTATTAAAAAGCTTTAGGCAATTGTGAGTTTAACTCACTCCACTGAATGCACAGAGCATCCTGTGAAATTAAAATGTTCTGACATCACTTGTCTTTGTTTTGAGTCTCAGCAGCAGACTTATGTCTATTAATTATTTTGCACAAAGTTTGCCTGTTTATCCAATGTAGAATCCACATCAGTTTCCTTCTGATTGTTGCCATCTCAGTCTAACATAACCAATTTCTACAATATCAGGTCTTCATATGGAAAAAAAGAAATATGGTACTGATTTGGACGGTTTTGGTTGTTGTAGTATTGGAAATAAACTCGATGTGCACAGACTTGTTTATATATTTGCAATACTTGCAGAGAACTTACAACAAATCAAAACATGCCCTGTCTAAGATAGTAACTGAGCACAGATTCAGTGGGTCATTTCCTGGCTAGCAACAAGGGCCTCTCTTCACTGCTCAGATTCACAACAAACATGTAAACTCCATTTCTTCCTCCATAAAACGGGGAAAAATAAACTGGTTTTTGTGAATTTATCATCTGTAATCTCCAAAATACCATATTTTAATCTCTTTTCCCAGGCATAAAGTGCAGTCTTCACGTTGGTATCCCAAAAGCTGGGGGATTGGATTAATCAGATTTCTCCAGAGGTTTCATGTAACCACTCCCATGAAACTGAACTTGCAACTCATTCACTGCTGTGATCAAGTGACTGTTTTGTGGAAAACTCATATGTGGCACTGAGACAACCAAGGACTTAACCCCCAAGGTCTGAATATGACCAATGGCACAAAGAAGACCCATTTTTTCATTGGAAGTTGCGTATAACTTTGCTTTCACAAAATCCAATTCATTTCCAAATGTATTTTGTATTAACATACCTGTGGCCACTGCGATGCAGAATCCTTTTTCATTCCTCATAATCTCATTATGGTCAATATCATATTGAATTAATTCAAACTTTGCCAGTTTCTGAAGCAGAACAAATAGAAATTGGTAAAGGCTGCAAGGCAGAAATTCTAAACAACTCCAGCAGTTGGTCAAAAGAACCCCACAACTCTTTGTGTGCCCCTTGAACTAATGCTCCCAGTTTGATGACTTCTAAATGATAGAATTCTGTACTATTTTTCAAACATTAAAATTAATACAGCTGGGTGGTGATTTTGGGGTGTTTTTACTTTATGTTTTAAAATAGAAATCCTTAAAGGAAACAAAACCCAGGGGATTTTCTGGTCTCAATCTTTTAAGGCAGAGCTATCAAACTCCCAGCCCACAAGCCAGATGCTGGCCATGCCCACACCTGGTTTTGCAAAGGAGGAAAAAACTCCTGCCGTGATCATGTGAGTCTGACACCCCTGTCTTAAGGGATAGAAATTGTATCCTTGTCATTTTCCCTTCAGAGTACTGATTTAGCATCTTCAAATGTACAGTTCATAAAACTATCTTCCCTCCAGTAACATCAAGGGATATATGTAGCCCTCTGCCACCTTATCCGAATCATACTAAGAGACTGATTGAGTTGGATGAGTGACCAGAACATATCCAATAGGCTTTGTAGCTGACCAGAGATCTAAATCAAGTTTTCCATTTTTAATATACTGCTCTCCTTTCAGGATTAGCAACCTAATGCTCTTCAAGTGTTTTAACCAAATCCTACTCACTCTTGCCATAACCATGCTGATAAAGGTATAATCACAGATATATCAGTGATCACATGTCAGGTGCCATATGTCCAAATATATTACCCAGCTTGTAAGCACAATAACAATTAAATTCAAAGATCTAATAGAGAATGTGATAGGAGCTTCAATGGATCTTTGATCCATTGAGTATTTTAAAGGAGCATGAAGAAGCTTGAGATATAGCGCTTATCTTATCATCCCTCCTGACAGGTCAGACCAACTGGACCTTCAGACTCTCTCCAAAGCTTTGAAGAGAGAGCATCTGGAGCTAGAGTTTGTAAATAGCACTGTGCAACTTCATCTGAACTCAGTACAGGGATGGTGTATCATTGACAGTCTTCTGCAGTTTTGTAATAGTGAAAAACCAATATTTGGTTGTTCTGGTGTGCAAGGATCACAGAAGAGAGATTTATACTGTCAGCTGCAGATCAATAAATTTGAAGGCTTGTCTCTTTTTTTATATGTATCATTATGGATGACATAGATCAGGGGTCCCCAACCATCGGGCCCCGGACCGGTATCGGCCCGTGGATCATTTTGTACCGGGCTGCAAAGAATGAATAATCATGATTAAAATATATATTTTATATGAGCTAAAGCTAAGAAGCCCTTTACTATTGGGGAAGAATTGATTTTGCCGGTCCTTGAAAAAGTGTTTCTGCGTGAAACTGCTCCCTGGTACAAAAAAGGTTGGGGACCACTGACATAGATTATCAAGAATTTGCAAGCCAAGCATTTTACTACACCAGCAGAACAATTCATTTGCCCCCCCCCCCCCACATATATTAGTTGATCAGATGATGTCACTACTATCTAATAGATAGTCTAACTTGTATGCCATCTTTCACCATAATTTTTCCCGGCCACAGAAGATTTAGGGGGCAGGTCCTCAGAAATTTGCCCAGTTCTGATTACTTGAAAATGCAAATATTCCTCATCTCACTCATCACCATATTAGTGATAATCTGTTATGAACTTTTTAGAGTCATAATAACTTTCTTCTAAGTTTTTGCAGAATTCTGTATGTTCTCATATGATGTCCTTCCTTTAGAGATGTCATAGACTCAACTGTGTATTTAGTTGATGTCACTTTCAGCTGTGCCAAATTTTTTTTTACAAAAAATAATTTAAAACCCTTGCCAAAATTTTAAAAAACTTCTCCATGGAATTAATTGGCTGAAATATTCCTTTGGTCATATGGTTTATATCTCTTTGTAATAGGTATGACAAACCTAGAATGGCACAACAGTACCCCCTGGTGTATCTAATACATTAACCTCTTGCTGAGATATTTATATGGCATTCCGAGTTTGCTTCTGATTGAGCAACTTCTATGTAAACATTTTAGACAAAGCCATAACAGACAAAAATCAGTTTTTATCATTATCCCACCAGATCTTTCAAGAAAGTGTATTAAAAAAATAAGCAATTTTTTGACAAATCTAAGGCATCCTTGCCTAGGCAAAGCATGTTTTCCCCAAAAAGCTGGATTTACATTGTTTCCTACACCTTGTGAAACTATGATACTATCAGGAAAAGAGAAAAAAGGAGAACCTGATGTAGAAGATTCAAATAATTTCCCTCTTCTACTGTTCTCTTTAAAGCAAGGCTATCAAACTCCCAGCCCACGGGCCAAATATGTTGGCCACATTCACGCCCGGTTTAGCGAAGGGGGGAAAAGTCCCTATATGTCACATGACACTACCATGATGATGCGAGTTTGACACTCCTGCCTTAAAGGAACCCTAAAATAAGTTTAATCAATAATTTATTTAAAGAGGTAATAAACTAACAAAGATTTAATGTGCTTACTGGAGACCAGAATATCATGTTTATTCCTAATTCATTCAAGATGAATTAATTACTTATTCAGGTGTGAATACCATTACACTATATCACAATAAATTGGTCGTCCTTATTCATCCATGTAGTTTTTATAAGCAATATGAAGCTCACAACTTCATGAAAGGAAGGAACCTCTTTCCCTCTAGGAAGTTTCTACAAACATGAGTGAGTACAAAGTACTCCTAATTAATTCAAATGGAAGTAATCTATCACTGATCACCAAAAAAATGAGAAGAATTATAAGTATTTTTTTCCCAAGAGGCAAATTTCCATTTGTCATCTAGACCTTTCATCCCAACATGCATGTTGCCTCTCAGGTGCCTGAATTCAAGATATGATGGAAAGACTGACAAGCCTTTGCAAGTCTAATGGGCCTTATCAGACCTTTCTTATTCATTCATATGGTCATAAATGATATGCAAAGCATGTCCTTGAGGGTATAACAAGTGATTTTATGGCTTTTGAGAAGAGAATGAAGAAGCTTAGGGGACAAGTGAATTTCTTATTGCTACTTCCCACTGAAAACAAAACTCAGGAAAATGAAAAGGTTTTTCTAGTGAACTTTTGCTGGCAACATTGGTCCATGTTTGGATTCCAAATTGGTGCAAGCATATAGAAAGGAAAATGGTTTTGCAGATGTAGAATTCATCTCACAAAAGTGGGGAATGATGTTTTTGGAAAACAACTGGCTAACCTGATCAGAAGGTTTTAAACTAAAATAAAGGGACACAGTCATGGACGAGTAATACATTGGCAAGTAATAAACTGAACACAGTAGGAAAGCAAAACATTTGGGAAGTGACTAGTTTAAGTTTTATAAAGGGGGAAAGGAAAAAGGAAATTGAACATAGGGAGTTTATCCAATTATCTCAAATGCCTCTATACAAAAAAAAGGTACTCTATAGGTAACATACAATATGAGCTGAATGTCATGAGGCACAGAATCAAGTATGATATTATAGGGATCATAGAAATAAGGTGGATGAATTCTAGTGGTAGAACATTTGATTTAATGACATTTGGATTAAAATAAGCTAACAGAAAGGGTGGCTTACTAGAAGTCTGCCATAGACAATCAAATCAGTCACAAGTGGTGGAATGAAGATTTATTGAAGCAGATTAACTGAAGCTTTAAGACATAACTATGATAGAAACTTTTAAATCCTTTTGACATCTGTTTTAGTTCTGTCAAATACGGATAAATGCTTGACTTTTTTTCTTTGAAAAGGCTCGAGTGGGTTTGAGAAATCTAAATATGTCTTTAACAACAAGAAGGAATTGGCTAATAATGTTAAAGTGACTCATTGTTAGAGTTGGTTAAAAAACTAATTAAAAACCAGTTAAAACATGCCATGGATTTTTGGAACGCTAATTTTAACAATGAGAGAGAAAGACAGCGCTCTTTAATAATTGACCTAATCCTTAACAATGGAAATCAACTGGATAACTTTGGATAGTCACTGTTTCTCAGCCCTAGAAGAAAGGCAATGACAAACCACTTGCAAAAAAACTTGGGACTACAAAGATGCCGGAGAAGTATTGTTACCCCTTCAAGAAAAAGGATTCCAATAATCATCAACCAGTGATCTAACTTCAATATCTAAAGGCCCAGTCCCACTGTACTTACGGATACAAAGAGGATGTAAAACGTTAAAAAAAGCTGGAAAACGCTGTGCATCCGTTGTGTACTCATTGCATACATGTTTCATATGGTCTATCCGTCGAGCATCCGTCCACTGCGATTTCACCCGCGCAAGAAGTTTTGAGCTGCACAAAACTTTGTGAACGGATGAACCTTCCGCCGTGTATGATGTAAATCCACGACATATGAGCAACAAACGTTCTATGTCCGTTATCATCCGTTAAACATCCTCTGTATCCTCTCTGCATCCTCTGGGCATCCTTGCAACTCACATCCGCTGCAGCTGAAAATGGAAAGAGGGAGGAAAGAAAAGGTACATGGAACTCTATACATCATTAGTAGCATGGAAATAGAAAGGATTCGCAGTGAACGGTTTGCATCCGATATACATCTGTGCAGCATCCCCTTTCTTTTCTTTAGCCGTACATGATGCATCCGCTTCATCTACTATGCGTCCGCTTTGAAATTTTCCCCCGGAACCCCTTCAGAGGTGTCATCCGCTTCCATCCGCAAGGCTTCCGATGAACATCCATTTAACATCCCCGCTACATACTACCCACGTCCGTTCTTTTCTGTTCTGTTTATGCAAATTTTTGCCACATTTTGGAGCAGATGACAACGGATGGAGCCACCCCAGAAATTTTGCTCGTCCGCTATGTCCTTTATGCATACGTTTTGCATCCATCGGCCAGTGGGACTGGGCCTTAAATAGTTGTTAGAGCAGATGATAAAACAGGGCATTTGTAAGCATCTTGAAAACAATGTCAGGATTGCTAGGAATCGGCATGATATTGTCAAGAATAGGTCAGATAGAACAAATATTGTCTCTTTCTTTGACAAAACAGTTACCTTGGCAAATAAATAATAGAACAGAACAACAGAATTGGAAGGGACCTTGAACCCTTGGCTCAAGCAGGAAATCCAACACTATTTCAGACAAATTATTGTCCTATCTCTTCTTAAAAGGAAATGAAGAGAATGTTATGTATATATTTACCTCAGTTTCAGCAAAGAAACTGATTTCTTAACTTCAGAGATTCAGCATTCATAGCAGTAGATAAAGAGCAGAACGCAGTAGGGTCCTACAGGGTTTTGTTTTAGGCCAATATTAGTCAATCTTTTCATGAATGATTGGAAAAACAAAATTGATGAGCTGCAAAATTGATGACAAAAAACTGGAAGATGTAACCAATATTCAGAATGATAGAATGAGACCAATCCATATTCTAATCTGGACAGGTTGAAAGACTGTGGCGAGAGGAACAAGTTGTCCTTCAACCAGAAAACATTATATTTAAATAGCAACATTCTAGCTTGGATGAAAGCATTACACCAGGAAAAATCTTGGCCATGATGATTAACAATAAGCTGTACCTCAATGTAAGATAGCTGCTATAAGGACTAATTCTTTTGGAGAAGAAGCAGCAATGGATGTGTGAAATCTCACTGTGCCTCATGGAATGTTGGGCTTTATTACAGAACAGAATAATAATATTTGTTCAGATCATGGAATTAAAAAAAACCTAATCCTTCCCTCAGGATTTTTCCAAATGGGGATGTCTCTCCATTAATGGGACAAGGTGTCCTCTCCATTCTCATGGTCTTATCATTGGTGTGTATGTAATTGTACTAGGTCCCATTTTTCCTGTTACATTGGCCAAATAATTTAGCTAAAGCAAGTAGAAGCAAAGAAAGAAGTGCAGAATAGGAAATCAAAATTGATGAATCTATAATATTATCTCAAAGACCTGAAGCTACTAATTACAAGGTATTTGATTCAAATTTCATCTTCCTTTTTCATGTTTGTTTTTTATTTGTCTGAAATAATAATATTGTGTCCTTTACAGGATTGTTATAGTGGTTATGGAGTAACACATTTCAGAATAAGCAAATGTTAAATATTATTATAAGATATAATATATTATCCCAATGATTTAGTTGTGCTCCAAATGTGCTTGACTTCAGTCCCAGAAATTGACATACTGCTGCATAAACAGGGGTTGTTGGGAATTTGAGCTATTATAAAATCACTATTATTTATAGAGGCTAAACTAACATATTAACATTTTATTAATATAAAGAGTCCCTCTTAATGGAAGATGGGTAGTTTAGTTATATGACATATAAACAAACAAACAAATAAATATTCCTTTAAAAAACTAGCCAAGATGGAGCCGGCACCAGCTCCCTTGGTGAAATGCTCTCTGATGGTTTCTTTATTTCTTATTATTATCTGCAATTCACTATGGATTTCATACTCATGAGATCATCTGCTAAGAATTAGACAATGTTTCCTTAAGGAGCAACTTTCTGATTCTCCACCCCACCTGTCTTTACAAATGTGGAGGAGATTCTAACCAATTCCCCGGTGCTATGGATTACAACAAAGAAAGCAAAGCGACCATGCCGGAAGAGGAGACGAGGTAAACAAGCGGGAATTTTAAATAGACTAAATAATAGGGGGGAAAAAACTCCTCTCCCTTCAATCTTTCTGACTAATTTACACTCACTGGCTAACAAGATGAATGAAATTCATCTCTTAAATAGATGGAATTCTGATTTTCATAATTCAGCTGTTCTTTGTTTTATTGAAACCTGGCTTAATCCACAAATTCATGGGGACAACACCATATACATCCCAGGATTTCAGACATTTAGATCAAACAGAATTGAAGAGACATCAGGTAAAACAAAGGGTGGAGGATTATGTGTATATATCAACAACAGCTGGTCTCAGGATAGAACTATAATATATAAGTTTTGTGATGAAATAGAGTCTTTACACATCAATTGCAAGCCATTTTACTCTCCATGTGAGTTCTCTTCATTTCTCCTAATAGCTGTGTATGTTCCTCCACAAGCCTGTGTAAACAAAGCATGACAAACTCTTGCTGATCAAATTATGGAGGTTAAAGCCAAACACCAAGGTTCCCTTCCCATCATTTTAGGAGATTTCAATCAAGCAAATTTAAGAAAAGAGCTCGCAAAATATTTCCAGCATGTAAATTGTCCCATCAGAGGCAAAAATACTTTAGACCACTGCCACACAACAGTAAAAGATGCTTATAGGTCTTTACCATAAGCAGCTGTGGGACACTCTGACCTCTGCATGATTCACCTTGTACCTGCCTACAGACAAAGATTAAAACCATTAAACCAACAATTAAATCAGTGAAGACTTGGTCGGATGAGGCAAAGCTGAAACTCCAGGCCTGCCTTGATTGCACTGATTGGAATGTTTTGGAAGATGCCCTTGCAGACCTAGATGAGCTCACAGATACTGTACATCATATGTTAGCTTCTGCAATGACTTGAATGTGTTTTACTGCAAGTTTGAAAAGAAACTACAACCACCTATCTCCACAACCCACATCTCAAACACACCAACAACAGCCAAACCTCCTACAACTGGCCCCAATCCATTAGGCTCACAACCTCTGGTGATCACAGAAAAGGAAGTGCAAGATCTATTACACAGACAGAAGCCAGGAAAAGCACCAGGGCCAGACAAGATAACTCCTTCTTACTTAAAAGTCTGTGCTGACCAATTGGCCCCCACCTTCATCAAAATCTTCAATAGATCTCTAGAGATGTGCTATGTTCCTGCTTCAAACGTTCTACCATTATCCCAATGCCAAAGAAGCCCTCCATCAAGGAACTGAATGACTACAGACCAGTTGCTCTAACATCTGTAATCATGAAAATCTTTGAAAGTCTTGTGCTGTCCCACCTGAAAACCATCACAGATCCGCTGTTAGATCCCATGCAGTTTGCATACTGAGCAAATAGATTGAGAGATAATGCTGTTAACATGGCTCTGCATTACATCCTACAACACCTTAAATCTCCAAATGCAAGGGTCCTCTTTGTAGACTTCAGTTCAGCATTCAATATCATCATTCCAGACACTCTTCTAAGTAAATTAAACCAACTAGCGGTACCTGAACACACTTATAAGTGGATCATAAGCTTCCTAACAGACAGGAAGCAGCAGGTGAAGGTAGGCAGAATCACATCCAATACCTGTACAATCAGCACAGGGGCCCCCCAAGGCTGTGTGCTATCTCCATTTCTCTTCTCCCTGTATACCAAGGACTGCATCTCAAATGATCCATCTGTTAAAATACTGAAGTTTGCTGATGACACAACAGTGATTGGTCTCATTCGAGACAACGATGAATCTGCATACAGACAAGAGGTTATACAACTTGCCTCGTGGTGTAACCAGAACAATCTGGAACTGAACACACTCAAACCATAGAAATGGTGGTAGACTTTAGAAGAAACCCTCCTATACTACCACCTCTTACAATACTAGACAACACAGTATCAACAGTAGAGACCTTCAAATTTCTAGCTTCTACTATATCACATGACCTAAAATGGACACCTAACATCAAAAACATCATCAAAAAAGTACAACAAAGAATGTTCTTTCTGTGCCAACTCAGAAAGCTCAAACTGTCCAAGGAGCTGCTGATACAGTTCTACAGAGGAATTATTGAGTCTATCATCTGCACCTCTATAACTGTCTGGTTTGGTTCTGCAACCCAACAGGACAGACACAGACTTCAGAGGATAATTAGGACTGTAGAAAAAACAATTACTACCAACTGCCTTCAATTGATGAGCTGTATACTGCACGAGTCAAAAAGAGGGCTGTGAAAATATTTACAGACCCCTCACATCCCAGACACAAATTGTTTCAATTCCTTCCCTCAAAACAATGCTTTAGAGCACTGCACACCAGAACTAGACACAAGAACAGTTTTTTTCCCGAAAGCCATCACTCTGCTAAACAAATAATTCCCTCAACACTGTTCAACTATTTACAGAGTGTACATTACTATTACTGTTAATCTTCTCATCATTCCTTATCACCCATCCCCTCCCACTTGTGATTGTAGGACTGTAACTTTGTTGCTTGTATCTGTACGATTTATATTGACTGTTTCCTAATATGATTTGATTGTTGACTGTACCCTATGACTATCATTAAGTGTTGTACGTTATGATTCTTGATTCTTAACTAATGTACCTTTTCTTTTTGTATACTGAGAGTATTTTTACCAAGACAAATTCCTTATGTGTACAATCACACCTGACCAATAAAGCTGTTCTGTTCTGTTCTGTTCTGTTCTGTTCTATTCTATTCTATTCTATTCCTTCCAAAAATCTGGGATGACATGACTGGAAAAAGAGAGGTTTTAAACAGAAGGAATGAGCACATATTTATTTTGGTTATATTTAGTTGTGCAGAAATATGACAGCCTCTAGATTCTGATAATGCTCAACAGTACTATTTCATCATTAAGTAAGGTGGCCCCTAATTGGGAATCCTACAGTTGCCAAGATTGATATTCTTTTTGTAATATGTACTTCAAGTATATGGTATTTCACACAAAACTTTGTCCATTTAAAACTAAGAGCTTCTTTAGTGTTCACATACATACATCCATGTTTCTTAACCTTGGCAGCTTTAAGATGGGTAGGCTTCAACTCCCAGAATTCAGTCCATCTATCCATCTTAAAGTTGCCAAGGTTGACAAACACTGATACAGATATTGAAAGGGTGGGGTCAGCTAGACATCTAACATTAGAAAAGTAATATAATTTCTCTGGACAAAACAATTCCTATAACCTTCAAGCAGGCTTGAATTATAAGAATTGCAGTTCAAACAATAATTCTAAATTGAAGGTGCTACAGTGGTAACTGGGATTGTGTCCATCAGCTTCCTAGATTCTCTTCAATATGTCTGCAACATCCCAGTTTAATTTTGTTACCTTATAGAGGAAGTTAATCCTTCCTATAGCTCCAACTTTCTCAGTGTAGTTAATAAAGCCTACATTGCCTTCTGTAGCTCCATAGAACTCATAGACCTTAAGGCATCCAAATCGGTGCAGAAATTCTTTCCAGACTTCTCTCTTCATGCCATTGCCTATGGCCAGTCTCACACTATGGTCACGATCATTGTCCTTCTCCAAAGTTAGCAAGAGAATCTTTACAACATTCAATAATATTTATTGATATATAGTTTCTTTGTCCTCTATGCTAAATAAGGATCAAACATTATTCTTTTTAATCCTAATGTATTTATTTATTTATTTATTGATCTGTCAATCACTTACAAGATAACAGGTATAATTATCAACATAGTTATAAATACATGAAATGGATACGTATAAGAAAAATAAAAAAAGAAACAATAGGACAGGGACAATAGACATGATTGGTGCACTTATGCACGATCCCTACAGGCCTCTTTAAAAAGGGCTGAAGTCAATAATAGTCTAAGGTTAAAGTTTTTGGGGTTTGGAGAAAAAAAACCACAGACAGGTAGAGTATTCCAGACATTGACCACTCTGTTGCTGAAGTCGTATTTCCTCCAATCAAGTTTGGTGCGGTTAACCTTGAGTTTGTATCTGTTGTGTGCTCTTGTATTGTTATGGTTGAAGCTGAAGTATTACAGGCAGGACATTGCAATGTATGATTTGATATACTATATTTAGTTTGGACCAAAGGCAGTGTAGTTCTAGGTTTTCTGGGTCTAAAGTTTCAAGTCTGGTGGCATAAGGTATTCTGGAATGCGTAGAGGAGCAGTGAATTCTTCTTGTGAATTACTTCTGGACTTTCTCAACTGTGTTAATATCAGATAGATGATGTGGGTTCCAGACTGATGAGCTGTATTTAAGTATAGGTCTCACAAATGTTCCGTATGCTCTAGTTAGTAGTGTGATATTATCAGAGAAAAAGCTACGTAGGATTAGGTTAACAACTCTTAATGCCTTTTTGGCTATGTAGTTACAGTGGGCTCTAGCACTTAGATCATTAGAGATGAGTAGGTAAGGGTGCATGAGGAAAAATACACTATACTCAGTGACTTTGATGATGTACTTTTTGCATATTCATATTGCACTCTCTAGTGCTAAATTGGCTGGAAAGGTTGCAGTGATGTTTGGTGGACATAGATCAACACTTTTGCCTGCAGACTGAATACAGCCTATGAGAAATTCTGTGCTTTCTATTAGATTCCCACCAAGTTCCAACCATTCTTTAAGACCTCACCCATTCTCCTTGCTGCCCCTCCCCCCCATTATTTGTCTGAGCCAAAAAAAAAATACAGGTTGTCCCCACTTGCAACTGGTTGTTGAGTGACCCATTTGTAGTTACAACAAGCTCCCCAAAGCTACTTATAATCTGTGCCCCCTGGTCATATGAACAAATTTTGGGCACTAAGCCATCAGCTCATATTTATGGCTGTTTGCAGTACGTCATGGTTATATGACCACAGTTTACCAACAGTCTTGCCATAAATCAATGTTTACTGCCAGTTTCTTGCAAAAACTGCCCCAAAGAAAACAATGGATTTGATTGCAATATTCACTTAATGACCTCAGCATTTGCTTAGCAACTGCTATGGAAAAAGTCATAAAATCAATTCCAGTCATACATCCACTTTACAATCATCAAGATTTACATCACAATTTGAACACTACCTCTACCTCTTCTTTCATTCCAGTGGCTGATTGCAAAGAAGATATTTTCTTAGACAAAGTTATAAATATACTCCATTAAGTTCATAGCTTCCCTCCTGAGGACTAACCCCTATCCCCAATGCTAAACCCACTTTCCAAAACTGCAGATATGTTTTTAAAACAGACTCCCTTGTAATCAAGGGAGAAATGTCAAGGCCTCAAGGTAACTTTGAAGAAAAGTGCTATTGGAGACTGAAATATTGTTCCTTCAAAACAAACAACAGACACAATAGGTTTCAAAATAAATCTCTACTGAGGTCATTGGAGGTAGTTTTTAATTTCCAAATGTGAGTAGAAAGGGCAGAGTTTTCAGGAATGTATGAATGCAGAAGTTTATGTGTAAATGGAGTATTTGTATATGCATAATAAAGTTATATACCCAAGGTACAAGGAAAATGGCAGAATTATTCATTTTCATTCTTTGCAACCTTAATCTCCCTACCCTGCTCACCAAATTTATTTATTCATTAATCTGTTTATTAATTTATTTATATGCCTTTTTTTACCTTTGGTGCATTACATAAATAGTGCATTGTTTCGCCCACATATTGGATTACAGAAACCTGATATCACCTGCAGTCATTCCAAAAATTTGAAACAGAGAACTTCGGCCCTAAAACACATGTAGCTCCTTGTGAGAAAAAAAAAAAAGACATTTGTATGTCATAGTATAGCAAAACAATAGAAAAAAATATGTGCCAATCAAAAAGTGGAACAAATGGAACAACAGACTTAAATACCATCAAAGCAAACCAAAGTATGGGATTTGGAGTTTCTCCTATATCTCAGGCCTTCTTGAAAACCACCATCTCCTTGACTGAGTGCTAAAAACATTATATTGAAGAATGACTTCAGGGTGGAAGGTTGTTTTCATCAGAAAACTAGTGTGGGTTGATGTGTGGCTAATAAGCATTTTGCAGATCTGACAGCTGCTTTTTCTTTCAAATAAAATGTGACCACTAAAGAATACTTTTGAAAAATCAATCCCTGTGTTTTGGTCTGTTGATCAATTTGAACAAGTGATTCATCATGTTTTCTTGAAGACACATTTTTGTCATATTTAAATTGTCCTCTTCCCCCTTTTTCTTCATTTTCTCCAAATTCTCCAATTTCTCCAACATCTTAGCTATGGTGCAGCACCTATTCAATCTTGACTTCTTTTCAAAAAGCTAAAATGCATCAGTCCTAATTATTAATTGAATGGGAGACCATAAGAGCTGTAAACTAATCTTGGAATGTGACAAAAAGATGCTGGAAGACATTGGCAAACTACTTCTGTAAGTTGCTAAGAAAACAACAGCAAGGCATCCATATAGTCACCAACAGTCAAGCTTAGCTGAAAGGAGATTTAGAATAAAATAGAATAACAGAGTTGGAAGGGATCTTGGAAGTCTTCTAGTCCAAGTCCCTGCTTAGGAAGAAAACCCTATACCATTTCAGACAAATGGTTATCCAACATCTTCTTAAAAACTTACAGTGTTTGAGCATTCACAACTTTTGGAGGCAAGTTGTTCCACTGATTAATTATTCTAACTGTCAGGAAATTTCTCCTTAAGCCCATGTCACACTGCACCAACGGATGCAAAGAGGATGTAAAACGGAGAGAAACGCTTGCCATCCGTTGGAAAACGCGATGCATCCGTTGTGTACTCACTATGTCCGTGATTCATACTCTCTATCCATCCAGCATCCATCTACTGTGATTTCATCCACTCAAAAAGTTTTGAGCTGCACAAAACTTTTTGAGCGGATGAAGTATCCAATGCGTCTGTTATACATCTGCTACGCATACGGGGAACATCCATTATACGTCTGTCGTCATCCGTTACACATCTGCTATATCTGCTAGGCATCCACTGTGCATCCGCGCAATTCAAATCCGCTCCAGCGGAAAACGGACACAGGGAAGAAGCGAAATGGACGTGGAACGGACACACAGTGTTAGTAGTACAGACGTAGAAAGGATGAAAGTGGATGCAGCTCGGATATAAAGCATTAAAACGGAAAAAACATTCGTATAGGGGATGTATCTCGGATATTTAGGATGTCTGGAGGATATCTGGAGGATTCATCCATTTTCATCCGCTAGGCTTCCATTGAGCATCCGTTTTGCATCCGTTTTGCATCCGCGCTACGTCTTCCCCCCGTCCGTTCTTTTCCGTTTTCTTTATGCAAATTTTTGTCTCTTTTGAGAGCGGATAAGAATGGATGGAGCCACCCCCGAATTTTTGGCTGTCCACTGTGTCCTTTTACATACGTTTTGCATCCGTCGGGCGATATGACCTAGCTTTTAGTTCTAAGTTGCTTCACTCCATCAGTTTCCACCCATTTCCACCCATTTCACCCCTAGTCCTTCTTTCTATGAAATTAGATATACCCAGTTCCAGTAACCATTCTTTATATGTTTTAGCTTTCATCTTTGTTGTTCTTCTCTGTACTCTTTCTAGAGTCTTGAGGTCTTACATCATGACCACCAAAACTGGATGCGCTATTCCAAGTGTGGTCAAGTATGATAATGCTTTAAGTAACTTGTCAAATATATAGTCATTTCACATTTTGTATGTAATTCAAAGCTGGAGGAGAAGGAGGAGGAGGAGGAGGAGGAGGAGGAGGAGGAGGAGGAGGAGGAGGAGGAGGAGGAGGAGGAGGAGGAGGAGGAGGAGGAGGAGGAGGAGGAGGAGGAGGAGGAGGAGGATGATTGTGATTTTCTGGAAGAGAGTTCCCCTTGTCTTGAGAGGGACTTTTTGTGCAAAATTTTCAGAAGACATTTTTTTTCAGATTTTTAATGTCTCAAACTAAGCTTATTTGAAGTCATGTTTTTGTATGTTTTCTATCTCAGAAGGCAAGTGGGTAGAGATCATTTCAAAAGAGTTGCAAAAAAGAGTTTCAGATATGGTCCTGGATTGCAGATTGCCAAGTCCTAAATTAAGGTAAGGCTATTTTTCACTTGACAAAATGTACATTTTGTACATCTGTTTCATTCTTGAATATGCATTAGCCAGTCTTCAAATAGAGAGAGATTCAGAAATTCCTAGAGTTTATCTTTAGTCCTTCAGACATTTAGTACATTCCAGAATTGTTCCTCCTTACCTGTGGCTCCAGAAGTAAAAATGTACTCAGATGTAGATGTAACTTTTACATTGGCTCTGTAGGAAGCAGGCACAGGTTCATCTGAGCTCAGTTTGACCTGTCCAAGTAGCGCCTCAACACTATCAGAGGAGGAATCATCACTGAGAAAAAAAACTTGTAATCCTTCATCCTTTAAATCAGGTAGAATATCTTCAATGGCATTTTTAAAATCTGAAAAGAAGAATGAATGTAGAACTTTGATTGGATCTCGTTTTCTATCCTCATTTTGGTAACTGCATTATTCCGCACATAGGCAAGCAATAATAAATTAAAATGCCACTTGGGTTAAACTTGATTACTGTTTAGTTCATAGTTCATTAATGAATCATGGGCAGGTTTTTTATTTTAGCTGTTGGTTGTAGATAAATCAAATCTTTCTGAACTGATATTAATATGTCTAACTACTTCTTAACAGATTCACTCTTGAAGTTTTATGAGTTAGGAGATTCATGTCTCTTTTTTACATAGATTTCCTATAATGTTTCAATTAATTAGAATCAAAACTCAAAAGTTTTTAGGGACATTATCAAATCTATTGGTTTATTTAATTCTGATTGCCCTTCCATTCCACTAGGAAGAAATGTAATTAACTTTCTCAATGGCAGGAATGTTTATTCCCTATTTCCAATCTGCATTTATGGAAGTGCATTACCTTTTATTTACAATATTATTATTCTATGGCAGTATTCTAGAAATGTAATTCCACCACTTCAGTAAATCCATTATCTCTGGTCAATCTATAGAGGTTCCCAGTATTTAAGGTTCAGAGATAACTCTAAGTGAGGGCAAAGTATAGAAAACTTTCTTTCAAAGTATTTTTTTGCTCTCCAAGTATCAGATAAATTTTACATTAAAAGCATTATACAGTTCAGGTTTTATATTATGTTGCTATATTCTGAATTATTTTAAAGTATGTCTAAAATTAAGGAACTTTCAGAGCTTTTCTGCACTAGATTGTGACAGTAATTCAGAAGATCTGCCCTTCTAGTCCTTAGGCAAGCTATTACATATTTTGTATTTAAGTCTACATGAAAACAACTCATTTTTCTTAAGAATGTGAAGAGACAAAACAGGTCCCTGTTTTTAGAGAAAGATTAGAATAGGTATTTTTTCCTGAACCAATCCTTAAGGCTGTCATACTTCAACTTTAATCTCCAAAGCTGAGGTTACTTTGGAGTGGAAAGGATATATGGGAACATATATATGGAAATATGCATGGATCTGTGGAGAAGTTGAGAATTATACTTTCTCAGAGAAGAGATGCTAGCTTTGTCAACAACCAGCAGTAACCCAGCTTCAAGAATGAAAAATGCAAGAAATGAGTCTGCCAAACTGTAGGAAGGCAGTGATAAAGAATCCCATTATAAAGGAGAAGGGCAACCATGCTGATTAATGGCAAATAACTGTTTTAAATGACTCTGTCTTATTATTCTGCAAAAAAATTATCTAGCCATGTCATGTTTTGTACCTGAACCCAAGTCTTGTTTGAGAATTTGGAAATATTTGCTGACTTCCTGTCAGTAAGGTTGACTGTAGCATTAGACTGCAATCTCTTAAAACAGCAACATCTTTGTCTAATATTGTTCTTCACAGCCCATCATTTTCAGGATATTCATTTTCTGCCCTTTAAGGACAACACATTTTATTAGCCATAAAGTACATATCATAGACATGAGTTGGGTTAACATGTTATAGTGGAAAGAACTTATATTGCACCAATGACCGTTGCTCCTTGAAGTGGCACATCTTCTGCTTTGCTTATTAAAGACATTGAGCGCAATCTGCAGAGAAGGTGTTACTCGCTTATTCCAGACTATTCACCCAAAGCCTTGTGTGAAGACTCTTTTTTGACTAGGAGTTTTGACATTTTGATATGAGCCATTTCAAAGCTTCCCAGTTGGAAGCATTTCAGATAATGCTAAGGGAGAAACTGAGAGGAACCTTTAGTATTGGTCTAAAGTCAATCAAATTACTTCATCAAATGATTGTTGGTTGTTTTTTCCACTGGAGGTAATGTGGGATGGGAAGGAAATGTAGGCAAGAGAATTGACCAATTGTCCAATTATCTGGATTATTCCAGATTCAAGTTTGAAGGGTAGCATCAGTTGCCTGCCTTATCACTGAGGCAAAATAGGGTCAGAGATGGGCCTCTGCAGAGGATACCCACATTAAAATAGTGGATGTGACAGAATGATCAAAACTCTGTCCTTTTTTAACCTGCATCCAATGGATGTAAGAAGGAATCATAAAGAGAATATTTGTAGTTCAGAGTTTAAATGAGGGGACCTTGGTGCACTTTGAACTTGGCTGTTTTCTTGCAAACATTTCATTAACTAAATTAGGTAACATCATCAGTAGTAGTAGTGGAAGTGTGCCTGCAAGCAAATTTTTCTGATTTGCATGCTATCTGAAGTGTTTTCTGCCCATACATAGTACCCATAAAGGAGAATATTTGCAGCTCAGAGTTCAAATGAAGGGTCCTTGGTACTCCCTAAGCTTAAATGTTTTCCTGCAGATGCTTCATTACCCAAACTAATAACATCATTGGTGCCATCAGTATGTCACCTAGTTTGGGTAATGAAACATCTGAAAGACAACAACCCAGCTCAAAGTGCTCAAGGACCCCTTGAGAAGGAATCAGACTTCAGTCACTTTAGTCATATCCATCATTTGATTCTGTTGCTGCCTGTGAAAACCTCTGAGCTAAGTCATCAGGGCAGCACCATTTATGTCAGCATACTTATCTCCTGATTCAAGGACTGCAGGAAAGCTAACAGGACCATGAGGAAGAGTCCAATTTTGTTAGAGTCCTAACTCTAACAAAATTGTATATCATGTGATAGTTATCTACTGAAAAAGCATCAAAAACATTGCATAAGGGACCTCCACATCAGGTACATTCATCTGTCCAAAAGAAAAAGAAAAGGGTATTTTGCATCTTGTCACTGTAAGAATAATTTATTTTTTATTAAAGTAAAAACAAAAAATAATATCCCAACTCCATGCACCATATCAAGATTAATAGCTTCATCTCTAGAATTTATGTGCAGAAGCCTGAGAGTGGGTGAGTGGTGGTTCTCATCATTGGGAAACTGGCTTATCCGCAAACTTTACAAACTTCATGAACTAAAAAGGAAAATTGCTTTATCCAAAGTTTGAGACATATTCCTGCTCAACCAGAAATACATCAACTCATCTGACCAAGAGAAGCAAAACCAAGGGTCTACTCTACATAGTCGGAGCACTGATGCAAAGATTACAATAAGCATCCACCTGAGGGTTATCTGTCTCCCCCTCAGGGAAAAGATGAGAAGAATTTGACACAACGGAAAAATGTTGTCAGGACATGTTTGGGTTATAGTTTATTGCAATTAGGAAAAGGCTCATTGTTGTGGTAATGGTCTGTTCAGATGAGATTGCAAAACATTCTTAGTGTCCTTTCTTTCTATTACATTCATTTCCACTTTCTTTTGACATTCGGTTCAAATATTAAGTTGCTCTCTTTGCTTTTCAGGCAAAAATGTTTTCTAAATTGCATTCATAGTATTTTTTTTCTTCCCTCTTTCCAGGAACCTCACTGGTTTTTTTAGGTCTTCCCCATGAAGAAAAAAATAAATGAAATAAGGGAAAGAAAACAAGTTTTAAGTTACTGAATCTTTTTTTTTTTAAAAAAAAGAGCAAATATTTTGAGTAAAGTTTTGATTATTTTGATTAAAATAAAGTTTTGAATTCATAGCAGCAGCACAATGCACGAAACGTGGAAGTAAGCAAGTAGGTGGTGGAATTAGTTTGAACCTGGGTAAAAGAGAAAACTTCACTTCATCTGCTAAATTTTCTGCCACAGAACTGACATTTAGGATGGAGTATATTCTAGCTAAAGTGAATTAACTCAGACCATAAGGAGAATTCAATTTCTAGAATCCCTGCGTTTGAGATTAGCAGAAACTGAGCTGTAGACCTTTGACTATACTTCAACTGGAAATCAATGTACTGTATAATCTTTTTTTTTTACAAATTAACAGAATCTATAAAGATTAACATAAAACTATGAAAGTGCTGTGTCAGAGATATGTGCATAACAAAAAGGGAAGGGTTAAAGCAAACAGGAAGGGTTAAAGCAAACAGGAAGGGTCAAAGATCACTGAGATTCCCTCCTCTTGAGAGAGCTGAAATCAAGCAGCCTCAGATTCACATTAAAAATATACATTTCATGATCAGCGGACATAACTGTTTGGTTTAGCTCACCTGGGGTTGTAAGAAGCACTTTGGCATTGCAGGATTTCAACACATGCAACAAAGTTTTAATAGGATATTATAATCAATGCATGCCATGATGCAGCCAATCTTCTCCAAGCCCATCCAGATCCAGATATAGACAGGGATATTCTTCAAGAAAACAACCACGGCTTCCCCTTCTTTCAGCTTCACATAGTCCTTTGGCACTCTGGCCATTTGGTTGCTACGACTGTCAATGTCATGATAGGAATAAATTTCATCTTCAAAGAGAATGAAAGGCTTCTCTGGATGTTTCAGGACCTTGTCTAAAAAATAGTCCAGGAGGGTGAATGGTGGATTATGCTGCAAACATATTTTGGACTTGTATTCTGCCCACAAGAGAGAGAAAAAGAACCGCAGGTCCAGCCAAAGATAAGGGAAAAAATATTGGCCAGCAGAGGGACAAGGATCAAGAGTCCCAGCAAAACTGTATAAAAGTGAATCATGTCTACACATTGGTCTGAGATCCAGCACTCTGGAAGCAACAGGCACAGATTGGTAGCTATGTAGTATGAAAACAAATAACAATGAAGGGAGAACCTGTGCTCCTCCCTCTCCCTTGCAAAAATGTCCTTAGAGCCCTGACAGTAAAATTTAAAGCCCCTGTCACACTGCACCAACGGATGCAGAGAGGATGTAAAACAGACAAAAAAGCTTGCCATCCGTTGGTTAACGCGATGTATTCACTGCCTCCGTTTTGCTTCCTCTCTATCCGTCCAGCATCCGTTTATTGACGTTTCATCCGCTCCAAAAGTTTTGAGCTGCTCAAAACTTTTGCGCGGAAAATGTATCCAATTCGTCTGTTCTGCATCCGCTATGCATCCGCTACGCATCCGTTCTGCATCCGTTCTGCATCCGATATATCCGCTAGGTATCCGCTGCACATTCGCGCAACTCGCATCCTCTCGGACGCAGCAAGGAAGTGGAACGGACACAGAACGGATGCAGAACGGATACCTAGCGGATGCAGCATGGAAACAAAGCTTGTAAAACGGAAAAAACGTCCGCAGAGGGGACCTATCTCGGATATTAAGGATGTCTAGAGGATGCCTAGAGGATGCAAAGGGACACCTATACTGCCTATAAAAAGGGGGAGCAACACATCTGGATCTCACTTTCAGACCAGCAGCCCTGCTGCAGACCTCTGCAGCCTTCATCTGACTCTTCCTCTTCCACAGCATCCAGTCATGTCCACCGTGGATCGTAACACAGTTCTTTTGGCAGCCACCATCCTTCTGCAACAGTGCAAAGCCATCTACAGGCTCTGTGAACTCTACTATGGGAAGAAAAAGGGGCGGCCAAGAAGCATCTGGGTATGAAGATGGTTCGCCAGAAGAGCAGAGGACAAACTGTACAACAAGCTGATGGTGGAGCTCAGGAATGAAGACACTCGGGCATTCCAGAACTTCATGAGGATGTCTCCAGCCATGTTTGATGAAGTTGTGCAGCGCCTGACACCCAGGTTGACCAAGGCAAACACCAACTTCCGGCCCAGCCTGGAACCTGGGCTCAAGGTGGCACTCACTCTGCGCCACCTGGCCTCAGGGACCACCTACAGCAGCATGCAATACGGATGGAGGGTGCCACACAACACCATCAGCATTGTGGTCAGAGAAGTGGTGCAGGCCATCATCGAAGAATACAAGGAGGAGCTCCTCCAGTGCCCCTCCACTGAAGAAGGATGGAAGAAAGTTGCAGAGCAGTGGTATCAGAAGTGGAACTTCCCCCACACCGTTGGAGCCATAGATGGCAAGCACGTGGCCTGCAAAGCTCCAGCCAAGTTGGGGTCCACTTATTTCAATTACAAGGGCTTCTTCAGCATCATCCTATTCGCCATGGTCAATGCTGACTACAAGTTCATGTACATCGATGCTTCAGGCAATGGCTCATCTTCAGATGCCCAGGTATACAACGCCAGTCACCTCAAGGAGGGGCATCCTGCACAATCTCATGCGCACCCGCTACCCAGTGTTGCAGAACAGGTTTGTGGACCTCCAACAAGGCAATGGGGACATGGAACCTGGGGAATGGAGGCAAGGGTGAAACCTGATAGACACTGAGGATGTGCAAGGCCCCAACAGAGCCTCACGTGAAGGGAAGAAGCAGCGCAACCTCCTGAAATACTGGTGCAACTCCCCAGCTGGAGCAGTGGAGTGGCAAGACAGGATGATAGATGCTTAATGGATGCTTCCTTCAGCCTGTCTCATAACACTGATGAGATTGGGCCATGTATGTTGGGTGTGCCTACAATGAACAGGGCATTTAATAAAGAGTTGTGTTTATGTTCCAATGTGTGGATCAATGATTACATTGTTATTGATAATAAAGGGCCAAAGGTGTGGCACCTGGGAGGGTGGACCATACAGTCCCACTATGCTTGCACTGGAGGTTTATCTATCCCACAGCTATTACCCATTCCACAGGTATCCCTGCCCATCCCATTGCTATCTTAACCCATCCCACAAGCATGCAAAGGCTTGAACCATTTCTAAAAGTTTCCACCAAGACTATATTAAAAAAAAGAAATGAAGCAAATGTATGAATCAAAAATAGATTTTATTAACAAGAAGCTATAAAACAAAAATGAGTCTCTGGCACTCCTCTTGGTCGCTCAGTCTCAGGAGTGAAGGGTCCAGGTGCTGTGGAGGTGGCTGGTGCTGGAGTGCTTGTCATCAGCTCCTCCAAAAGCAGAAGCAGCAGAAGCCCCAGCCCCAGAAGAGCGAGTCCATGCTGCAGAAGCCCCAGCAGAACCAGAGTGAGGGCCAGGGGGCGGGATGGTAGCCCTGTCCCTCTTGCAAGGGCTGGCAGCAGATGGCTGAGGCTTGCTGTGCTTCAACATGGTTGTGAGGTTGCTGGCTGGCAGGGAGGCTGGCAGGAACCAAGGCTGGCAGGAAGGCTGGCAGGGAGGCAGGCACCAAGACTTGTAGGAAGGCTGGCAGAGAGGCAGGCACCAAGGCTGGCAGGAAGGCTTGCAGGCAGGCAGGCACCAAGGCTGCAGGAAGGCTGGCACCAAGGCTGGAAGGAAGGCTGGCAGGCCTGCAGGCACCAAGGTTGGCAGGCAGGCATGAACCAAGGCTTGCAGGCAGGCAGGCACCAAGGCTGGCAGGCAGAGTGGCTGGCAGCAAGGCTGGCAGGCAGGCAGACAGCAAGGCTGGCAGGGAGGCTGGCAGGCAGGCAGACAGCAAGGCTGGCAGGGAGGCTGGCAGCAAGGCTTGCAGGCAGACATGCAGGCAGGACAGGCAAGGCAGTCGATGTGTCTGGAAGCAGGTCTTTCCTCTGAATGGCTTCCGAGCTGCTTCCGTTATATCCGCAGGGCTGACACAATGCATCCTCTCCGCATGCGCAATTAACGCTCGGCATCCGCTAGACTTCTGCTGTGCATCCGCTGTGCATCCGTTCTGCATCCGCTGTATCCGTTCCGCATCCGCTTTGCTGCGGCCCCCCAGAAGCCTAGCGGATGTGCCATCCACTCCCATCCGCTCCCACCCGCTGGGCTTCCATTCCGCATCCGCTTTCCATCTGCCCTGCGTCCTTCCCGCGTCCGTGTTATCCGCTCCGGTTATGCAAATTTTTGCCCCTTCTGAGAGCGGATAACAACGGATGGAACATTTTTCTCGTCCGTTGTGTCCGTTTTGCATCCGTTGGGCAGTGTGACAGGGCCTTAACCCTCATCAAATGCTTTCTTGGATTCTTGTCTGGTTCATTGCTGAGAATGGTGTGGGTCTATTCATCTGAGGGTTAAAACAAACCCTGAATGAAAATGTCCTGATTGATTAATGGACGTCTTAACAACTAACATTCATAATAGCTTTTCATGTCCACATCTTTCCAAAAACCTTGAATGGATTTTAAGTATAACATTGCAAAAAAGTTCATCCAGTTCCTTCTGCACTTGGCAAAAAGTGAAAATGTGGGTTTCAGCAGGTTTTGCTCTCTATTATTTGTCAATGCTAATTCAAATAATTTGTTTTGCAAAATACATGTGATCTTTAAGGTAATACACATTTGGAACAGAATTTCCATTGATAAGCAAGGTGGTTGTTAAGTAAGCTGCCTCCAATTTTATGACTTTTTGCCACCGTGGTTAAGCAAATCCTTGCAGTTGTTAAATGAATCATACAGTCATTAAGTGTATACAGCTAATCCATTCATTTTGCTTGTTAGAAGCAGGCTGGGAAGGTCACAAATGAATCTGAGATGTTGCAAACATCATAAATACATATCAGTTGCCAAGCATGTAAATTTTGATCTTCTAATCACAGGGATGCTATGATAGTTGTATGTATAACTATGTACAACTGGAAACTGAACAAGATGGAAACTGAACAAGGAGAGATTTAACCTGGAAGTAAGGAGAAACTTTCTGACAGTGAGAACAATCAACTCATAGAACACCTTTTCCTTGGAGCGCTATCACTTGAGACTTTCAAGAAGAGATTGGACTGCCATTTGTCAGAAATGGTGTAGGGTCTCCTGCTTGGGCAGGGGATTGGACTAGATGACCTACAAGTTCCCTTCCAACTCTGATTATCTGATTACAAGGATTGGGTGTGAGTCACTTGACATAATAACAGTTAGAAGGGGCCTTGTAGGTTCAAGCAGGAAAAACTGTACTATTTAAGAGAAATCAAAACTGGATGCAATATTTCAAGTGTGGTATTATCAAGGCATTATAAAGTGATACTAGTTCCAGTAATTCTCAACTTATGACCACAGTTGGGCCCAAAATTTATGTTGCTAAGTGAGAGATTTGTTAAGTGGGTTTTATCCCATTTTACAACATTTCTTACCACATTTGTTAAGTGAATCACTGCAGTTATTAAGTTAGTAACATGGTTATTAAATGAATCTGGCTTTGCCATTGACTTGATATTCAGAAGGTTGCAAAAGGTGATCACATGACCCCAAGAAACTGCAAACACCATAAATGCAAGTTATTTGTTAAGAATGTAAATCACATGATCATGGGAACGTCGCAATGGTTATTATGAACATGGTCACTTTTTTCAGGACTGTTGTAATTTCAAATGATCACTAAGTGAACTGTTGTAAATCGAGGACTACCTGTACTTCACCTGATCTTGATTCTATCTCTCTGTCAAGGCAGCCTAGGACTGTGTTGTTTATGGGGGGAGGGGCAGCACACTGCTGGCTCATATTTAAGTGATTGTCTGTTGGGACTAAGATCCTTCTCACAGTTACTACAATTGAGCCAGGTACCACCTATTCTATACCTGGGCATTGGTTTTCCCTGTCTAAATGTAGAAACTTGTTTTTTTCACCACTGAATTTTATTTTGTTATCATAAGGCTCTGTGTTCAAGTCTGTTAAGATCCTTCTGTATCTTTTTACCCTATATTCTGAAATGTTGGCTATTCCTGCCACCTTGGTGCAAGGTGATGAGTTCCCTTACTATTCTCTTGTCTAAATCATTGATAAAAATATTGAAGAGTACTGGGCCTGAGACTTGGAGTACCACACTGCATACCTCCTTCCATGTAGACATAGTGCCATTAAGGATTATATGTTGAGTGTAGTTGGTCAGCTAGTTACGAATCCATCTGTGTTGGATGGATTAACCCATGTTTTTCTTTCTTATCAAATAGTAGGTTGTGGTCTACTTTATCGAATGCCTTACTGAAGTCAGAGTAAATTATATCTACAGCATTTTGCTAGTTCATTAATTTTGTCATATTGTCAAAGAAGAGATTCATATCATATCATATCATATCATATCATATCATATCATATCATAAAAGATGAATAATAAGAAACCCATGTTGGCTTCTGGTTATGACCTTACTTGCTTCTTGATGTTTGCAGATTCATTACTTGATCATTTTTTTCCAGAATCTTCAGTTATTGATGTCAGACTGATAGATCTATAGTTTCCTGGGTCTATTTTTTTCTTTTTTTTTTTGAAGATGGGAATCACATCAGCCCTTTTCCAGTCATTTGGTTGTTTGCCAGCACTCCAGGATCATTGAAATATATGATCTAGGATTTTTTTTCAGTGTCTTTGTAATTTTGAATGGACGCTAAACGAATGGCTGTAAGTTGAGTCTTATAGTCCTCTATTGCTGAAATCTTTATGTTATAATTTTAAACCCTTTTAAAAGGTTAAAAAGTTTTTTAGTTATCCATTATGGACATTTCTATCACACCATCTCAAAAAGTTCTAAGTGGCATAAGGAAGAACAATTTAGCAAAACAACAAACAATATCTAAACTGTAATAGCACAGTACATGGGGACAGACCTCCAAACTTAACATTCCCTGTATGCTGTTTCAAATCAAATAAGTTCTTAACCAACCTAGCTGACAACTTTGTTGTCCAGAAGGTAGAGGGTGAAACTAGAGGGGATTAATTAATTAATTAATTAATTAATACTGGACTTAATTAATACTGGACTTAATTCTCACAGAGAACAAGTAATAGAGGGAGTTGAAACTGCAGGAACCTCGGGTAAGAGTGACCATGTCACACTAGAATTCAACATAACACAAACACAAGCAACAGAACATAATGACACCTGAGTCTTGAATTTTAAAAGAGCTGATTTCAATAAACTCAGAGAGAACTTGGGAAAGATTCCATGGATGAAAATCCTAAAGGGAAAAACAACTCAAGAATCTTGGGAAACTCTAAAAAGTATGATCATAGAAGCCCAGACCAGCGCAATACCACTGAGAAAGAAAAACAAGAAATCCAAGAAACCAGCATGGCTGCACAAAGATCTCTCTGGCAAATTGAAAGAAAATAAAGGACAAGTACAAAAAATGGAAAGAAGGACATACAACTAAGGCAGAATGTCAGCAGATAGCCAAAATCTGCAAAGACGAAGTCAGGATAGCAAAGACTCAGAATAAACAAAGATTTGCAACAAAAGTCAAAGATAATTTAAAAAGTTTCTTCCAACATATAAAAAACAAGAAAAAAAATCAAGGAAACAGTCGGTCCACTAAAGAGAGAAGATGGCAAGGAAGTAACAGCCAACAGAGAGAAAGCAGAACTGCAAAACTCATTCTTTGCATCCGTCTTCACGCAAAAAGAAATTACAGCTCAACCTACCAAAAACATAACTGTAAAAGACAGACCAGAAATAAAAGTTAAAATAAGCAAAAAAAATAGTAAAAGAACACCTGTCTGATCTTGATGAAAACAAATCACAGGGGCCTGATGGATTATATCCCAGTTTTAAAGAAGCTGCCAGAGGTGATCTCAGAACCACTGCACCATATCTTTGAAAAATCCTGGAGCACCAGGGAACTACCAGAGGACTGGAAAAGAGCTGATGTGGTTCCCATCTTCAAAAAAGGAAAAAAAACCAGGGACTTCCGGTTGGAGCTTCTTCGGCGACAGACCAAAACCTCGTCTCTCCGAGGCTTCGATCCGTGCTCGCTGCTGGAGCGCCCCAAGCCGGCTGGTTTCAGGGCTAAGCCACCCCGTAGAGGTGGTGAAGAGGAGGGGAGACTGCCTGCAGGGTTGAGGAGAGCTGCATCTCTCCTCCTCAGCTGGTCATTACTCCCTTTCCCGAAGGCGGTTGCAGAAGTGATCAGAAATGGCCACCACAAAGAAGAACTCGACTGGAAAAGAATGTGCAGGAGGAAGATAAGAAGAGAAAGTTTTGGTTGACTGGGTCAAACAGCAAAAGCAACAAATAAGGTACCCTGGAATTCAAACTTAACAACATTGCTTCCAAATAAGATTTTGAAGCTGCGAAGGAGAGAGAAAAGGGAAAGGATTAGGGTTTTTTTTTTCCCTTCCTTATACTGACAGCTAAGAGACTTAAACAAGAAATTGGGGAAAAAATTCACTTTGACATTAATAGGCATCTAAGCTGAAAATAAAAGTTAAAGGGATAATAAAGAATTCTGGACATATAAAAGCTTTTAAAAGCTGGAAAGGAGAAAAAAGAGAATAGAAGGATAGGATCTGGAAAAATGGAGGAGACTGCCTGGAATTAAGGAATGAAACTGTAATTAAAAGGAACTCACAGTGAAATTTTAACAAGATTCCTCAAAGATACATTTTAAGGGAAACTTGGTAACAAAATAATAGAAACTTGGTCACAAAATAATAGAAGAGAAAGTAGAAAAAAGAAGCAAGTAGAAACAGCCTTGGATTATTTGGATTACTTGGTGGCTTTTGGTTTTTTACATCTAGATGACTAATATTAACTTGGTGGTTGTTTAAAAGTTTTTAAAATGGTATCACTCTTTGAAGAAATGAAAATGAAACTTAAAAAATGGAAAGAAGATGCACAAGAAGGGAGAAGGTCTTTTGGCTTCCTGTTTGAATTCTTAGAAATGGAGATTTGGAACTATGAGAGAAATGCTTGCAGAACAAGAAGATTGGGACAAAGAAGAAGCCATCTTTCATGATCAAATAATTTTAAGTAGGGGGAAAAAAGAAAAGGGGGGAAGGAGAGTGAAAGGATTAAGACTAAAAAAAAACAACCAAAAAGAAGGACAATTTGAAAGATAAGTATAATATTAGAAAGCAACAGAAGAGGGGATTACAGATGAGAGAGTTAGAAGTAGAGAGACAAGGGGATAAAAAGAGGAGGGAGAAGAAGAGGGTGAAGAAGGCAAGGAAAAGAAGTTGTAAAAGATAGAAACAAGAAATGGAGAAACAGGGAAAAGATATAAGGATTGTAACCGTAAGTTTGTTTAGAGATAATGTGAAAATTTAATTGTAAAAGGGATTCTGCGAAGGTACATAAGATGGCATTGTTATATCACAAATAGAAATAATTTTAGAAAATATGATGATGGATAAAATATTTATTGTATTGAAGTGGGATGTTTGTTAATAAATAAATGAATTTATTTATTTATAAATAAATATAAATATATATTTATTATAAATAATATTTATTTATTTATAAATATTTATTTATTATAAATATTTATTGTGTGTGTGTGTGTGTATGTGTGTGTGTGTGTATGTGTGTGCTGTTCAGCTTCCTTCGGATATTATCCCACGTCATTGTAGTGCTTTTAAAGTGCTGACCCTGCCTAAAGTACTGACAGCCAACGGCTTCCACAAAAACAAAATCACTAGCTTGATTCACAAAAACGCACTAAGACATAATAGAGACATAATAGTGTCCTGCCTTACACAAGAGGTACTACAGACAAAATCAGTAAGATACTACACAGGCATCACATCAAGACTGCCTTCAAAACAGACAAAAAAAATAGCAGCCATCCTTAAAAACCCCAAAGACAAAATTGACCTGGAAAACCAAGGCATATACGAAGTTCCCTGTGCATCATGCCCGGCCACATACATTGGACAGATCAATAGAAGAATAAGTACCCGCCTGGATGAACACAAAAATGCAGTAAAAATGCTGGAACACACCTCCTCACTAGTCCAACACATGAAAGCCACAGGTCACAACATCAACTTCAATGGCACCAAAACCCTTGCCACTATAGAAAACCCCAGCCACAGAATCATCAGAGAAGCCATAGAGATTGAAAAAAGACCTGAAAGCATGAATAGAAGAGATGATTCCACCAGACTGTCAATCATTTGGAAGCCTGCACTCTCAAATAGAAAGATCTCCACACCACAAGCCAGGCAAACACCTGGGCACAAACAGACTCCCTCTGATACCTCCAGCTCAAACACACCCCAACCAGGCACCCAGATGAAACCTAGCTTCCTAATAGATAATAGCCATCCTTTTACGTGAAGCCAAGCTGCACTGAAAGCCTCCAATACAGGAACACAGTGTTGCCAGCCAATCAAAGCCACAAAACAGACAGAAGAAACCAGAAACACCAATCAAACAAACTCCGAGTCCAATAAACACAGACCAAGACTTCCAACCAATCAGGATGAAGAAAAAAGTATCCTGGGACAGCAATAGGCTAGCCTCAAATTTAAAATCAACGGCTGTGAGAGCCTGACCCACATACAAACTCAATACAGAAGCCTGATGATGGCAGATGAGCCTTCCTGCCAGCCTGCCTGCCAGCCTTGTTCTCTGCCTGCCTGCCAGCCTTGCTGCCAGCCTGCCTTCCAGCCTCCATGCCAGCCAGTCTGCCTGCCAGCCTTGGTGCCTGCCTGCCTGCCTTCCTGCCTTCCTGCCAGGCTTCCTGCCAGCCTTGGTACCTGCCTGCCTGCCAGCCTTCGTGCCTGGCTGCCTGCCAGCCTCGGTGCAAGCCTTCCTGCCAACCTTGGTGCCTGCCAGCCTCCCTGCCAGCCAGCAACCCCACAACCATGGGGAAGAAGCGAAAGCCTCAGCAACCTGCCACCATCCCTGGCAAGAGGTACAGGGCCACCCTTCCGCCCCCTGTCCCTGACTCTGCTTCTGCTGGGGCTTCTGCTGCTCGGGCTCGCTCTTCTGGTGCAGGAGCTTCTGCTGAAGCTGCTCCTGGCGGTGGTGCTTCTGCTCGTGCTTACTCTGCTGAAGCTGCTCCTGGTCCTGCTGGTCCTGCTGGTCCTGCTCATGCTCCTGGACTTGCTCGTACTGCTCGTGCTCCTGGTCTTGCTTGTCCTGCTCGTCCTGCTGGTCCTGCTCGTGCTCCTGGTCCTGCTCATGCTCCTGGTCTTGCTGGCGCTGCTGGTGCTTACTCTGCTGCTGCTGATCCTGGTCCTGCTGGTGCTGCTGGTGCTGGTGCTGGTGCTGCTGCTGATCCTGGTGCTGCTGCTGATGATCCTACTGCTGCTGGTGGTGATGATGATGATGATTATGATCCTGCTGGTGATGATGATGATGAGGATGATCCTGCTGCTGCTGCTGCTGGTGGTGGTGTGGAGGAGCAGCCCCTACTACCTGGGAGCTCCTCTGATGAAGGCCGATCTGGTCCTGCCAAAGGGAGGAAGAGGCGTATGCGACAACAGGAGAGGAGGCAATACTCCATTGAGGAGGAACACGAGGATGAGGTGCTGGAGTGGCCGAGAGAGAATGACTATCTGTGGCAGAAGGGACACCGGCTCTACAGGGACACCAAGCGGAAGCATGCTGCTTGGAGAGAGAAGGTGGAGAGTATGGGCTACACTTCGGAGGTGCTCCTTGGCTGGTGGAAGCATATGCATACCTGGTATGGGAAGCTGCACCTGAAGAAATCTGGCCAGGCCACGGTTAAGCTGATGGACAGAGAGACCTACGTCATGGCCAGGTGCAGCTTCCTGGAGGGTGAGATCCGCCACCGAGGAGCAGCCCCTCTGTCACCCAACGGAACAGCTTGCCCTCAGAAGTTGTGGGAGCGTCATCACTTGAGACTTTCAAGAAGAGATTGGACTGCCATTTGTCAGAAATGGTGTAGGATCTCCCGCTTGGGTGGGGAGTTGGACTAGATGACCTACAAGGTCCCTTCCAACTCTGATTATCTGTTAAATCTGTTAAATGTGGCTCTAGGTTCATGGCTTAGTATACTGGAACGATTCCCTTTTCCAAGAGAGGCAACGTGGAATATGGACTAACACTTCTTTTTATAGTTTGGGCAAAAATATATTTCAAAGTGTCATAAAAATATCCTAATAAAGAAGAACACAAACAAACCACAAACAATAATTCTTACTTTATGAACAGAGGTTTATTTCATGAGCAATTTCAAACATGAAAAGCCATCTATACAATCAGGCCAGAAACATATTAACAAGAGACATCAGAACAGCAAAAATAAGCTATTTTTTTAAAGTTAAGGAATCAGTTCTCAACAAATGAATCAGCAAACATGTGGAAAACTCTGAAAAACATCACTGGCTACAGCAAACCTCCTTCCCAGGCAGAAGGAAATCAACGACTAGCAGATGACCTGAATGTGTTTTACTGCAGGTTTGAAAAGAAACTACAGCAACCTATCTCCACAACCCCTATCTCAAACACACCAACAAAAGTCAAGCCTCCAACAACTGACTGCAGTCCATAAGGTTCATAATCTTTGGTGATCACAGAAAAAGAAGTGCAAGATCTATTTCTCAGACAAAAGCCATGAAAGTACCAGGGGAAGAACTCCTTCTTGCTTAAAAATCTGTGTTGACCAATTGCTCCCCCTCTTCGTCCGAATCTTCAATAGATCTCTAGAGATTTGCTATGTTCCTTCCTGCTTCAAATGTTCTACCATCATCCCAGTGCCAAAGAAGCCCTCCATCAAGGAACTGAATTACAGACTAGCTCTAACATCTGTAGTTATGAAAATCTTTGAAAGACTTGTTCTGTCCCACCTGAAAACTATCACAGATCCGCTGCTAGATCCCATGCAGTTTGCATATCGAGCAAATAGATCAAGAGATAATGCTGTTAATATAATCTGCACTAAATCCTACACCACCTTGAATCTCCAAATACCTATGCAAGGGTCCTCTTTGTAGACTTCAGTTCAGCATTCAGTATCATCATTCTAGACATTCTTCTAACTAAATTAAACCAGCTAGTGGTACCTGAACACACTTGTAAGAAGATCATAAGCTTCCTAACAGACAGGAAGCAGCAGGTGAAGGTAGGCAGAATCACATCTGATACCTGTACAATTAGCACAGGGGGTCCCCTAGGCTGTGTGCTTTATCCAATTCTCTTCTCCCTATATACCAATGACTGCATCTCAATCAATCCATCTGTTAAAATATTGAAGTTAGCTGATGACACAACAGTGATTGGTCTCATTTGAGACAACGACGAATCTGCATACCGATGGGAGATTGTACAATTTGCCTCGTGGTGTAACTGGAACAGTCTGGAACTGAACACACTCAGAACCATAGAAATAGAAGAAATCCTCCAATACTACCACCTCTTACAATACTAGACAACGCAATAACAGTAGAGACTTTCAAATTTCTAGGTTCTATTTTATCACATGACCTAAAATGTCAAAAATGTCATCAAAAACGCAATGAAGAATGTTCTTTCTGCACCAACTCAGAAAGCTCAAACTGTCTAAGGAGTTGCTGATACAATTCTACAGAGGAATCAATGAGTCTATCATCTGCACTTCTATAACTGTCTGGTTTGGTTCTGCAACCCAACAGGACAGACACAGACTTCAGAGGATAATTAGGACTGCAGAAAAAACAATTACTACCAGCTGCCTTCTACCAACTGCCTGGAACAACTAGACACAAGAAAAGTTTTCCCCCGAACGCCATCACTCTGCTAAACAAATAATTCCCTCAACACTGTTCAACTATTTATAAAGTCTGCACTACTATTACTATTAACCTTCTCATCACTCCTTATCACCCATCCCCTCCCATTTCTGACTGTATGACTGTAACTTTGTTGCTTGTATCCTTACGATCTCTATTGACTGACTATTGACTCTATTGACCTAGTATGATCTGATTGCTTATTGTACCCTATGACTATTATTAAGTGTTGTACCTTATGATTCTTGACTCTTGACAAATGTATCTTTTCTTTTATGCATACTGAGGGCATTTGCACCAAGACAAATTCCTTATGTGTCCAATCAAACTTGACCAATAAAGAATTCTATCCTATCCTATCCTATCCTATCCTATCCTATCCTATCCTATCCTATCCTATCCTATCCTA
>BLBF01000051.1:14213065-14231445 GCA_015471245.1 Laticauda colubrina
TATCCTATCCTATCCTATCCTATCCTATCCTATCCTATCCTATCCTAAAGGCTAGGTCCCACTTGCTGACGGATTCAAAACGTATGCAAAAAGGACACAGCGGACGAACAAAATTTTGGGGGTGGCTCCATCCTTTGTTATCTGCTCCAAAAAGTGCCCCAAATTTGCATAAACAGAACAGAAAAGAACGGAAAGGAATGGACGGAGGTAGTACGTTGCGGGGATGTTAAAGGGATGTTCATAGGAAGCCTAGCAGATGGAAGCAGATGACACATCTGAAGGGCTTCCGGGGGAGAATTGCAAAGCGGATGCATAGCAGAAGGAGCAGATGAGTAGCGGATGACACGGATGGATCATGGACGCCTATAGGATGAATAGTGGATGCATAGCGGATGCAAAGCATTCACTGCACATGTGGGGAGGATGAATTGCATCAGCTCCGAGGATATAAAGGGATGCAGCTCACAAGCAGTCAGCATTCAGAGGAAAGAAGTGCTGCCACAGACATCTTGAAGAAACACCATGGTTTGTCAGTCAGGGAAGAAGAGAAAACCTGAGCCTACTCCTGCAAGCCCTGGCAAGAAGGACAGAACCACCATCCCACCCCCTGGAACTGACTCTGGAGCTGCTGGTGCTTCTGCTGCTGGTGCTGGTGATTCTGCTGCTGGTGCTGCTGGTGCTGGTGATTCTGCTGCTGGTGCTGCTGGTGCTTCTCCTGCTGCTGGTGGTGGTGGTGGTGCTGTTGCTGCTGTGGTGGACCAGCCCCAAGGCCCTCAAAGCCCTGCTGCTCAAGCCCCTGAAGGCCCTGCTGCTGAAGCCCCTGCCAGAGGGAGGAAGAGGCAAGGGAAGGAGAAGAGAGAGAGGAAACAGTACACCCTTTCCGAGGAGCATGAGGAGGTGGTGCTGGAATGGCTGAGGGAGAACGAGTACCTGTGGAGAAAGGGCCAAAGACTCTATCACGACACCAAGAGGAAGCAGGCAGCTTGGAGAGACAAGGCAGAGAGCCTGGGCTACACTTCAGACCTACTCCTTGGATGGTGGAAGCACATGCACATCTGCTATGGCAAGCTACACCTGAAGAAATCTGGGCAGGCTGCTGTCAAGCTCACTGACCAGGAGATGTACGTCATGGCCAATTGCAGCTTCCTGGAGGGTGAGGTCCGCTGAGGAGCAGCCCCTCTGACAACCCTCTCCCTCAGACAGCTAGTCCTCTTCCAGCCAGGAGACAGCTACCGTTTCCAGGCAGGTGTCTTTGGAGGGCCCCATGGCAGAGACCCCCCCCCGACAGCTGCACACCCCATGCCAGAGGACATGGAGGATCCCCTGTCACAAATGGAGCAAGAAGCGGCAGCCACCAGAGACCAACCCACCCCCACCCCCAGCTCCACCTCCACAGAAAGCAGGCAGAGAGGCAGAGACAGACTGGAGGGCCAGAGCCACACTGTCCTGTTGGAGATCAGGGACACAATCAAAACCAGCACAGATCTTCTCTCTCAGGTGGTCCACAGCAACATACCATCCTCGAACCGGAAGCCCTTCTTCATGTATGTGAGCCAGACCCTCATGGACCTGCCCGAGGCCCAGTACTAGGTGTTGAAGCAGAAGATCACAGCACTTCTGCACAACCCTCCAGGCCCAGCTGAACCTGCTCCGACCCAGTCCAGGTCTGCTCCTCCGCCCCAGGAGATGTCACAGCCCTTCCACGGCTTTCAACAGCCCCTCACCTACCAAGGCTACGACTACCAGGACTTCCCACAGCAGAGGCAGCCCTTCCCAGTCCAGGCCCAGGTTCATTGCACGCCACAGACACCTCACCTCGCCCAGCTGCAGACCAGACAGCCCCACTACACTCCTCCTTCCTCCACCCCACAGCCAAGCCCCTCAATGGACAATCTGTCATCAGTCTTGGGCCTGACATCCCAGGTCCTTGATGAAGGGCCTCTCAACCTCATGGGACTGAGTTAGCTCTCTAAGAGCTTCCTGAACACACCATCCCCTGTTGTACTCTCGGGGCCAAGCACCCCAATGGTGCCTCAGACCAGCACTATAGCCACAGCTACCTCCACAGTCCCTGCCCGCTTAACAGCTGAGACCATGGACATGCCTCAGAGTGACTGAGAAGAATGCCAGAGACTGAGTTGTTACCTGTTCACTTTATCTTTGCTTAAAGACACTTTACTTGGTTAATTTTGCTTTTTTAATAAAGTCATATAGTTTACTTAAGACAGTTATTAATAAAGGTTATCTTTGCTTCACACACTTGGTTCATTTTATTTACTTAATAAAGTGTTGGGGAAAACTTTGAAAACATGGTTAAGCCTTTGCATGCTTGTGGGATGGGTAAGGATAGTTGTGGGATGGGTAAGGATAGTTGTGGGATGGGTAAGGATAGCTGTGGGATAGGTAAGGATAGTTGTGGGATGGGTAAGGATAGTTGTGGGATCGGTAAGGATAGCTGTGGGATAGATAAACCTCCAGTGCAAGCATAGTGGGACTGTATGGTCCACCCTCCCAGCTGCCACACAAATGGCCCTTTTTATCAATAACAATTTATTCATTGATCAACACATTTCAAAATAAACAAAGCTCTTTATTAATGCCCTATTCATTGTAGGGCCACTCAACATACATGGCACAATCTCATCAGTGTTATGAGACAGGCTCAAGGAAGCATCCATTAAGCATCTACCATTCTGTCTTGCCACTCCACTGCTCCAGCTGGGGAGTTGCACCAGTATTTCAGGAGGTTGCGCTGCTTCTTCCCTTCACGTGAAGCTCTGTTGGGGCCTTGTACATCCACAGTGTTTATCAGGTTTAGTCCTTGCCTCCATTCACCACGCTCCATGTCCCCTTTGCCTTGCTCATGGTCCACAAGCCTGTTCTGCAACACAGGGTAGTGGGTGCGCATGAGATTGTGCAGGATGCAGCAAGCTTCCACAATGCTCCTCAGAGTCCCTGGGTGATGCTGCATGGTGGTGAGAAGTACCTGGAACCTATTGGCCAGGATGCCAAAGGTGTTCTCCACCACCCATCTTGCCCTGGACAGCCTGTAGTTGAAGATCCTCTCTTCACGGGTGAGGTATCTTGAACTGTAGGACTTCATGAGGTAGGTTCTGAGGGAGAAGGCGTCATCACCCACGATGAAGTAGGGCACATCTTGTGTGTTGTTGGGTAGGGGGTCTGGATCTGGAAAACCCATGATGAGGTTGCGTTCCAGCCCATCCTTGAGGTCACTGGCGTTGTATACCTGGCTATCTGAAGCTGACCCGTTTCCTGAAGTATCAATGTACATGAACTTGTACTCAGCATCAGCCATGGCAAAGAGGATGATACTGAAGAAGCCCTTGTAGTTATAATAAGAGGACTCTGAGTTGGCTGGAGCTTTGCAGGCCACGTGCTTCCCATCTATGGCTCCAACGGTGTGGGGAAAGTTCCACCTCTGATACCACTGTTCTGCAACTTTCCTCCATCCTTCTTCAGTGGAGGAACACTGGAGGAGCTCCTCCACGTATTCTTTGATGATGGCCTGCACCACTTCTCTGACCACTTTGCTGATGGTGTTGTGTTGCACCCTCCAGGCCTACTGCATGTTTCTGTATGTGGTTCCAGAGGCCAGGTGGCGCAGAGTCAGTGCCACCTTCAGTCCAGTGTCCAAGTTGGGATGGAAGTTGGTGCTTGGCTTGGTCAACCTGGGTCTCAGACGCTCTACAATTTCATCAAACATGGCTGGTGGCATCCTCATGAAGTGCTGGAATGCACGAGGGTCTTCATTCCTCAACTCCACCATCAGCTTGTCATAGAGTCGAAACTCCACTCTTCTCCCGATCCATCGTCAGACCCACACAGCTCTTGGACGTCTCTTTCTTCTCCTTGCATAGAAAAGGTGAAACAGTCTGAACAGAAACTTGGTTCTGGTGTTGAATGATTGCAGCTACCATAAGGACTGTGGAGTTAAGTGAATGATGGTGGAGTTAAGTGAATGATGTGGAAGAGCAAGACCAAGGGTGAAGAGGTCTGTACACCACAGCTGCTGGACTCATACTGAGATCCAGGTGATTTCCTCCCCCTTTTTATAGGAAATATCGGTTGTCCGCGAGGTGTCCTTTCACATACTCTAGGCATACTCCAGACATCCTTAATATCTGAGATACATCCCATATACAAATGTTTTGTCTGTTTTAATGCTTTATATACGAGATGCCTACACTTACATCCTTTCTATTTATGTGCTACTAACGCTCTGTGGACGTTCCATGTACCTTTCATTTCCTCCCTCTTTCTGTTTTCAGCTGCAGCGGATCTGAGTTGCGAGGATGTCCAGAAGATGCCGAGAGGATATAGCGGATGTTTAACGGATGACAACGGACATAGAATGTTTGTTGCCCGTATGTGTCGCAGATGTACATCGTATGTGGCGGAAAGTTCATCCGCTCAAAAAGTTTTGTGCAGCTCAAAACTTCTTGCGCGGATGAAATCGCAGTGGACGGATCCTCGGCAGATAGAGCGTATGAAACACGTATGCAGTGAGTACACAACGGATGCATTGTGTTTTCCAACGGATGACAAGCTTTTTTGTCCGTTTTACATCCTCTTTGTATCCGTTGGTGCAATGGGACATGGGCTTAACATTACTTACATCAATAATCCATTGCAATGAGGACCAGAGACAATAGTTTAGTCTAGCCAGGAATAGCTACAGCCAGTGGCCCCGAACTCATCCCAAGACATTCTTTTTATACTTTTTTGTATACATTTCACAATTTCCTTGTTCTTTCTTACTGACAATCTCCACATATACCCCTCAAACCTCTACCATCAGTTTCTTTCAGGTCCTTATTTCTTATGGTTTTGTCCTTTTATGTCCAAATATATCTATAAAGCTACATACTTTGCAAAATCATGTTTCACAATTTGCAACGGCTCAGCAGAATTACAAATACTTCTGGTACATTTTGAAATCATCCTATCTAAAACTTTGGTTCACGTTTCTTTATTCTGGGGCCTGCTATCATCCAAAGGCCTTATGGAATCTGATAGATCAATAGTCTATATTTTTGTTTCCCACAAATATAAAAACTGATTAGATTAGGAAAAGTCCTTTGGGAAATCCAATAATATGTAAAATTGTATTGTATTCTGAATAAAAAGAGCATTGTATTCAGAATAAAAGTATAAGAAATATTTACAGGAGAAAAACATCAGAATGAGTATACATTGACAGTGCTTTTCTCAACATTGGGGTCAAATATTTGTTTTGTTCAATAGAAAAAAAACAAATTTATTTTATTTACAATGTATCAAACATTAAAAGACTATTTTTACATTCTTCTTGAAGATTAATGCTTATAGAAATTATTTGAAAGGAATACATTTGAAATACTTTTGAAAGAAAAAGAGAAAGCTAAATAAAATACAAGAAAATCCAAGTTAGTTAACCAGTGAAATAGTATCTGAAAAACCATGTTGCAAATATTCCAAAGTCCATACTGTGTGGCACTCAGAAGCTAATCATATATTTTGTGAGTCAAATATAAATCTATACATACATGTGTTTTCTCTTTTATGGATGTTTCTCCTAGAAAGAAGCAAGGCTCCATTAAAATGGCTCAGATGGGCAAAGACAATACTTGTTATCTGATGAATGTGTATTTTTCCAGAACAGCCAAAGTTGGAACAAAAATTTATTATACAGTCATTACTGAGGCATTTTCCTAATAAGGGAAGTACCCTAAACAAAAGATAAGTGTATAGAATTTCCAAATGGATATTAAATCACTGGTTAGAACATAGTTCAATATACAAACTTCAGCAGTATACCTTTAGGACAGACACATATTTGAATGATTTGGGTACCTCCTACTAAGCTAGTTGAAGCTTGTGGTGTGACTACATTTACACCCTGAAGGTTAAGTAGTGCTCATCTCTCTGCACAGACTGGAGTAAAATGCTAAATTCAAGAATGTACTTTATTGTTTTATCCAAGTATTAATATCAAAAGCACAAAGATTTAAGTCTTCCCCTCACTATTTTATTTATTAAATGTTTACACCAGATCTCACCTTTCTAGAGATTTACAACAGCAATATATATCTGAGAGGGTGGAGCTGGCGTCGTGACAATATGGCATGTGATCTTGGAGGTCTGAGATAGCTGCCAATATCTTTGCTCCTGGATGGTCCAATTGGATCTAAACCGTCCTGAAGAGACAGTGAAAGTGAAGAGTGCATCCTGTCAATCCCAGGGATACCGCAAAGTCCCTGGTAGATCCAGGAGAAGCTCTTTTTGCCAGTGGCAAAGAGGCAGCCATTAAAGCTGCTGAAGTTGGGACAGCTCGGAAACGAAAGAAAATGGAAAGAGAGAGTGTGCCAGTTTGGTGAGAACTTTTCCTTTATTCTAAGATTTGAAAGGACACCCTAAGGAAAATAAAGAATCTGTAAAAGTTTTGACAGAAGTGACTAAGCGGCGATTTTAAACAGGAATATCAAAGTAATATTTTTATTTTATTTTTTCTCATTGCTGGATTTTCTACACATGATCTTATATTTTCAAACTCGACTGTTTTTTTCTCTTCTTTTATCTATTCTTTTTCTTCTTTTTGATTTTATAATATTTTAGGCTAGAGACTCCCTTTTAGTTATTTATTATATTTTGCTTGGAAAAGGAGGGGGAAAATGAAAGCAAAAGAAACTTTGTAATACTGCCAACTAGAGGCTTGGAAATATTCTACTTCTCTTTTGACCAGACAAAGCAGAGAAAGAACTGAGACTTCTTTTCAAGGACATTGCCTTTTTGATAACATAGAGGGAAGAGCATGGGAGAGTATTATTACAAGTGCTCTTCTGGGTTTCTATCAACAGCTGGAGTCTGGTGTTGAAGCTTACAGGAAAAGAAAAGGTGATAAGTCTTTGGAGAAGAGAGTTATAACAATTATAATTGGATTATAATTGGATTATAATTATAATTGGATAATTAAATAAAGTGCAGTGTGCTCTTTTTATTTTTTCTCAGCTGTGCTACCCCTCCTCATCAGATAACTTTTTGTAATAGCTATTTGGATTTCTGGCCCTTTGGAATTTGTCTTTTTTTTTTTTTTCTTGTCTTTGGAAGTTAAATTTCTACGCTTGCCCTTTATTTTAATGGAAAAGCTTTAGTATTAATGATTTTCTTCCTTTTCTTTTTTAAGGGAGTAGTCTTTTTTTTTCTTTTTTTCCTTCCCCCTCCCTGGTGTTTTTGTCTTTCCATCTACCTTCCATATTGAGGCTTTTTTTCTTTCATTTGTTCATTTTTCTGGCCTTCTTTTTTTCCTCTTATGCATCCTTTTATATTTGAGACCTGTTAATTGGATTAAGGTGTTGAAGAACCTGAAGAATTTTCCCATTCTCTTTTTTAGCATTTTATTTTTCACTTTTCCGCCTTTTTTAGGATTTTACAACTTTTTCTTTTTTGTGTGTATTTATGGTCTTTTCCTTCATCTTTGAATTTTTACTGTTATCTAATCAATCGATTGGATTAAGGTACACAAGAAATTGAAGATTTTTTATTTTTATTATTATTACTATTTGGCTTCTTTTCTCTTCCTATTTTTATTTGGAATTGCAATTGGTTATTTCACAATTGGATAAAGGTCTAGAAGAACCTGAAGATTCTGAATTGCTCGAAATGAGTAGGAAATTAACAGCCCTTGGTTCCTCAACTTCTACTTCTTCCTCTCTACCATCTGGAGGACAATGTTCAATACAGACGATGTTAAGGCAAGAAAAAGAACAAGAAATAGTGACCCTGCAAATGATTATGCAAGGAATTCAAAATATTCAAACAGTAACAGAGAATATTGAAAAGAGAACAGAGAACATTGAACAAAGAATAGGGAAAACTGATGAAAAGGTGGAGAACATCCAACAAATGATGATGAAGTACAATGAGAGATTCCAAAAAATTGAAGAAAAAGATAAACAAAGAGACAAGAAAATTGGAGATATTGATAACAGATTAACTGTGGTTGAACAAAATAAAAGTGGTAGGCTGAAGATGATGGATGGAATAGATTAGGTCTATCGAGTCTTCACAAGATATGAAATGATAAATAGCTTACCAAGAGAAGTTCACATCAGATTTACAAAAAAAGCCATTAAAATGCAAATATTACAAGTGCAAGAGAGAAAACATTGAAATACAAAAACAACGAGATTGTGGTCTTGAAACAAGTACCCAGAAGAGTGAGAGAGATGAGAAGAGAATACCGATTCCTGACCAAAATGCTACTTTAAAAAGAGATGAATTATAGATGGCTGATTTCAGAAGATTTAATGTTCACATGGCAAGAACAGAGATATAGAATTGACTCAGTTGAGAAAGCTGAATCATTTTACACATAATTTTTTAGAGGGAAAGAGGAAGAGGCAGAAAAAGAAATTTCACCAATTGAATTCCAAGAGGACTGCCAAATGACGACTGAAAAAGAAGAAGGTGCAGTAGGTGGAAAGGGGGAAACCAAAGAACAACATGAAACAAGATCTATGAGAGCTGTTAAACCTAATTACAAAATATAACCATGGAAGAGAAAAAATTGATTACAATTAATATAAATACACTTAACTGTTAAAAGAAGGAAAACCTTCCATAAATTAGAGAAATTAAAATTTGATATAATCTGCCTACAAGAAGCACATATTAAAAAGCAATATGAACAATTGTTGACATCCAAAATTAGGGAAAATATTTACTTCCTTGACAGAATGCAAGAAAAGAGGAGTGGCTTTATACTTTAAAGATATTATCCCAGCGAAATTAGTTTATACTGACGATGACGGAAGAATATTAATGGTGGAAATAATGGACAATAATACAAAAACACTCCTGATTGCAATCTATGCCCTGAATGATAATCAAGAAGAATTTTATAAAAAATTACATATGAAAATAATTGAACTGGACTGTGCTAATATAGTTATGATGGGAGATTTTAATGGAATTGTAGACAATAAACTGAACTGTAGAGCACAGAAAAAATAAAGCAAAACAGAAAGACCCTCCCTAAATCTTTTTTTAAAATGGTAGATGAAATAAACTTAAAAGATACATGGAGAGAAAGAAATGCTAAAACCAAACCATACACCTTCTACTCAAATAGACATTTATCATGATTCAGAATAGATATGATATGGATGTCAACAGAATTGTTAACTAATATTCAAGAAATAAATATTGAAACAAGTACTTGGGCAGATCACAATCCAATGACAATTAAACGGAAAGGAAAAAGAAGAAGATCTAGATAGATGTTAAATAAAACTATTTCAAAGGAAAAAGACTTCACACAGTGGATAGAGAAAGAACTGGCTTTTTTCTTTAGAGAAAACAAAAAAGAAGATATATAAATCCAGAACATATGGGATACAATGAAGGCATATGTCACAGGCTTGATAATAGACTATACAAGGAAAAGAAATACCATGAAAAGATTAGCCTCTAAGGCACTAGAGGATGAGTATAAAGCCCCTGTCACACTGCACCAACGGATAGAAAGAGGATGTAAAACAGAGGAAAACACTTGTCATCTGTTGGTTAACGCGATGTATCCGTTCTGTACTCACTGCCTCCGTTTTTCTTCCTCTCTATCCGTCCAGCATCCGTTTATTGACATTTCTTCCACTCAGAAAGTTTTGAACTGCTCAAAACTTTTGAGTGGAAAATATATCCAATGCGTCCGTTCTGCATCCACTAGGCATCCGCTAGGCATCCGTTCTGCATCCGCTATATCCGCTAGGCATCCGCTTCGCATCCGCGCAACTCCATCCGTTCCAGCGGTAAATGGACGCAGGGAGGAAGCAGAACGGATGCACAACGGATGCCTTGCGGATGCAGAAAAGAAACAAAGCATTTAAAATGGAAAAAGCGTTCGCAGAGGGGACCTATCTCGGATATTAGGGATGTCTAGAGGATGCCTAGAGGATGCAAAGGAACACCTAGGGGAAAACCTATACTGCCTATAAAAAGGGGGAGCAACTCATCGGGGTCTCACTTTCAGACCAGCAGCCCAGCTGTGCAGACCTCTGCAGCCTTCATGTGATTCTTGCTCTTCCACAGCATCCAGTCATGTCTACCGTGGATCGTAGCAAAGTCCTTTTGGCAGCCACCATCGTTCTGCAACAGTGCGAAGCCATCTACAGACTCTGTGAACTCGCATCCGCTCGGACGCAGCGAGGAAGCAGAACAGAGACAGAACGGATGCCTATTGGATGCAGCATGGAAAAAAATCATGTAAAACAGAAAAAACGTCCGCAGAGGGGACCTATCTCGGATATTAAGGATGTCTAGAGAATGCCTAGAGAATGCCTAGAGGATGCAAAGGGACACCTATACTGCCTATAAAAAGGGGGAGCAACACATCTGGATCTCACTTTCAGACCAGCAGCCCTGCTGCAGACCTCTGCAGCCTTCAGCTGACTCTGACTCTTCCACAGCATGCAGTCATGTCCACCGTGGATCGTAACACAGTCCTTTTGGCAGCCACCATCCTTTTGCAACAGTGCGAAGCCATCTACAGGCTCTGTGAACTCTACTACGGGAAGAAAAAGGGGCGGCCAAGAAGCATCTGGGTATGAAGATAGTTCTCCAGAAGAACAGAGGACGGACTGTACAACAAGCTGATGGTGGAGCTCAGGAACGAAGACACTCGGGCATTTCAGAACTTCGTGAGGATGCCTCCAGCCATGTTTGGTGAAGTTGTGCAGCGCCTGATACCCAGGTTGACCAAGGCAAACACCAACTTCTGGTTCAGCCTGGAACCTCGGCTCAAGGTGGCACTCACTCTGCGCCACCTGGCCTCAGGGACCACCTACAGGAGCATGCAGTACGGCTGGAGGTTGCCACACAACACATTCAGCATTGTGGTCAGAGAAGTGGTGCAGGCCATCATCGAAGAATACATGGAGGAGCTCCTCCAGTGCCCCAGCACTGAAGAAGGGTGGAAGAAAGTTGCAGAGCAGTGGTATCAGAGGTGGAACTTCCCCCACATCGTTGGAGCCATGGATGGCAAGCACGTGGCCTGCAAAGCTCCAGCCAACTCGGGGTCCACTTATTTCAACTACAAGGTCTTCTTCAGCATCATCCTCTTTGCCATGGTCGATGCTGACTACAAATTCATGTAAATCAATGCTTCAGGCAACGGCTCATCTTCAGATGCCCAGGTATACAACTCCAGTGACCTCAAGGAGGGGCTGGAATGCAACCTCATCGTGGGCTTCCCAGATACAGACCGACTGCCCAACGACACGCAAGATGTGCCCTACTTCATCGTGGGTGATGACGCCTTCTCCCCAGGAACCTACCTCATGAAGCCCTACACTTCCAGACTCCTCACCCGTGAAGAGAGGATCTTCAACAACAGGCTGTCCAGGGCAAGGCGGGTGGTAGAGAACGCCTTTTGCATCCTGGCCAACAGGTTCCAGGTACTTCTCACCACCATGCAGCATCGCCCAGAGACCGTCAGGAGGATCATGGAAGCTTGCTGCATCCTGCACAATCTCATGCGCACCCGCTACCCAGTCTTGCAGAACAGGCTCGTGGACCTCCAACAAGGCAATGGGGACATGGAGTCTGGGGAATGGAGGCAAGGGCAAAACCTGATAGACACTTAGGATGTGCAAGGCCCCAACAGAGCCTCACATGAAGGGAAGAAGCAGCGCAACCTCCTGAAACACTGGTGCAACTCCCCAGCTGGAGCAGTGGAGTGGCAAGACAGGATGATAGATGCTTAATGGATGCTTCCTTCAGCCTGTCTCATAACACTGATGAGATTGGGCCATGTATGTTGGGTGGGCCTACAATGAACAGGGCATTTAATAAAGAGTTGTGTTTGTGTTGACATGTATGGATGATTATTACATTATTATTGATAATAAAGGGCCATAGGTGTGGCACCTGGGAGGGTGGACCATACAGTCCCACTATGCTTGCACTGGAGGTTTATTTATCCCACAGCTATTACTCATCCCAAAGGTATCCCTGCCTACCCCACTGCTATCTTAACCTATCCCACAAGCATGCAAAGGCTTAAACCATTTCTAAAAGTTTCTACCAAGACTTTACTAAAAAAATAAATGAAGCAAGTGTGTGAATCAAAGATAAACTTTATTGTACAACAAGCTGTAAAAGAAAAATGATCCAAGTCAAGTGTCCAAATAAAGTCCCCAGGGAGCCAGCCAGCCAGTCTCTGACACTCCTCTTGGTCACTCGGAGGTGTGCCCAGTCTCAGGGGTGAAGGGTCCAGGGGCTGTGGAGGTGGCTGGTGCTGGAGTGCTTGTCTGAAGCACCATTGGGGTGCCTGGCCCCGAGATGACAACAGGTGACGGTGTTGAGAAAGCTCTCGAACAGCTGGCTCAGACCCGTGATGTTGAGAGCTCCTTCCTCCATGCCATGTGGTGTCAGCTCCAGTACCGAGGACAGATGTACTGAGGCCGGGCTTGGCTGTGGGGTGGAGGAAGGAGCAGTGTAGTGGGGCTGTCTAGTATGCAGCTAGGTGAGGACTGGCGTGGGTGGCATCGGTGTTGTGGGTGGCATCGGTGTTGTGGGTGGCATCGGTGGCGTGGGTAGCATCGCTGACGTCGGTGGCATCATTGTTGTGGGTGGCATCGGTGGCATCAGTGGAACCGGTGGCAATGGTGGTGTCCGATGACTCTGTGCCTGGACTGGGAAGGGCTGCTGCCTGTGCTGCTGGACCTCCTGGTAGCCGTAGCCCTGGTAGGTGAGGGGCTGTGGAAAGCCTTGGAATTGGAGGGACATCACCTGGGGTGGAGCAGACCTGGACTGGGTGGGAGCAGGTTCCTCTGGATCTGGAGGGTTGTGAAGCAGCTTGGTGATCCGGTCCTTCACCACCTGGTACTGGGGTTCCGCCATATCCGTGAGGGTCTGGTTGTTATAGGTGAGGAAGGGCTTGTGGTTGGAGGATGAGGAGTCGGTGTGGACCAGCTGAGAGAGGAGATCTATGCTGGTCCGGATGGTGTCCCTGATCTCCAGCAGGACAGTGTGGCTTTGCCCCTCCTGCTGTCTGGCTCTCTGCCTTTCTGTGGAGGTGGAGCTGGGGGTGGATGCGGGTAGGGCTATGGTGGACGCGCCATCTTCTTTCTCCCACCGCACCAGGGAGTCCTCCACGCGCTCCACCTCGGTTACAACAGCTGTCCGCGGGTTCTCCGCCGTGGCACGCTCCACAGAAACCTGCCTGGAGACAGGAGCTGACTCTCGGTCGGAAGAGGACTGGCTCTCTGTGGGCTGCTGGAGAGAGAGGGTAGTGAGAGGGGCTGCTCCTCAGTGGCGGATCTCACCCTCCAGGAAGCTGCACCTGGCCATGATGTAGGTCTCTCTATCTGTCAGCTTGACTGTGGCCTGGCCAGATTTCTTGAGGTGCAGTTTCCCGTACCAGGTGTGCATGTGCTTCCACCAGCCGAGGAGCACCTCCGAAGTGTAGCCCATACTCTCCGCCTTCTCTCTCCAAGCAGCCTGCTTCCTTTTGGTGTCCCTGTAGAGCCAGTGTCCCTTCCACCACAGATAGTCATTCTCTCTCAGCCACTCCAGCACCTCATCCTCGTGTTCCTCCTCAATGGAGTATTGCCTCCTCTCCCGTCCCCGCATACGCCTCTTCCTCCCTTTGGCAGGACCAGATGGGCCCTCATCAGAGGGGCTCCCAGGTAGTAGGGGCTGCTCCTCCACACCACCAGCAGCAGCAGCACCAGCAGGATCATAATCATCATCATCATCAGCAGCAGCAGGATCATCATCAGCAGCAGCACCAGAAGCACCAGCAGCACCAGGATCAGCAGCAGCAGAGTAAGCACCAGCAGCGCCAGCAAGACCAAGAGCACGAGCACGAGCAGGACGAGCAAGTCCAGGAGCACGAGCAGGACCAGCAGAATGAGGAGCAGCTTCAGCAGAGTACGCAGCAGCAGAAGCACCACCGCCAGGAGCAGCTTCAGCAGAGTAAGCACGAGCAGAAGCACCACCGCCAGGAGTAGCTTCAGCAGAGTAAGCACGAGCAGAAGCACCACTGCCAGGAGCAGCAGGACCAGAAGAGTAAGCACCAGCAGAAGCACCACCGCCAGGAGCAGCGCCAGCAGAAGCTCCAGCACCAGAAGAGCGAGCCCAAGCAGCAGAAGCCCCAGCAGAAGCAGAGTCAGGGACAGGGGGCGGGAGGGTGGCCCTGTCCCTCTTACCAGGGATGGCGGCAGGTTGCTGAGGCTTTCGCTTCTTCCCCATGGTTGTGGGGTTGCTGGCTGGCAGGGAGGCTGGCAGGGAGACTGGCAGCACCAAGGCTGGCAGGCAGCCAGGCACGAAGGCTGGCAGGAAGCCTGGCAGGCAGCCAGGCACAAAGGCTGGCAGGCAGACAGGCACCAAGGCTGGCAGGCAGGGAGGCTGGAAGGCAGGCTGGCAGCAAAGCTGGCAGGAAGGCAGAGAGCAAGGCTGGCAGGGAGGCTGGCCAGGAGGCTGGGAGGCAGGCTGGGAGGCAGGCTTGGAGGCAGGCTGGCAGCAAAGCTGGCAGCAAGGCTTGCAGGCAGGCATGCAGGAAGGGCAGGCAAGGACTCGATGTATCCAGCAGCAGGTCTTTCCTCCGAATGGTGACCTGCTTCTGAGCTGCTTCCCTTTATATCCACGGGGCTTACAGAATGCATCCCCCCCCACATGCGCAATTAATGCTCGGCATCCGTTCGGCTTACGCTGTGCATCCGCTAGGCTTCCGCTCTGCATCTGCTTCATCCACTGTGCATCCGCTTCATCTGCTGTGCATCCGCTGTGCATCCGCTGTATCCATTCCGCGTCTGCTTTGCTGAGGCCCCCCGGAAGCCTAGCGGATGTGCCATCCGCTCTCATCCGCTTCCATCCAATAGGCTTCCGTGGAGCATCCGCTTTCCATCTGCCCTACATCCTCCCCCCATCTGTTCCTTTCCATGTTATCCGCTCTGGTTATGCAAATTTTTGCCCCTTTTGAGAGCGGATAACAACGGATGGAACATTTTTCTCATCCGTTGTGTCCTTTTTAAAAACGTTTTGCATCCGTTGGGCATTGTGACAGGGCCTTAAAGGATGAAAAAGAGTTACAGAAAATGCCACAGAAGAAGGACATTCAGTTAAAAATGGATATAACCAAACATAAAATGGGTCTAATAAAAAAAGAACTAGCACAGAAAATTAGAGGTGCTAAACAGAATTACTTTGAAGATGCAAATAAACCAGGTAGATGGTTGACATATAAATTGAGAAAGGAGAAAGAATCAAGGAAAATATTGCAATTAATAGACCACCAAGGCCAAATTTGCTATGGTAATAAAGAGAAGAGGGAAATCATACGAGACTATTATGGGAAACTATACACACAAGAGAATATTGATGAGGAAAGAGTTAAACTGTACTTACAGAATGCTAATCTACCCCAGATACCTAAAGAGATTGAAACAATGTTAGAAAGCAATATAACGATGATGTAGTTAACTGAAGCACTCAAGAAGCAAAATAATGGAAAGGCACCAGGCCCAGATGGACTTCCGGCAGAATTTTACAAAACATTACAAGAATCATTGAACCTTCCATTGCTAGAAGTTATGAATGAAGTTATGTTAAAGAGGATACCTAAATCATGGTCAGAAGCTTATATTACACTTGTTCCAAAAGAGGAGACCGATCCATTACAAATCAAGAACTATAGACCTATTTCCCTACTAAACGCAGATTATAAAATCTTTTTTTCAATATTGGTAGAAAGACTTAAAAAATACTTAAACTATTTTATCCATCCTGATCAAAATGGATTTCTGCCAAAGAGACAAATTAAAGACAATATGAGAGTAATCTTGGACACTTTGGAATATTACAAGGCACATCCTGAAAAACAAATGGCTTTGGTATTTTTAGATGCACAGAAGGCATTTGATAATGTGAATTGGCGATTCATGTTATGACTGCTGGAACAGATGGGCTTTGCTAAAAAATTTATTCAAGCAATAGAAGCTATATTTCCTAAGCAAATGGCAAAGGTAATGATAGAGGGAGAACTGACAGACTCTCTCGATATAAGAAAAGGAACAAAACAAGGGTGCCCACTATCACCTCTGTTGTTTGTGTTAACCTTGGAAGTGCTAAATAGAAATATTAGAGATGAAAAGAAATAAAAGGGATGAAAATTAAAAAGGAAGAATTTAAGTTGTAAGCATTTGCAGATGATCTGGTTTTCATCTTAGAAGACCCACTAGAAACAGCATCAAAATTGATAGAAAAGATAGAGACATATGGAAAGGTGGCTGACTTGAAAATAAATAAAGACAAAGATCTTGACAAAGAATATGTTATCAAGACAAAAGGAAGAACTGGCAGATCTGTTGAAAATCCAGGTCACAAATAAGAACAAGTACTTGCAGATATATTTCACAGCAAGATGCAGTACACGAAAAGAGAATAATTATATCAAATTTAAGCAGAAGATAGTGTTAGATTTGGCGAAATGGGAAAATTTACAACTGTCATTAACAGGGAGAATATCAACAATCAAGATGAATATATTACCCAGAATTTTATATTTGCTCCAAACAATTCCAATTAGGCTTGGAAAAGACTATTTTGAAGATTTAAATAAAATTGTATTGAAATATATACAGCAAGGTAAGAAAGCGAGAATAAAGTTAAAACTTTTGCAAGATGCTAGAATAAGGGGGGGATTTGGTTTGCTTAATCGGGAGTTGTATTACCAAGCTACAGATTTGATGTGGATTAAGGAAGGGATAACATTAAGAAATACTCGATTGTTAACATTAGAAGGACATGATATATTGTTGGGGTGGCATGCTTTTTTATGGTATAAAGGAACTAAAACATAGGGGTACTTTAGAAGACATTATATACAGGAGTCTCTGTGGTTAAACTGGGAGAAGATTAAAAGAGAATGTTATTTGAAAATTCTCGTCTGGTTATCGACTATTGAAGCATTTTCTTATCCGAGAATATACAAAAAGGAACAAACAGTTAGATATGGTGAAATATTGAATGAAAAGGGTGAACTTAAATCTATGCAAAAATTAGAGGAACCAAGGTATAAAGATGAATTGGTTCTCTTACGCTCAAATACATTCAAGTTATGATAAAGATTCTAAAACAGAAGGTTTCTATGATAAACTGACTGACTTAGATAAGATTTTGACAGGTACTGATGAAAAGGTGATTAAAATTGTATGGATATTTATTAGAAATTATATTAGAAGAACAACAAGTTAAAGAAACTATGATTGCTTGGGGGAAGAATTTTGGATTTGGGATTGATCTAGAGAAATGGCAAAAACTGCAGTCTCAAAATTATAAAATGAGAATGTCAACAGCATATAAAGAAAATTTGTATAAGATGTTTTACAGGTGGCATTTTCCCCCAACAACAATAGCAAGGATGTTCAAGAATAAATTCAAAAAATGTTGGAAATGTCATCAGACACCTGGCTCATACATATTACCATATGTGGTGGACATGTGCAGATGCTAAAAAATATTGGACTAAAATCCACATGTGGTTGGAAAAAATGACAAAAAAAGCATATGGATTTGAAACCAGAGATATTTTTATTGGGAATTTTACCTGAAATATATAGTAAAAACTTGAAATACCTGATTGTAAATGTATTAACAGCGGCTAGGGTTGTAATTGCTCAAAACTGGAAAAATGAGAAAACACCATCACAGGAGGAAATCATTAAAAAAATATTGGAATGTGCTAAAATGAGGAGATTGACATTTGAAATTAGAGAAGATGATAAATATTTTTATAAAATTTGGGATCTATTCTATCAATGGTTAGACAATAAAATATAGTAATGAAATATGTAGATTCTTAGAAAATAATAAATAGATAAAGATTTATTCTTTTCTTATTGTACCTACAAAATGATTTTAGGATAGATTTGGGATGATAATATGAACCATCATAAAACAAATTAAGTAAAATATGATTATTTGGTAAAACATGAATGAATAAAAGTATAGTCAAATGATTGATTAATAATATTAATCTATTGAATATTTGATTGAAAGTACGAGATTATATACAATGTAATTGTAATAGAAGATGACGAAATGGAAGCACAAAACAATTTGTAAACCAAATGGCACATTGTATGTATATGTATATGTGTATATATGTGTGCGTGTGTGTGTGTGTATGTATGTATGTATGTATGTATGTATGTATGTATATATATATATATATATATATATATATATATATATATATGGAAGATGGCTTGATGTTTTTGTTTTGTTTGTTTATATACATGCACATACACACATGCACATACATGTATACACTCACACACACACACACACACACACATATAACAAGTTCAATGTCTTTAAGC
>BLBF01000051.1:14231455-14256767 GCA_015471245.1 Laticauda colubrina
TCTCTCTCTCTCTCTCTCTCTCTCTCTCTCTCTCTCTCTCTCTCTCTCTTTCTCACACGCACACACAAACACACACACACATCTTCTAAAATGTGTTGGTACATAAACAGAGGTAGAGATTGTTGGAAGAGAGAGGAAATTTTTCCTGTAAGACCTGCTCTTTTTTCTTATTTTGTTATGAATTTTGATAAGTTATCTCAAACAATGAAATGAGCACATTATTAATTAAAATTATGAACATAGTTAATTAAAGCCCCTGTCACACTGAACCAACGGATGCAAGGAGGATGTAAAACGGACAAAAAACCTTGCCATCCGTTGGAAAACGCGATGTACTCACTGCCTCCGTTTTGCTTCCTCTCTATCCGTCCAGCATCCGTTTATTGACGTTTCATCCGCTCCGAAAGTTTTGGGCTGCCTAAAACTTTTGCGCGGAAAATGTATCCAATTCGTCCGTTCTGCATCCGCTACACATCCACTAGGCATCCGTTACGCATCCACTATATCCGCTAGGCATCCGATTCGCATCCGCGCAACTCCATCCGCCCAGACGCAGAGAGGAAGTGGAACGGATGCGGAACGGATGCAGAATGGATGCAGAATGGATGCGTAGCGGAAACAAAGCGTTTAAAACGGAAAAAACGTCCACAGAGGGGACCTATCTCGGATATTAAGGATGTCTAGAGGATGCCTAGAGGATGCCTAGAGGATGCAAAGGGACACCTATACTGCCTATAAAAAGGGGGAGCAACTCGTCTGCATCTCACTTTCAGACCAGCAGGCCAGCTGTGCAGGACTCTGCAGCCTTCATCTGCCTCTTCCTCTTCCACAGCATCCAGTCATGTCCACCATGGATTGCGACAAAATCCTTTCAGCAGCCAACATCCTTCTGCAACAGTGCGAAAACTTCGACAGTCTCTGTGAACAGTACTACGGGAAGAAAAGGAGGCACCCAAAAAAAGTCTGGCTCCGAAGATGGTTCCCCAGAAGAGCACAGTACGTACTTTACGACAAGCTGATGGTGGAGCTCAGGAGCGAAGACACTCGGGCATTCCAGAACTTCATGAGGATGCCTCCAGCCATGTTGGACGAAGTTGTGCAGCGCATGACACCCAGGTTGACAAAAACAAACACCAACTTCCTGTCCAGCCTGGAACCTGGGCTCAAGGTGGCACTCACTCTGCACCCCCTGGCCTCAGGGACCATCTACAGGAGCATGCAGTACGGCTGGAGTGTGCCACCCAGCACCATCAGCTTTGTTGTCAGAGAAGTGGTGCAGGCCATTATCGAAGAATACAAGGAGGAGCTCCTCCAGTGCCCCTCCACTGAAGAAGGATGGAAGAAAGTTGCAGAGCAGTGGTATCAGAAGTGGAACTTCCCCCACACCGTTGGAGCCATCGATGGCAAGCACGTGGCCTGCAAATCTCCAGCCAAGTCGGGGTCCACTTATTTCAACTACAAGGGCTTCTTCAGCATCATCCTCTTCGCCATGGTCGATGCTGACTACAAGTTCATGTACATCGATGTATCAGGCAATGGCTCATCTTCAGATGCCCAGGTATACAACGACAGTCACCTCAAGGAGGGGCTGGAAAGCAACCTCATGGTGGGCTTCCCAGATCCAGACCCGCTGCCTAACGACACGCAAGGTGTGCCCTACTTCATTGTGGGGGATGATGCCTTCTCCCTCACAACCTACCTCATGAAGCCCTACACTTCCAAATACCTCACCCGTGAAGAGAGGATCTTCAACTGCAGGCTGTCCAGGGCAAGACGGGTGGTGGAGAACACCTTTGACATCCTGGCCAACAGGTTCCAGATACTTCTCACCGACATGCAGCATCGCCCAGAGACCATGAGGTGGATCGTGGAAGCTTGCTGCATCCTGCACAATCTCATGCGCACACGCTACCCAGTCTTGCAGAACAGGCTCGTGGACCTCCAGCAAGGCAATGGGGACATGGAGCCTGGGGAATGGAGGCAAGGGCGAAACCTGATCGACACTGAGGATGTGCAAGGCCCCAACAGAGCCTCACGTGAGGCAAAGAAGCAGCGCAACCTCCTGAAACACTGGTGCAACTCCCCAGCTGGAGCGGTGGAGTGGCAAGACAGGATGATAGATGATTCATGGATGCTTCCTTCAGCCTGTCTCATCACACTGATGAGATTGGCCCATGTATGTTGGGTGTGCCTACAATGAACAGGGCATTTAATAAAGAGTTGTGTTTATGTTGACATGTGTGGATCAATGCTTACATTGTAATTGATAATGAAGGGCCATAGGGGTGGCACCTGGGAGGGTGGACCATACGGTCCCACTATGCTTGCACTGGAGGTTTATCTATCCCACAGCTATTACCCATCCCATAGGTATCTCTGCCCATCCCACAGCTATCTTAACCCATTCCAAAGGTATCACTGCCCATCCCACTGCTATCTTAACCCACCCCACAAGCATGCAAAGGCTAAACCATTTCTAAAAGTTTCCACCCAGACTTTATAGAAAAAAATTAATGAAGCAAGTGTGTGAAACAAAGATAAACTTTATTAATAACAAGCTGTAAAATAAACATGACCCGAGTCAAGTGTCCAAATAAAGTCCACAAATATCCAGGCAGCCAGTCTCTGGCACTCCTCTTGGTCACTCGGAGGTGTGTGCCCAGTCTAAGGTGTTAGGGTGCAGGTGCTGTGGAGGTGGGTGCTGCTGCAGTGCTGCTCTGAGGTGTTGTTGGAGTGCCTGGCCCCGAGAGGACAACAGGGGACGGTGTGTTGAGGAAGGTGTCGGACTGCTGGCTCAGCCCCGTGATGCTGAGAGGTTCTTCCTCCATGCCATGGGGTGTCAGCCCCAGTACTGAGGACAGATGTACTGAGGCCAGGCTTGGCTGTGGGATGGAGGAAGGAGCAGTGTAGTGGGGCTGCCTGGTCTGCAGCTGGGTGAGGGCTGGCGTGGGGGGCATCATTGGCGTGGCTGGCATCGCTGTCATGGGTAGCATTATTGTCGTGGTTGGCATCGGTGGCATCATTGGAACCGGTGGCAACGGTGTCACCCGATGACTCTGTGCCTGCATTTGGAAGGGCTGCTGTCTGTGCTGCTGGACCTCTGGGTAGCTGTAGCCCTGGTAGGTGAGGGGCTTGGTATGGGAGGGACATCACCTGGGGTGGAGGACCAGACCTGGACTGGGTGGGAGCAGGTGCCTCTGGGTCTGGAGGGTTATTAAGCAGTGTGGTGATCCTCTTCTTCACCACCTGGTACTGGGGATCCGCCATCTCCTTGAGGGTCTAGTTGACATAATTGAGGAACGGCTTGCGGTTGGAGGAGGAGTCGATGGGGACCAGCTGAGAGAGGAGACCTATGCTGGTGCGGATGGTGTCCCTGATCTCCACCAGGACCTTGTGGCTCTGCCCCTCCTGCGGTCCGGCTCTCTGCCTTACTGTGGAGGCGGAGGTGTGGGTGGATGTGGCTTCGGCAGTGGTGGACTGGATGTCTCCTTTCTCCCGCCGCACCAGGGAGTCCTCCTCGCTCTCCACCATGCTTTCAACACCTGCCGGGGGGTTCTCCACCGTGGCACATTCCACAGATACCTGCATGGAGACAGAGACTGACTCTCAGCTGCCAGAGGACTGGCTCCCAGCAGGCTGCCGGAGAGAGAGGGTAGAGATTTGGGCTCCTGGTGCTCCTCGGTGGCAGACCTCACCCTCCAGGAAGCTGCACTTGGCCATGACATAGTTCTCTCTGTCCATCAGCTTAACCGTGGCCTGGCCAGATTTTTTGAGGTGCAGCTTCCCATACCAGGTGTGCATGTGCTTCCACCAGCCGAGGAGCACATCCGATGTGTAGCCCATACTCTCCGCCCTCTCTCTCCAAGCAGCCTGCTTCCGCTTGGTGTCCCTTCCGCCACAGATAGTCGTTCTCTCTCAGCCACTCCAGCACCTCATCCTCGTGCGCTTCCTCAATGTAGTACTGCCTCCTCTCCCATTGTTGCATACACCTCTTCCTCCGTTTGGCAGGACCAGATGGGCCCTCATCAGAGGGGCTTCCAGGTTGTAGGGTCTGCTCCTCCACACCAACAGCATCATCATCATCATCAGCAGCAGCAGCAGCATCACCAGCAGGATCATAATAATAATAATAATCAGCAGCAGCATAATCACCAGCAGGATCATAATCAGCAGAAGCAGCAGCAGCAGCAGAATCAGCAGCAGCAGCAGCAGCAGCACCAGCAGCAGCAGCAGCAGCAGCAGCAAAACCAGGATCAGCAGCAGCAGAGTAAGCACCAGCAGCAGGGTCAGCAAGACCAGGAGCACGAGCAGAATGAGCAGGACGAGCAGGACCAGGAGCCGCTTCAGCAGAGTAAGCACCAGCAGAAGCACCACCGCCAGGAGCAGCTTCAGCAGAGTACGCAGGAGAAGCACCACTGCCAGGAGCAGCTACAGCAGAAGCTCCAGCAACAGAAGAGCGAGCCCAAGCAGCAGAAGCCCCAGCAGAAGATGAGTCAGGGACATGGGGCGGGAGGGTGGCCCTGTCCTTCTTGCCAGGGATGGCGGCAGGTTGCTGAGACTTTCGTTTCTTCCCCATGGTTGTGGGGTTGCTGGCTGGCAGGAAGGCTTGCAGGAAGGCTGGCAGGCACCAAGGCTGGCAGGAAGCCTGTTAGGAAGCCTGGCAGGAAGGCAGGCACCAAGGCTGGCAGACAGACTGGCTGGCAGGGAGGCTGGAAGGCAGGCTGCCAGCAAGGCTGGCAGGGAGGCTGGAAGGCAGGCTGCCAGCAAGGCTGGAAGTGAGGCTGGAAGGCAGGCTGCCAGCAAGACTGGAGGCAGGCTGCCAGCAAGGTTGGAAGGGAGGCTGGAAGGCAGGCTGGCAGCAAGGCTGGCAGGGAGGCTGCTCAGGAGGCTGGGAGGCAGGCTGGGAGGCAGGCTTGGAGGCAGGCTGGCAGCAAGGCTTACAGGCAGACATGCAGGCAAGAACTCGAAGTATCCAGCAGCAGGTCTTTCCTCCAAATGCTGGCCATGTGCGAGCTGCTTCCCTTTATATCCGCGGGGCTTGCGCAATGCATCCCCCCCCGCATGCGCAATTAACGTCAGGCATCCGTTAGGCTTCCGCTGTGCATCTGCTTCATCCGCTGTGCATCCGTTCTGCATCCGTTGTTTCCGTTCTGCGTCCGCTTTGCTGAGGCCTCCTGGAAGCCCTGCGGTTGCGCCATCCGCTTCCATCCGCTGGGCTTCCGTTCCGCATCCGCTTTGCATCTGCCCTGCGTCCTCCCCGTGTCCGTGTTATCCACTCCAATTATGCAAATTTTCGCCCCTTTTGAGCGCGGATATAACGGATGTAACATTTTTCTCTTCCGTTGTGTCCTTTTTGCATCCGTTGGGCAGTGTGACACAGCCTTAATGTTATTAATTAATTAATAACATAGTTAATTAATTTTATTAATTAGATAACTTGGATTGTTGAAAATAGAGGGAAATGATATATTAATATTAGTCTTTGTTTGGTAACCCAGATTGGCTTTGATAATCGGTTAAGCAAAATGATTTTCACAAAAAAAAGTGAAAATCATGTGACCACAACAGTGCTAATGATTTTACTTCAGGTTTCTTTGCTTTACAGTCGCAGAAGAATGCAATCCCAGAGAGCCAGTTGAACCCAAACAGGAGGTTTATAGAACTGAACTCATGATGAGGGTCTTATAGACCTGTCACTATCTCCTGCCCTTTCGAATCCTCTACCCAGCAATGGGATAATTAACAAGAAGAAAAATATTGTTTGTTTTTATGTTCATCATTGGATAGGAAAGGTGACTGACAAACATGGATTGGAAAGCAATAATGTTTGGAAAGATTAGCAGTAAAAGGAAATCAGGCTGCCAAAGAACACAGTGTCTGGGCACCATCAAAACTAACACCAACCTTAGCAAAGAAAAACTCAAAGAAGTAGTGCAAGGTGAGAAAATGTGGAGAGACCAGATCTTCCAAGAGCCAGATGGATGACATCATCATTTACATTCTTTGGAGGGAAAGGGATTACATGAGAGTAAGCAAGCATATAATGGAAAATATATATGAAATATATTTGCACTTCTAGCCAAAATTGGTCTCTTCTATATATTTCTGAGTCAATATGCTATAAAGAGCTGCAAATTCACCCAGGTGGACAAGCTGAGAAGCAGTTTGGACCTTGGGTCCAAAAAGGAGAAAGATGGTAAAAGGAGAGAGAGGAGAAAAGTAGATTGATAGCTACAGTATGTGAGATTGTGAAGGAAAGAGCAACTTAGGAGAGACTTGGAGAAGCAATTACACTATTGATTGAGAGACGAAGATTGAGACAACTCAAGATAACCATGCCTTGATTCTTTTTTAGTGTAAGATAGGACTGACAGAAAATTAGGCAGGCTTCAAAATTCTCCATTGAACCCAACAACATGGAAGTAACATTCTCTTCCAATGTCTCTTTCTGACCTGGCCTATTTGAAGGGCTAATGTTAACTACAATAAATAGCTAACTTCAAGTTGATATTTGTTGGGTAAAGGCTAACTACTAGTGTAGGCATGTAAAAGCCTTACAATGGCAATGCACTTCTTTCTTTGATACAAATAAGTTTTCCTCCACATTTTTTTATGACCTGAAGATGTTTGCTCTAGCATTGAAAAAGGGCAGCATGTTCTCCTTTCAATAGCAAAGAGCTTTGAAAGGAGCTGTGGACTGTAAAATTATATAAACATGTGCATTGATTTATATTCCATTCTAATCTTATTCAGATAAGTATTTGAACAGATTTATTATGCTTGCACAATTGATGACAAGCAAGATAAACTTTTCAAAAAAGAAATCACTCTTTCCTGATTTTGATCTGAATTACTCATTTCAGAATTGGAAGGGCAAACACCAATGACTCAACTTAATTGTTGTATCTTTCTTCATTCATACATGCATTTTGATATTTTCTTCAGTACTTCAAAAACCTGCACAATTTTTTGATCAGAAACTGTTTGGTACTATCTCTTACTTCCCATGTAGGAAATAGGTTCTATGAATCACCTGCTATTTTAATTAACCTATAATTAACTTCTAGGATAATATACTTCTGGAACATGATGGAAAATTAAATGATTCTTCTTCCCTTTTACTTCCAAGAGGATTAGGTAATCTGGCAATGGTGGTTCTTGATACTGGAATACCTGTTATTCTTGGCTTTTATGACAGCATTTGAGTCTCTTTAAACCATAACCTGAACACTTCCAAGAGATAATGCACAGAGAAGAATCCTAAAGTTGTCTCTTGTCAATTGTTGGGGTGAGACAAAAATTGGCAAAGGCAATTGCACTTAGACTTATATACAGCTTCACAGTGCATTACAACCCTCTTTAAATGATTTACAGAGTCAGCATATTGTCCCCAACAATTTGGGTCCTCATTTTACCCACCTTGGAAGGATGGAAGGCTGAGTCAACCTTGAGTCTGATGAGATTTGAAGTGCCAAATTACAGGCATTCAAGAATCAGTAGAAGTAGCCTGCAGTGCTGCACTCTAACCTCTGCATCAATGTGACTATTAAAGATTAAGCAATACAACATGATTTCTCAAAATGAGAATTAAGCATTTTATATTTGACATTGCAACAGATTTCTTCAAGCCAATAGAAATACAATAATCAACTTTGACTTAATGAAAGCTCTTTTACTGCCAAATAGGACAAAGTATTATTATTTATTTATTTGATTTATTTGATTTGTCAATCGCTTACAAGATAATAGGTATAAGTATACACAGTTATGAATATATGAAATGGGTACATATAAGAAAAATAAAAGAAACAATAGACAGGGATGCAGGCACATTGATGTGCTTATGCACGCCCCCTACAGACCTCTAAGGAAAGGGGTCAGATCAACAGTAGACAATCTAAGGTTAAAGTTTTGGGGGTTTGGGGAAGAAACCACAGAGTCAGGTAGGGTATTCCAGACATTGACTACTCTGTTGCTGAAGTTGTATTTCCTGCAATCAAGTTTGGTGTGGTTAACCTTGATTTTGTATCTATTGTGTGCTCTTGTGTTGTTATGGTTGAAGCTGAAGTATGATTTGCTGAAGCAATGTATGATTTTATATACCATACTTAAGCCCATGTCACACTGAACCAACAGATGCAAAGAGGATGTAAAACGGACAAAAAACCTTGCCATCCGTTCGAAAACACGATGTACTCACTGCCTCCGTTTTGCTTCCTCTCTATCCGTCCAGCATCCGTTTATTGACGTTTCATCTGCTCCAAAAGTTTTGGGCTGCCTAAAACTTTTGCGTGGAAAATGTATCCAGTTCGTCCGTTCTGCATCCGCTACACATCCACTAGGCATCCGTTACGCATCCACTATATCCGCTAGGCATCCGATTCGCATCCGCGCAACTTCATCCGCCCAGACGCAGAGAGGAAGTGGAACGGATGCGGAACGGATGCAGAATGGATGCGGAACGGATGCGTAGTGGAAACAAAGCGTTTAAAACGGAAAAAACGTCCACAGAGGGGACCTATCTCGGATATGCAACCTCATCATGGGCTTCCCAGATCCAGACCCCCTGCCCAACGACACACAAGATGTGCCGTACTTCATCGTGGAGGATGACGCCTTCTCCCTCACAACCTACCTCATGAAACCCTACACCTCCAGACTCCTCACCCGTGAAAAGAGGATCTTCAACTACAGGCTGTCCAGGGCAAGGCGGGTGGTGGAGAACGCCTTTGGCATCCTGGCCAACAGGTTCCAGGTACTTCTCACCACCATGCAGCATTGCCCAGAGACCGTCAGGAGGATCATGGAAGCTTGCTGCATCCTGCACAATCTCATGCGCACCCGCTACCCAGTCTTGCAGAACAGGCTTGTGGACCTCCAGCAAGGCAATGGGGACATGGAGCCTGGGGAATGGAGGCAAGTGCGAAACCTGATCGACACTGAGGATGTGCAAGGCCCCAACAGAGCCTCACGTGAAGGGAAGAAGCAGCGCAACCTCCTGAGACAATGGTGCAACTCCCCAGCTGGAGCAGTGGAGTGGCAAGACAGGATGGTAGGTGCTTAATGGATGCTTGCTTCGGCCTGTCTCATCACACGGATGAGATTGGGCCATGTATGTTTGGTTGGCCTACAATGAACAGGGCATTTAATAAAGAGTTGTGTTTATGTTGACATGTGTGGATAATTATTACATTATTATTGATAATAAAGGGCTGTAGGTGTGGCACCTGGGAGGGTGGACCATACAGTCCCCCTATGCTTGCACTGGAGGTTTATCTATCCCACAGCTATTACCCATACCATAGGTATCCCTGCCCATCCCACAGCAATCTCAACCCATCCCACAGCTATCTTAACCCATCCCACAAGCATGCAAAGGCTTAAACCATTTCTAAAAGTTTCCAGCAAGACTTTATTAAAAAAAAGAAATGAAGCAAGTGTGTGAATCAAAAATAGACTTTATTAACAACAAGCTGTAAGACAAAAATGAGTCTCTGGCACTCTTCTTGGTTGATCAGTCTCAGGGGTGAAGGGTGCAGGTGCTGTGGAGGTGGCTGGTGCTGAAGTGCTTGTCATCAGCTCCTCCAGAAGCAGAAGCGGCAGAAGCCCCAGCCCCAGAAGACCGAGCCCGTGCTGCAGAAGCCCCAGCAGAACCAGAGTGAGGGTCACGGGGTGGGATGGTAGCCCTGTCCCTCTTGCCAGGGCTGGCAGCAGATGGCTGAGGCTTGCTGTGCTTCCTCATGGTTGTGGGGTTGCTGGCTGGCAGGGAGGCTGGCAGGAACCAAGGCTGGCAGGCAGGCATGCAGGCAGGCAGGCACCAAGGCTGGCAGGAAGGCTGGCAGGCAGGCAGGCACCAAGGCTGGCAGGCAGACATGAACTAAGGCTGGCAGGAAGGCAGGCAGCAAGGCTGGCAGGCAGACTGGCTGACAGCAAGGCTTGCAGGCAGGCTGGCAGCAAGGCTGGCAGGGAGGCTGGCAGCAAGGCTGGCAGGCAGACATGCAGGCAGGGCAGGCAAGGCAGTCGATGTGTCTGGCAGCAGGTCTTTCCTCTGAATGGCAACCTGCTTCCGAGCTGCTTCCATTATATTCGTGGGGCTGATGCAATGCATCCTCCCCGCATGCGCAATTAACATCAGGCATCCATTAGGCTTCCGCTGTGCATCTGCTGTGCATCCGCTTCATCCATTCGGTGTCCGCTCTGCATCCGCTCTTTCCGTTCCGCGTCCGCTTCGCTGAGCCCCCCCGGAAGCCCAGCGGTTGCGCCCTCCGCTCCCATCCGCTTCCATCCCCTGGGCTTCCGTTCCGCATCCGCTTTCCATCCGCTCTGCGTCCTCCCCGCGTCCGTGTTATCCACTCCGGTTATGCAATTTTTTGCCCCTTTTGAGAGCGGATAACAATGGATGGAACATTTTGTTCGTCCGCTGTGTCCTTTTTGCATCCGTTGGGCAGTGTGACATGGGCTTTAGATCAGACCGAAGACGGCGTAATTCAAGGTTTTCTAGGTCTAGAATTTCAAGTTTGGTGGCATAAGGTATTCTACAACGAATAGAGGAGTGGAGAACTTTTCTTGTGAAATATTTCTGGACTTTTTCAACTGTGCTAATATGAGATACATAATGTGGGTTCCAGACTGATGAGCTGTATTCGAGTATTGGTCTAGCAAATGTTTTGTATGCTCTAGTTAGTAGTGTGATATTACCAGAGAAAAAGCTACATAGGATTAGGTTAACAACTCTTAACGCCTTTTTGGCCATGTAGTTACAGTGGACTCTAGCACTTAGATCATGAGAGATGAGTATTCCAAGGTCCATTACAGAGCTTGGATCCAAGATCTTGACTATTCAGCTTGTATTTTATTTTCTGATTTTTTTTGTCAACATGTAAGACAGAGCATTTATTTGTTGAGATTTGAAGTTGCCATTTGTTTGACCATTCTGATACATAGTCAAGATCTTTTTGAAGGGTAGTAGTATTGTCTGTGGTATTGAACAGCTTTACATCATCAGCGAAGAGAATGCAGTTGCTCTTAATATGATCACAGAGATCATTTATGTAGAGTATGAAGAGAGTTGGTCCTAGAACACTGCCTTGGGGGACACCACTTTTTTTATTAGTTTTATTTTTATTATGCCCGTATCTCCTATAAAATCCAAGCAGGTTGAAAGTTGAATGTATTTTTTTATCCATATTAACCTATTTACATTTTAATACTTATTTTTTCTGAGTTTTTGTTGTTGTTATTTAGCAGTTATTTGGCTTAGAAATCACTATTCCTTATTTGGAAATGGAGGTCAAAGTTATCACAGAAATGTATCTCGTTACAATTTTGACTGCTTCTGTGTCCAACCAAGACACTGATTTCAACCCTTAAAGTCCATCATGGCATGGAACCAGGTTATATGAGCCTGCCCCATTAGATCTGGCAAAGAAGGCTTATTACAAGTACCATCTGTCAGGGGAGAGACATTTTGAGGAGTCTCACAAAGTAGATCTTCTCTGTCATGGTACCTACCTTATGGAACATTCTTCTTCCAAAGTCAGGTTAGCCCAGCCCTGTCATCATTTTGGAAGTTGCTTAAGAATTGATTATGTCACCAGGCCAAGAAACCAGAAACATTCTTAAATGGTTCCTTTCTAGTTCATCTTTTTTACTTTCTCATGTGATCTGTATACTTTACATTTTTATAGTTTTTCATTTTTCATTTTTTTTATTTTTATATAGTTAATCTTTTATATTGTTTTATTGATCGTTGTATGCCAGGGGTGTCAAATTCACAATGTCATAGTGTCATCATGTGATGTATTGGGACTTTTTCCCCCTTCGCTAAACTGCACGGGCCACGAGTTTAACACCCCATTGTATCCCAACAAGGATGCTTCTTGTGAGATGGATGGCCATATAAATGTGATTAATAAATAAATATATACATCTTACATTCAGTGTGATAAAACAACAAAGAAGTTACCTTTACCAGGCTGAAAGCTTTTGCAGTCTCTAAGAGTCTTGGGATACACGCCATTAGGGGGTAGAGATAGCTTACATTATGTTTTAAGACAGAATAGTTTTAAAACTTTAAATCAGATGCACAGCATTCCATTTTTTTCCAAAAAGTATAATTTTCTTTGGGGCTATTTGCTAGGATAAAAATTTCACTGTTTTTTTTTCCCCTCTCGACAATTGCCTGGCCTAATTCCAATTTTCAAAAGTAGTTTGTTTCTGCAAACCTAGTCCTGAGAGGGAGTGACAGGCCAAAGGTCCTGCAGACCTAAGGCAGAATTAGGACTCAGGTTAATGATACTTTAACCATTACATCAAACTGTCTTCCAGAGCAGGGTTCGCCTTTTGGACCTCAGGGACCACCAAACTCATAATTTTAAATTCCGCGGACTACTAATATGAATTTTGACTGATGGTGGCTTGCTGACGTTGATGGGAAAGTTGGTCCCATATTCCAGAGCTGCAGTAGTCACAGGACTGGCCCTCTGGTCATCCTGAAGCAGCTGCTCTTCCACCTAGGTGCACCGGCCTGTCATGAACTGGAGGAGCTGCTCTGGGATGAACACAGGGTCAGTCTTGTGACTACTGCAGCTTTGGAATATGGGATCGACTTTCCCACCAATGTCAGCTAGCCACCCCTGGCCAGATTTCCCTTTTCTGCCATTGGTCTTACCTTTCAGTTCCAGCTTGCATGGCTCTACTCAAGGTAAGGTTTGCACTCAGCTGAAGGATGGGATGGCAGCGGGTGGGCGGGCTATGTGGTCAGTGCAGCCTTGTGTTCCCACGCATCCTGGATTAATTGCTTTGGGGGGAGTGCTTTGGGGGGGACGACATTTCTCTGCAGACCATCAAAATTTTCTTGCTGCCCACCAGTTGGCAACCACTGTTCCAGAGCACTGATGTTTGAGCTGAATAGCATCAATACAAATCTGAGAAATGCACACATATATGCATACACAACAAAGAATATATAGTGCCAATTGCCAACTGCCTTGTTCTTAAAGGGGTAGATCATAATGTATTATTTAATTTAGAATATATTGTATCTCTTGTTTCTCTTTCTTATATTTAAAAACAGAATTATTCTTCCTCCCTCCTAATATTTTATTTTCCTTTTGTTTGAAATAGTTTTCCTTTTGTTATAAAATTTATCTTGTATATCAAAATGCTGGATACTTGGAAAGAAATTTAAAACTGTCTGTATGAAACAAGATTGAGACCTGAAATTTTAATCGTAGTTATGATTTGGTAGCAAACTATTCCCAGTCCTCTTCTCCCATCCCCACTACCGAAAGGAGAGCTTCCATCTTTTGTGTGAAAAATGTAAACCAATCAGCAATTTTGTTTCGTGCAGTAAATTGTATAAAAATAATTGTGCCTGATTTCTTGGGTGCTCCTTGGGCATGAAACTCAGCAGTGACCTATTCGACTTCAGTTCAGAAATAAGTTTTGCTTTTTCTTGATATTATGTGACATTGGTTTCTTCACACCAACTTCCAGTAAATAGAAGCTATCTTGTCAAAAGATAATTTCTGGGTGACTGACATAGCTTTCCTCTCTTTATCTAAATTATTTGACAAGGTTGCAATTTGGAGGTAAAGTGAAATCCTTATGCAAGCCATTATGAAATAACAAGTTATTTGGACTGATAGTGTAGCATTGTAATTAGGCTAAGATTGTATTTATAAATAAATACATACATTCTTTGTCTGATTACCAAGCTACACTATCAGCTCAAATAACTATAGTAGACACCTATTCTTGGATCTTAAGTTTTCCCAAATTTAATGTGGGAGCGCACAATATTGGGATTTTTTATATTTAGTTGAACTTGAAATTAAAAAAAAATGTTTCCCCTTCTTTACAAATTTATTTTGAGGGAAGAAAAATCCAGTTCCAAGCCAGAATTGCATTGGAAATAAAATGAAGGCTGACTGCAAGGGATGATGGTTTATTTGATTTCCAGAAACTTCAGAACAGCAGCAATGTTTCTGGGGTGGAGGACAAAATGGCTGAGTGAGTAGCTAGATCTTTATAGGGTTCTGAGATTTTGTGATTGAGATGCTCCAAGAGAGTTGTGCAATATAGTGAGCCTTGTGTCTTTTACTATTTCAAGGATGGTGACTTTTATATCCTAAAAGTCATGTGCTATCCTTAGAATTTGAGTGGGCAATGTAAATTGTTATTCCCATCAGCCATGAGAGCTGTGTCTAAATGCATTTTGTTTACGATAGAAAATTGTCCCAATCTTTCTTAATAGGTACAAATTATCCATTTTAAAAAACCTGAGCTTTCTGCTTGAGGCTATTAAAAAAGACTGAGGCTGCTTTCTGCCTCTAAGAACATGTTTTTCCACTTCTTTGGGAAAATATTCTATCTTGCCTCTCTTAATATTTAGTGTTCTGTATGGAACTTGGCAGGTTCCAAATCCCTCATTCTGATTGGTCGAAAAGGCCACTTATAGATTGGTTCACTAAAAACCAATCTGGGAAGCCGCCAAACGGCAGGAAGAGTTAAACAAGTTTCATTGGCCACAAGCCGGCAGGCAAGCCGCTATATAAAGGGCTGCCGCGGCTTGGGCTATGTTCCGTATCTTTTGCCTTGCGAGTTGAAATAAAGAGTTGTTGTTTGGAACCCGGTCTCACGTGCTTCTTTCCAGACGGAACACTGGCAATGAGGATGGGATCATCGTAGAAGGTGAGACCGAAGCGCATGGCGATCTGAACCGAGCGAGAGAGATGGCCAGTAACAACGCGCCGCCTGAACCCTTCAATCCTGATGAGGAGGATTGGGAATCGTATATCAATCGCTTTCTTATGTTTTTAGAAAGCAACAAGATGGAAGAAATCTCAGACCAAAGGAAGCGGGCTGTCTTCCTTACACACTGAGGACCGGCCGTAATCAAAATGGCGAAGGCGCTGGTGAAACCCAACAACAGATGAACTGGTCCGACCTGAACCGAATGCTCCAAGCACGCTATTCACTGGTGATCTCAAATTTAATCAAAAGGCATGAATTTTAAAAAAGGGACCAGAAGGAGGATGAAACCATAGCAGATTTTGTAGCAGCCTTGAAACACATCGGAGGAGCCTATGAGTTTCAGAACATGGACGAGGCAATGAGAGACTGCGTAGTCCTCGGCCTGAAGGACTGTACCCTTCAGAGCAAACTACTGAATAGGCCGAACATAACCGTGGCTGAAGCCATTGCAGAAGCAACCACCGCCGAAGCAGCAAAGAAGTCAACAGCCACCACCATGTGGAAAATGAACGCAGTTCCAGACCTGTCAACCCAAACCAGGAAGAAGAAGGCAGAGGGAGGAAAAAAAATGCCCACAGCAACAACCCACCACGAGGACATCAAAACCCAAAGTGACACCAAAGACAACGACAAAGATGTCCATAAACTCTATTCAGATAGAAAATGGCGCAAAAAGAGGAGGAATCGGTGGGAATTTCAATGTGCGGGCTGCGGAAGCAATCACTCGCGGGCTGAATACAGGTACCTCAACACAATATGCAGGGCTTGTAATAAAAGGGGGCACATCAAAAGGGTCTGCCACAACAAAAAGAACTATAGTCCAAAAAGACGTGGCAGCACACACACACACACCCAGACATGATGACAGTCAAGCCGGCAGTAGATGGAACCACAATAAGAGAATGGATGACAGGGAAGAAATGCATCAGACAGTCACCATCGGCTATGCCAGGGCGGAAAGCAGAAAGAAGATTCGATAGAGGTGAGCATTGAGGGAAGACCCTGCGAGATGGAAGTTGACTCAGGGTCATGCCTATCAATGGTATCCTGGAATACCATCTGGCGCCTAATACCGAACATTAAACAGAGAGAACTACAGAAACAAAAACTAGTGTTAAAAGACTATCAGGGAAATTGAATTCCAGCAGTAGGCCTTGGACATTTTCTAGTTGAATTTAAACACCACACCGAAATCTTGCCTCTGACCATCGTCGACCGCAACCACCCTAGCCTGTTAGGGATCGAATGGTTCGCGCCTCTGGGAATCGGGATGACTGGAATCAACCGCATCGCTACATCCAACTGGGAAGAGAACCTACTCCAAGAATTCCAAGATGTTTTCGATGGGACTCTAGGCAAGTACCAGGGAACCCCAATTTCATTTAGCCTAGACCCGAAAATAGCTCCCATCTGTTTAAAGGCCAGATGCGTCCCATTCGCGCTAAAACCAAAAATTGACGAGCAGCTAAATAAGTTAATAGCTCAAGGGGTTTTAGAACCAATTGACCATGCCAGGTGGGAAACCCCTATCGTCACATCAGTGAAGCCAGATGGGTCAGTGCGCATCTGCGGGGACTATAAGGCAACCCTGAACCATGCACTCCAACAAAGTGCATACCCAGTGCCGGTAGTGCAACATTTACTGCACTCGCTAGGGGGAGGAAAAATATTCGCAAACCTCGACCTAGCACAGGCCTATCAACAGCTACCCATTGATCCCATTACAGCAGAGGCACAGACTATAGTAACACATAGAGGGGCATTCAAATGTAACCGCCTCCAATTTGGTGTTAGCATTGCCCCAGCTGTGTTCCAAAGCCTCATGGAACGCCTGCTAAATGGAATCAAAGGTGTCGTCTCATACTTCGACGATGTACTGGTCTCAGCAAAAAATGACAACCAGCTCGAGACCAGGTTAAGAGAAGTCTTAACAAGATTTAGGAAGTCAGGCCTCAAAGTAAAGAGGGAAAAATGTGAATTGGCCACTAACGGGGTCAAAATTTTGGGCTATTTAATCGATGAACAAGGCATTCACCCCACTGAAAAAAAAATGAAGCCTATCAAAGACGCTCCCAGACCAAAAACAAAACCGATCTCCAGGCGTTCCTAGGCCTCACAAATTTTTACAACGTGTTCCTGCCCCATAAGGCAACAATAGCAGAACCCCTACATCGACTGCTAGATAAAAAAACTGCTTGGACATGGGGCCACCGGGAACAGAAAGCTTTCCAAGGTATCAAGGACCTATTAACGTCAGACACCGTTCTCATCCAGTTTAGCAATACCCTGCCTCTGATGGTCAACTGTGATGTCTCGGCTTTTGGGGTCTGTGCCATCCTGAGTCACCAACTCCCAGATGGCAGAGAGGCACCGGTCGCCTTTTATTCTAAGACGTTCTCCAAGTCGGAACACAATTACAGCCAACTTGATCGGGAAGCCCTCGCAATCATCGCCGGAGTCAAATGATTCCATGAGTATCTTTACGGTAGACCTTTTTCTATTGTAACCGATCACAAGCCTCTTCTTGGAATTTTAGCAGGCAACAAGCCAACCCCGAACATTCTGTCACCTAGAATGACGAGGTGGTCTGAATTCCTCGCTGCCTACTCCTACACGCTGCTCCACCGACCCGGCAAAGACATCCCATACGCTGATGCCCTGAGCTGTTCCCCATTGCCTATCACAGAGGACGACCCTGCTCCAACTACCTCCACATTTCAGCTTGAGACCTGCCCAGAGCTACCGCTGACTGCAGCTGACATCGTGAGAGCCACAGCCAAAGACCCTTTGACGGCACGCATATTGAACTGGGTAGGTAAAGGCTGGCCAAAGGAAAACAAAACTGAGACTTTAAAAACATTCTGTGCCAGACAGACCGAACTGTCTATTGAAAAGGGGTCCATTTTATGGGGTGACAGGTGGTAATTCCAAGCAGCCTCCAAGAAGACGTCCTGGGCATGTTGCACGAGGGTCACCCGGACAGAGTCAAAATGAAAGCCCTGGCCAGGAGTTACGTCTGGTGGGCAGGACTGGACAAAGACATTGAACGCTGGGTTGCAACATGCCATGACTGTCAAAAAGCTAGGCCTACCCCCCCCCCCAGGCACTAATAAGAGACTGGGAAACTCTCTGGGGTCCATGGTCTAGAGTACATATTGACTTCGCTGGGTCAACTAAGGGGAACACTTTTTTGATTGTGGTTGATGCATATTTGAACTGGTTGGAAGTCATCTTCATGGAAGCCTCATGGCTTCCACAATCACCGAGGCTGTTATGAAACAGCTCGACAAACTGTTTGCAACACATGGGCTACCTGATTTACTGGTTTTGGCAATGGGCCTCAATTTACAGCCTTGCAATTTGAACAGCATCTGGCTGCCCAGGGTATCCGTCATGCCTTAACTGCGCTGGCCCATCCGGCTGAAAATGGCAGGGCCGAATGCATGGTTCAGTATACTAAAGAGGGCCTAGAGAGAATGGACCAAGGGGACGTGCAGGACAAACTAAACCGACTACTAACCTTGCAACATATTACCCCTAGTAGCACAACAAATAAAAGCCCAGCTGGACTTTTAATGGGTGGGAAACTACGGTCCTACCTGGACAGGTTACACCCCACTTACACCTGAGACAAACCCCCCGACTCCTCCAGCAAATACTGTACCTTCGAAATCGGTGACCTAGTCTATGCCAAGAACCTTACTGGGGTTCTATGGCTCTATGGCTTCCAGCTACCATCACACAAATCACAGGCCCCAGGTCCTATCGACTAATTTTAGATGATGGAAAGAAATGGAAGCGGCACATAGACCAGCTTTGTTCCTGCAACCTCGAACGAAAACCCGTCACAGAACCAAAAATAATAAATTATGACTATAAAACTGTTTTGTTCAGAAAACACATGAGGTAGACTGGGTTCCAACAACAATTGCTTTATTCTTTAACCAGTCAGTAAATAGGAACACTTGGCTGAAGCCGAGGCCAGCCTTTTATACAGGCTGGCTTGCCTGCTTGTAGCCAATGGCAGTTGCTTAAATTTGCCGCCTTTCAGCAGCTCTTTGGATTGGTTCCTAGTGAACCAATCCAATGCTTAGTTTATTTGACCAATCAGGTTTGCAGATTTGGAGTCACCCAATTTACATATAGAACACCCCTCCCCTCTTAGTTCAGTCCTCGCAGGTAGGTGGGGCTTTTCCAGACTTGACTTGACTTGCGTGGTTCATTCTTAGTGAAGACTTCGACCGGTTCGGATGGGGCTGCTGTGTCGTCCGTTCTTCTCCCTGGAACCGTCTGGAAGGGTGAGTCAGCCATTTTACCGCCGCCTGAGTTTCTTAGGCTGGCGGTTTTGCCGCTCCCTCCCGTTTCCTCCGGGCAGGTCGAGCTGGCTTGGCTGGCCCCTTCCGATGGGCTCTTCACGCAAGTCTCTCCAAACAGTGAGTCTTTTATTTGCTCTTTTTGTTCATATGTTTCATTGGTTTTATTTTTTAACGGTTCTTTATTTAATTCTCGCATTTCCCCCCCCACCTTAGTTGACAATTCGTCGGTTTTTTCGACGAGTGGTTGTATGTCTGTGGTTCTTTCTATATTTCGGGATCGAAGCTGGTCTATGTGCCGCTTCCATTCCCTGCCATCATCTACTGTTAACCGGTAGGATTTGGGGCCTGTTATTTGGGTAATTTGTCCTGGTAGCCATACTGGGTCCCCAGTGAAGTTTTTGGCGTAGACTAAATCGCCAATTCCAAATTTTCTAAACCGTGTAGAGGAATCGGGGGGGTTTTCTGGCGTGAATTCTGGGTGCAATCTATCAAGGTGTGACCTTAGTTTTCTCCCCATGAGTAGCTCTGCTGGGGACTTGTTGGTTGTGGTACTGGGTGTTATGTGCTGGAGTGTGAGCAATCAGCTTATTTTATGCTGTACATCTCCAGTGTCCATTTTTTCTAACCCTTCCTTTGTAAATTGGACCATTCTCTGCCCTACCGTTTGCAGCCGGATGGGCCGGTGCGGTTAGGGCATGTCTAATACCTAGGGAGGCTAGGTATTGTTCAAAGTGTAGGCTGGTCAGTTGTGGTCCATTATCGGATGTGAGGACGTCCGGAATGCCATGGGTTGCAAAAAGGCTGTCCAGTTGTTTTATTACTAATTCAGTTGTTGTTGATGGCATAATTTTTACTTCTAACCAGTTAAAATAGGCGTCCACAACAATGAGAAAGGTATGTCCTTTAGTTGGACCAGCGAAATCGATGTGGATTCGTGACCAGGGGCCCCGTGGGATTTCCCAATCTCTAATGGGTGCTTTGAGTGGGGATGGTCTAATTGCTTGACATTTGTTACACGAGGTTACCCAGTATTCTATGTCCCTATCAATACCCGGCCACCAGACATAACTTCTAGCAAGGCTTTTCATTTTTACAATCCCCAGGTGACCTTCGTGTAGCATACTAAGTACCCTAGGTTGTAGTTTGTTAGGAATAACCACCCGATCACCCCACAGTAAACAACCTTTTTGAATAGAAAGTTCGGTTTGTCTGGTCCGGAAAGGTTTAAAGTTTTCAGTTTTTTTATTTTCTGGTCAGCCTTTACCTACCCAGTTAAGAACACGGGCAGTCAAAGAGTCTTTTGCGGTGGCTCTGGCGACATCATAAGCTGATATGGGTAGATCGGGGCAAGTCTCTAGTTGTAATGCTATCATCGCTGGTGCCAGGTCTTCTTCAGTCGCTGGCAAGGGTGCTCTGCTTAAAGCGTCCGCGTGTGAAATCTGTTTCCCCGATTGGTGTGTCAGAGTGTATGAGTAGGCTGCTAGGAACTCTGACCATCTAGTCATTCTTGGGGAGAGGATATTTGGTGTAGGTTTGTTTCCCGCCAAAATTCCTATTAGCGGTTTGTGGTCTGTTATAATTTGAAAAGTCCGCCCGTATAGGTACTCGTGGAAACATTTCACTCCTGCAACAATTGCTAGTGCCTCTCTGTCCAATTGGCTGTAATTCCGCTCGGTTTTGGATAAAGTCCTTGAATAATATGCGACGGGCGCTTCTCTGCCATCAGGTAGTTGGTGGCTTAGGATGGCACCTACTCTGAATGGGGAGGCGTCGCAGGTCACTCTTAAGGGCAGTGTGTTGCTAAATTGAATGAGAACGTTTGATGATATTAGCAAGCTTTTAATTTTTTGGAAGGCTTGCTTTTCTCTGTAACCCCAAGTCCAAATTGCTTTCTTGTCTAAAAGACGGTGCAATGGTTCTGCTACAGTGGCCTTATTTGGCAGGAATACATTATAGAAGTTAATTAGTCCTAAAAAGGCTTGTAGTTCAGTCTTGTTTTTTGGTTCTGGTGCATCTTTAATTGCTTTAATCTTTTTGTCTGTGGGGTGTATACCCTCTCCGTCTATTAAATAGCCCAGGAATTAGATGTTATTCTTAATTAGGCAACACTTTTCTCTTTTCACTTTGAGGCCAGATTCTCTGAACTTAGTTAGTACTTCTTTGAGTCTTTTTTTAAATTGGGTTTCATCTTTGGCTGAGATCAGGACGTCGTCAAAATATGGTACGACTCCTTGTATGCCATTTAGGAGGCGTTCCATTATACTCTGGAAAACGCCAGGGGCCACACTCATTCCAAATTGGAATCGGTGACACTTGAATGTGCCCTTATGTGTGACTATAGTCTGTGCTTCAGCAGTTTCTGGGTCCACTGGGAGCTGTTGATAGGCTTGTGCTAGGTCAAGTTTAGCAAAAACTTTTCCTTTTCCCAGGGAGTGAAGCAAATGCTGGACTACAGACACCGGGTATGCGCTTGGTTGTAATGCGTGGTTCAGGGTAGCCTTATAGTCACCACAGATTCTAACGGACCCGTCGGGTTTGACCGGTGTGACTATAGGTGTTTCCCACTTGGCATGGTCCACAGGTTCTAACACCCCTTGGGCTATTAATTTGTCCAGCTGTTCCTCTATTTTTGCCTTTAGTGCAAAAGGAACTCGCCTGGCTTTTATTCTTCGTGGGGCTATTTGGGGGGTTTAGACTGAAAGAAATGGGATTTCCCCGATACTTGCCAAGTGAGCCGTCAAAAACGTCCTGGAATTCTCGGATGAGGTCATCTTCCCAGCCGGTTGTAGTCACTCGATTGATCCCGGTCATCCTGATGCCCAATGGCGTGAACCATTCGATGCCCAGGAGGCTTGGTCTGTCTCAGTCAACTTGACCAAAGTGGGTGGGAGTACAAATAAATAAAAAAGGGATAGACAAACCTCTCATAACAAGACAACAAACTCTGCAAAATGACAATCTAACCAAACAAAAAGAGCACTCACGGTTAGATGAACCCCATGAAAGGAGTCCGGGAGCAGGAGAGTGAAGCAAGGCCTTCCTGGAAGGAGGCAGCCAGGCCAGCTCAACCAACCTGGTCAAGCCAGGAGGGAGCGGCGGAGCCATTTCAACTGGCCCGAGAGACTCAGGTGGGAGTGGCATGGCTGACTCACCCTTCCAGGAGGTTCCATAGAGAAGACTGAGAGAAGCAGCGATCCCCTCCGAACCACTAGAAGACCAAAACAAGACTGAGCCACGCAGGTCAACTAGGACTAGAAAAAGCCCTACCTACCTGCGTAACTACATCACCCACTTTGGACTGAACTAAAGCGGGAGGGCTGTTCTGTATGGAACTTGGTAGGTTCCAAGTCCCTCGTTCTGATTGGCTGAAAAGGCCACTTACAGATTGGTTCACTGAGAACCAATCCGGGAAGCCGCCAAACGGCGGGAAGAATTAAACAAGTGTCATTGGCCACAAGCCGGCAGGCAAACCGCTATATAAAGGGCTGCCGTGGCTTGGGCTATGCTCTGTATCTTTTGCCTTGCAAGTTGAAATAAAGAGTTGTTGTATGGAACCTGGTCTCACACGCTTCTTTCCAGACCGAACATTTAGAATAAAAAATATTTTAATCTGGGGAGGGGCTTCCTACGGTGTCAAGAAAGGAGGCGGGTTTTTTCCTCTCCTTTGCGGGGAGCTATTTAAACAACTTTAAATACTCCCCCCCCCCCCTTCTGTTTGCAGTTTGAGGTAAAATTGGACAAACTTGGAGACATAGAAAAAAAAAACATCTAGAGAAGGTTGGTCTATTTTTACCCTTTCACAAAATTATGCCGGTTAGAAATGTTAATTTACAATTCCCGCCACTAACACGAGAAAGTTCATCATTGAAATACTAGTCGATATATCTGGAGAACAGTTAAGTTCCTGAAGTCTATTATGGGCAGCTTAGGTGGGCTAACAAATTTCCTCCAATTAAGTATTATTGCGACAAAAGTTTCTCTGACAGCCTATAAACGTTTGCGAAGAAAGGAAACGCTTGCCGCATTCCCCGCGCTTTCCTGCCCTTCTTGCCAAAGAAAAGCAGAAACTCTACTTTATGCAGCCCGCCTTAAGGCAGTTAATCTTTCCTTTCACTACGACCATAGATCCCAACCGGTGTGTACTGATGGATGCTGGGAATTGTAGTCAACAATGGAGACTCTCAGATTAGTGAGTCCACTCTACCCCTTTTGTCTCTATGGATTCACGGCCCGCCAACACGGCACGGTGCGGAAGTACCAGGAGGGAGGCGACGTACTGTACACGGAAGGAGGTCACCGTAGAAAGCCTGTTGGAGTAGGTATTCCGCGCTGCAGACCGGGAAGGTAAGTTTGCGGAGCTCCACCTCCAACATAAGCCCCGCCCACTGGGTCCTCGCCACGCCTCTTTGTTCCCAAAGCCCCATGCCGGTTCCGTTCCCAGGTACAGGTACTGAATGATCGGCAGCCCGGACGGCTGGCTTCTCTTGGCACAGGTGCGGCAGAGCTTTAGATGCTGACTGTTGTGGTTCGAGTCATGGGGCGGATGCGGAGGCAGAGTTCAACCCCGGAGCTCGTGCAATCATGAGAGTAAAGCTCATAGCTCTGAGTCTGCGAAGAGTGTATTTCACTAATCAAACTTGAAATCAAATAACTCCTCCTATTATTTAATTACTCACCCGGGAGCTGGTCCAATATCCAGGATCATTTTGTGCCTGTGCGTGTGTGTATATACATATATACATTTTATATATATATATATATTTGTTTTTTTAAGCTTTCACGGGTACTTACATGTGTGCTGTTTATATATATGATATGATATATGATATATATTTATATCATATATCATATATCATATCATATATATATATATTTGCTGGATAAGGCCCAAATGCAGCAACTAGAGATAGAAACTTTCTGTGCATAAAAAAGTAAGTCAGGACTTTTTAATTAGCCCCAGCATTTCGGAGTTATTCCTGGTGGCCTTCCTGGCAGACTGTCTTTTTTTTCTCTATAGACAAAATTAGATAGAGTATCAATTTCTTTTTCAGGAGGCAGCATGCACTGTAGTTGCTCAGAAAAAACTTTTAAAAAAACTCCATTTTTAAAGGGCTTGAAATCATCTCATAATATCCTCTCTAGTTAGGTTTATGTTTGCCTCCCAGTAAGATTACAGTTACACTATTCTATCTATAATTATCTGGTTGCCTGTATTTTTAAGAAACTGATTTTATATGTTGCAGTTTTGCCTGGATGTCCTCTATATGTGTTGGAAATACAACTCCTAGGTTTTCTTATAGTTACATTGCCTTCGTACATCTGGAGATAGCAAGTTTGACAAGGCAGGTTTGTACTTATTTATTTCCTATAACTATTTTGTAGTGTTTGCCCTACTGTTCATCCATACTTACTGTATATATGAATGTTTGAAATCTTAGATTTTTATTGCTCTGTGGCTTTTGGGTGGAGTATAGATTTACATATGCTAAGGTGTTTATTAGACTTACATACTCAATTAAGTAGTATATTTTACATTTAACAAAACTTCTAGCACACTTGATATTCAAGGTTATGGCAAGATATGATGTCTTTCAGTCTTTCCTCACTAAAAAGCCTCATTGATGAGCAAATTCCCATCAAAGCAAATTCCCATCAAAGCAAAACTAGAATTTGAAAAAGCAAAATTGGAAATTTTTTAAATGACTGGTTGGACAACTTTCTCATTATCTCTTGCCTAGACTCTTATTTGGAGATACTAAAGTTGGAAGCTGGGATTTCTTCCTTACATTGCAGAATATGTGCTTATGTACTGAATCATCGATCCCTCTCCACTCGAAAATGAAAATTCCCACATGTAGTGAGGGAATGTGTGACCAAACTAGCCACTGAGCTATTTTTCTCTATTAGTAATAATTTGATTATCTCTGTTAATCAATAATTTGATTCAGTCAAATAACTACTGGTGGTTCCTGCAGATATACAAATGCTGCTTGTTATTGCCTTCTGGAATGTTGTTTTGATCTCTCATTCCAGTGTATAATTTTTGGCTTCAATGTCATCCAAATATTAATAAGATCCACCCTTACTTAGCTTTTCCAGATTAGATAAAGTCTCTCAGGCATTAAGCTGTGCCCAGTATTACTCAATAAGATCCTGTTGTACCATGTCGGCTCTACCACATGGAGAATAGAATAGAATAGAATAGAATAGAATAGAATAGAATAGAATAGAATAGAATA
>BLBF01000051.1:14256777-14288830 GCA_015471245.1 Laticauda colubrina
TAGAATAGAATAGAATAGAATAGAATAGAATAGAATAGAATAGAATACTTTATTGGCCAAGTGTGATTGGACACATAAGGAATTTGTCTTGGTGCAAATGCTCTCAGTGTACATAAAATATAAGATAATTCTATTTTATTGTAAAGCTATATTATCACAATTCACTCTCCACATCCTTGTCTCCTTTACAATGTGAGAAACAAGAAGCCTTGTGAGCCTCTTGCCACTATCCAATTGCAATCTCTGCTATCTCTTTTCTGATTGTCCGAGGTTTGTAAAATGAGGCCCCAGATTGTTGGGAGCAAGATGCTGACTTTGTAAACTGCTTAGAGAGGGCTGTAAAACACTGCGAAGTGGTATATAAGTCTGAGTGCTATTGCTATCATCTAATCCTTGATTTACAATTACCAAGTTAATGTTAGTGTCTGAGGCATCTCTGATAATTTATTTCTGTCCAATGTTGTTGCAGGATTTCTATTAGAGATTCTTTTGCCTGGTATCCTTGTTTGTGATGCAGAGTATATTTTGAAGGCTCTAGAGCTGTAAAGATTCCAGTGTGGGATACAAGACAATGGCCGAAGCTGTTCATTATATTCATTTGCAGAACTTCAGCAAGTCTCTTCTGGAGACCCTGAATGGGCAACGTCTAGGTGGTCATTTCTGTGATGTGACAGTACACATCCAGGAGGCCACCCTGCGAGCTCATCGGTGTGTACTGGCTGCTGGAAGCCCCTTTTTCCATGATAAACTCTTGTTGGGCTATTCGGAGATTGAGGTACCCCCCGTGGTCCCCAGCCAGGTAGTACGTCAATTGGTGGAGTTTATGTATAGTGGTTCCCTGGTTGTAGCCCAGTCTGAAGCTCTGCAGATTCTCACCGCTGCTTCCATCTTGCAAATCAAGACTGTCATTGACGAATGCACACAAATCATCTCTCAGAATCGCAGCCCGAAACCTCCCACTGTTGCTCCAGCAGTACCCGTCTCCCTTCCCAGAGTTCTGCCGGGCAAACCCCCAGAGCAGCAATCCAAAGAGGTCATTGGCAGCCTTTCACGACCAGGTGACCTTGACTCTGCCCACCTTGAACCTCCTAAGCTGCTTTGTGCCTCAGAAGTGCGGTATAAACTGCGAGACTTGCTGTCTTCCCAGCACAGAGAAGCTCGGGCAGTTGCCTGTGAGGGAACCATAAGTGAAGGAGACACAGGAGGTTCCTACCAGCACTCCACTGAATCTGCCCCCAGTTGCCATAGCCGCAAGCAGCGCCAGCCAGTGAGGCTTCAGCTGTCTGAGACAATGCCAGTGATAATTAAAGATGAAGAGGAAGGTAGTGGGGAAGGCCCAGAGGGGTCGGAGACAGAAAGAGAGGCCAAACTGAGCTGCTTTGTTGAATGCAGTGGGAGCGGCCCTTTTGCTGCTGACTTTAGTGACCAGGCAAAGGACTCTGGGGATAGCAGTGCAGCTGACCGGAAGGAGAGCCTCCACTTGGACTATGCCACCCCGGAAGGCCAGGATTTCTTTGGAAATCAGGATGTCTTTTCCGAGTCCTTCATCCCATCCTGGCAGGGAGAAGAGAGTGGAGAAGAGGCTACAGTTTCCACCTCTCGAGATAGAGAGAAATTCCATCCTGATTGCAATGTGGAGGCTTCCAATCTAAGGAACTTAACAGGAGAATTCAAGCAAGACCTAAGTGGCTCCACATCTGGGTTTCCACCCCGTAGCAGCAGTGGTGGAGCTGAGAGCTTGGCCTTTGTCTCCTCCCTAGGCATCCAGCGGGAGCTCAAGGCAGAAGTCACTAATACCAGCACAGTCACCAGTAATACCAGCATCTTCCAGTTCCATCTGCCCCAGCCTGGTGGCGTAGCCCAGACCTTCTACAGCATTCAGCAACAGCAGCAGCAGGAGTCAGGTGCCAGCAATATGATGCAGCTGAGCCCCAACACAATGGTCACCAGTGCCCTTCATTCTGGGGAGCAGCAGCAGAGCCAACATCCTGGAACCTCCCGCTGCCTGGAACCTTCCTATCAATGTAGCCACTGCCAGAAAACATTCAGCTCTCGGAAGAACTACACCAAGCATATGTTCATCCATTCTGGTAATGAAATCAGTAAGCCTGGGAAGTGGGTTGCCAATGCTGGGGAAGAACAAGGCTGGGCCTCAGAAAATATCACTGTTCTGTGGTTGAACAAGGTCATGTTTTTCCTACTAGTTTGAGAGAATGGTAAACGAAGGCATACACAAAGAGCTGACCCTAGACTAGAGCAATGGTTCTCAACCTGGATAGTTAAGATGTGTGGACTTCAACTCCCAGAATTCCCCAGCCAGCATGTGCTGGCTGGAGAATTCGAAGAATTAAACCCCACAAATCTTAATGTTACTCAGGCTGAGAAACACTGCACTAGAAAAAAAGATCATTTATTGCTGATTTCCCAAAAAACTTGTAACAAAAATACAACACAACTTGCACACAAAAAAACTTGCACACAAAAATACAAACAGAGCCACAGATATTTAAAAATAAAGCAAACCGTCGAACCAGTACAGGTAGTCCTTAGCTTAGAACCATTCATTTTGTGACCAAAGTTATAATGACACTGACAGAAGTGACTCATGACTGTTTTTCATGGATAAGATTATTGTCGCATCCATATGGTCGCGTGATCAAAATTCGTGCACTTGGCAACTGGCATGTATTCATAATAGTTGCATTGTCCCAGCATTATGCCACCTTCTGCAATCTGAAATAAAAGTCAATAGGTAAGCTAGATTCCCTTCATGACCCTGTTACTCACTTCACAACCATCGTGATTCACTTAACAATTGTGGCAAAAGTCTGTAGAGATGCTCAGTCATTCTGATCATGGTTTTCCCAAAGATGCTTTTTCAGGAGGCAACTGGACTTTCTTGTTTTTTCTTTTGAAGACGTTTCACTTCTCATCCAAGAAGCTTCTTCAGCTCTGACAGGATAGTGGGGAATAGAAGGATTTATATTCCTTACAGACAGCTGGTTATTTGCATTCTTTTAGCGAGTCGTTGAGGGACAACCATGACCTGGATGACTGAGAATCCTACAAACATTTAGTTATACAATTTGGGATGAACATCCTTTGAATGGTGTGGGAGTAGGAATGGATTTCCAGAGGAAAAATTACAGACCACAGGAACCAGGAGCACTACTCAGGTGACTGTGAGGACACAGATAAACCTACAAATGCTTCAATGACCTAAAAAGGATGCAAAGCAAAATGTCTTCAAAAAAAAACCACCAAGAAAGTCCAGTTGCCTCCTGAAAAAGCACCTTTTCGACAATTGTGGCAAAACTCACTTAACAACTATATTGCTTAGCAATGGAAATTTTGAGTTCAGTTATGATTGTAAGTCGAGGACTGCCTGTAATAATGTGCAGATGGATGAAAGTTCGAAAATAAAAACACAAAATTGCCCAACTCACACCTAACTCAAATTTTATTGTTGAAATACAAATGATAATGGAAAGACAGTAGGATTGGCTGTTTTGATAATAAATGTTTCAAGGAGAATGGCTGAGTGAATGGAGGAAATGCAAGAAATTTGATGCAAGAAGCTTCAAGGTAAGAAAATCTGGTTTCTTGCAATGTCTTTTCCTGTCAATGTTTTGCAATTTCCTCCTCCACTGACATCCTGTTGGAAAACCAGTATTGGATATTGAAATATTTGGGTCTTAGGGAAGCCAAACCAACTTGGTATTAGTTATTTTGTGCACAAATTCCTTAAATTGAGAGCCATCAGACAAGGTTTTGTGGAACATGTTAGCAAACCTCATAGGGGTGGGGCAAAAGGAAAATTGGTACAGTTAAAACAAAAATGAGTGTGTCCCAAATAAATCACAATGTTTGGCTAAAAACCTTTTCCTAAATAGATTTTCTCAATTCTACCACTTTAACTAAACGTAGTAATTTCATTTAACTTTGGACAAACTTGGTGACTACTGTTGATGGAATTTGTTTGATTTTACGATAAGCCACTATGACTGGTTCAAATAATCATGGTTGCAATCAGTATTGGGATTCAAAGATTTTTATTACCAGTTCTGTGAGCATGGCTTGTTGGGTGTGGTTATGTGATCATGTGACTGGGTGGGCATGGCCAATTTAGCAGCCCACTTTGCCAATTTGGTAGTCCATTAAACAATACACAGCAGTTCACTTTTCTATTATTTTTAATACTGCATTAAGTTTTTGCTCTATGTTTTTTTTTACTAGGGAGGAGAGGTTGGCAATGCCTGGGAATTTCTGGGAATTTCTCCTCTGTGTTAGAGGCACCAAAGTAACCAAGATTATATCAGGTCTCCTGCTGGAGCAGGGGGTTGGATTAGATGACTTCCGAGGTCCCTTCCAACCCTGGATTGCTGTGCTGTTTCAAAACATCCTCTGAATCTGCGTCTAGGTTTTTAATGGCCCTTTCTTCCTCTCCTTTTCTTTCTTTTCTTTCTCCTTTCCCTTCTTGCCTCAATACATCTGTCCATCCATCTATCCATCCATCCATCCATTCACTTTCCCTTCCCTTCCCTCTTTCTCCCTTCCCTCCCCCTCTCCCTCTCATTCATTCTCCCTTCCCTCTTTCTTCCCCCCTTTCTTTCTTTCTTTCTTTCTTTCTTTCTTTCTTTCTTTCTTTCTTTCTTTCTTTCTTTCTTTCTTTCTTTCTTTCTTTCTGCTCCCCCCCCCCCATTTTGGGCCTAGCAGCACTTCCTGCAGCCTCCTGGGAGTCAAAATGGGACACGGGGGCCCACCCTGCATCTGTCTTGCATCCCGTTTTGGGCCTAGAGGGCCTCTCTGCAACCTCCTGAGAACCAAAACAGGGTGTGGAGGAGGCTGCACTGCACCCCTTGTGCCTTGTTTTAGGCCTAGCAGGCTTCCCTGCAATCTCCTTGGAGCCAAAACTGGGGGGCACACCGTACACACCACTGTGTCCCGTTTTGGACCTAGCAGACCACCCTGCAGCCTCTTGGGAGCTAAAATGGAGCACAGGGGACCCTGCACTTCCTGCGGGCCATTTTGGGCCTAGTAAGCCTCCTTACTAGGGAGCCAAAATTGGGCATGTGGGGATTTCTGCAAGGGGAGAGGAGGGGCAGAGGTGGTATTTGTTAGTTCTTCGAACCAGTCAAAATTTCCATTACTGGTCCGCCAGTACCTGTCAGAGTCAGCTAAATACCATATCTGGTTACAAGAAACCAGTCTTAGAATGCAAATGAATCTTAGCACAGAGTGCTGCAAACACAGCATTACAGTCACTAGGACAGTGATGGCTAACCTTTTTGGGCTTCTGTGCCAAAAATTGTGTGTGCATTTGCATGCTCATGCTTTCATGCTGGCACCCCATCCAAGGCAATGTATTCCACCCCACACACCCTCTATGCATGCATGGGCAATTTCCACCTCCCCACCTCCTGCTGCCCTCTTACCTGCACTATGCCTCACAGCTGATTTTTGGCCGGTTTGAGGCCTTTTTCGGCATCCCAGAGGCTTAAGGAAGGCTTCTGCAGGCTTTGCAGGCTGAAAACTAGCCCCGTTTCGTCACTTCTGGTATTTTCGGAGAAACAGGAACTGTTGAAACAGGGCTAGTTTTTAACCTGCAAAGTGTGAAGAAGCCTTCCTCAAGCCTTTGGGAGGCCAAAAGAGACCTCAAACCGGCCGAAAATCAGCTGTGAGGTGTGCACATGCGCAGTGAGGTAAGTTTGCCTGCAGCTCGTGTGCTGGCACAACTGGCTCTGTGCCACCTGTGGCACGCATGGCATAGGTTTGCCATCACAGCACTAGGACATATCTGCTTTGAGTTGCAGACAGGGATGAAAATTACATCTCAAAATTTTCTGAAGACTTTTTTTTGCCTTTAATCCAGATCATTATAATAATTAGAGAGCCTACTTGATCTAATAAGTGAGGAATGAGGAAACCTATTAGGCATGGGTATCCTTGAACGAGACACTCTCAGCCCGAGGAAGCAAGCAATGGCAACCACTTGCCCAGAAAATTTGTCCATTTAATAATCATTTAATTACCTGAGAGCAATATAAGTAGCCCTCAATTTAATGATCAGTTGTTTAATGACCTCATGCAGTCAAAACAACCTTAGAATGGGGAAACATTTCTAGCCATTGTAAAACATCATACCGTTTTACAATCCCCAAAGGATTATATGTGTGGGTAAATTTTCTTCCCCGTACTGGGAGGAGAAATTCTCCAACATGCTAGAACAGGGCTGTCAAACTCCCAGCCTGTGGGCTGGGTGTATTATGTGCTGGCCATGCGCACGCCCAGTTTAGCTAAATCAGTTTGTGGGGAAAAGGCCTAATACATCCCATGACGCCGCCCTGGCGATGTGAGTTTGACACCCTAGTGCTAGAAGAATGGAGCTCAAATATGGCAAAAACACTAGCAAATGCCATCATTCTTGTGATTGTTATCCCCAGTGGGATGGGGAGAGTGCCTAAGGCTCCCAAGGCTGAGGTGGGAGGCCCAAACCCTTTTCCCAGCCCACAGTGACCAGGAGACCCAAGCCCTCTTCCACTTAAAACACACATGGCTGCTTAATGACCACAACTGGGAGAGTCTGGATTGCACCATTGAGCAAAGTGGTCATGTGGCATGTCACTTAATAACTGCTTCACTCAGCATCCAAGATTCTGGGCCTTCCGGAATTGTGATGGGTAGAGGGACAATCTGTATACCGTAAAGTGTATGTCATGGTAATTGTCCTAGAGATAACCACAGTGCCTGCCTTGTTACTCTATTCAGTGAAATGATCTCTGCTTTCCAAAACAGACAAGGCAACTCTTTATAGCTGTGAAGAAAACTTTTGTTTTTCTGAGTCCCCAAGAACTGCAAAGAGTAATGCAGTGATTTCAGTGAAATTCTTGGAAAGAAGGCCTTTGTCTTTTTGTGTTGCTTTTGCACTGGGACTAAGTTTAAAAAAAATAGATAAATTAAAGAAAGGTTTAACAGGCCTCCATAATCTGGGGATGCTTTGGGATTATAAAAGGAGGGGTGTCAGTTGGTTTCTCCCCTCCCTCTTCCCATTGGAGAGCAACTTCTTTGTTAATAAAGGAAAATTTGACCCTCTCAACGAGCCTGCTGTGCTGTTCCCTTTCTAGGTGAGAAGCCCCATCAGTGCAGCATTTGCTGGCGTTCCTTCTCCCTGCGGGACTATCTGCTCAAGCACATGGTGACCCACACTGGTGTGCGTGCCTTCCAGTGCTCCATCTGCTGCAAGCGCTTCACCCAGAAGAGCTCCCTCAACGTGCACATGCGCACCCACCGCCCTGAACGCTTCCAGTGCTGCATCTGTAACAAATACTTCTCTCACCGTACTCTGCTGGAGCGTCACATGACCACCCACACTGCCTGGAAAGGGGGCCCATCAGATGCCCCCGGGGCTCTTGTCACATCCTCCTCCCCAGCAGACTGGAAGGAGAAACCAAATGTTGCCACCACGGCTACTCCTGCTGCAGAGGCAAGCATCATCCCTGCTCCTGTGGCCTGGAAAGCAGGGGAGCCGTCTGCTGAGAGCACCATCAGTGGTTGGAAGGCAGGAGATCCAAGCCAGGCAGAAAGTCGTCTAGTAACCTGGAAGGGAGAAGCTACTGGGGAAAACGCCATTACAGCCTGGAAAGGGGATCCTACTTCAGAAACCTCCATGCAGCCTCATACTATGTAGAACATCTGGACCTTTTTTGCTGCTTGATCCAACCCTTGTGGCTTATGGAGATAGGTGGCATCAAGGCTTACTTTGAGTCCTTTAATCTGGAAATATGTCTGCTGTAGTATCTTGCAAACTAGAAAGTTGCCTTCTGGGTACCACTGTGATTCTATAAGGGATAGTGCCACCACAGGCAGACCATACAGTCTGATGTAGAAGGACGGTGGAGAGTATCCAATGGCTGCCTCTAGTCTGCCTGTAGTGCAATAGTACAGCATATGCTTTGCATGCTGGGATATAATCTCCCAGAAATACCTGACTACATATAAGATACTACATTAACACTTGGCTTTTTCCAACAAAGCAGTTCATGGATAAGGCTGCAGCAACAAATAAGCACAATATTGTGGGGTCCCTAGTGCTCTATGAGCTTAGTTATTTTCTTGCAGATGGGCAAGAAAATAAACTAAGAGAACACTGAGGACACCCCTCCCCTAGTTCAACCCTGATCTACAAATATTCTCTTCTATTGAAAGCACAATATTCTCTGTAGCTAATGTATTACTGACTTATATTTTTAAGCCAGTTTGGTTTTATTTTGTTGAGAAGGTTACCAACACCTTTTAATTTTGTTTTCTTTATCTAGGAATAAAGCAGTGTGTGAATCTGTCTGAATTTTAGAGTAGTAAGTCTGTGATGAAATTGCTGTAGATGGACTCTTAAAATAACAGTGGCTTTTTGAGTACACATACTAGGAGTTCTCGATTTACAATCATTCATATAGTGACCTTTAAAGTTACAACAACACTGAAAAAAGTGACTTATCTTTTTTCCCGCTTAGAACTGTTGTAGCATTCCCATATTCCCATATGATCAAAATTTGAACATTTGGCTACTGGCATCTTTTTATGACATTGACAGTGATTCACATGATTTCCTTTTGTGATCTATTGACAAAGTCAAATGAGCCAAATTTCATTTACTAACTATTAGTAACTTAACAAATGCAGTGGTGTACTTAACTGTGGCAAGAGAAGTTATAAAATGGGATAAAACTCCTTTAACAACTCTCTTGCTTAGCAACAGAAATTTTGGGCTTACTTGAGGTGAAAAGTTGGGGACTGCCTCTGTGGCATGGAAAAGCATGAAAAATTATTATATTTCCACTTAATGGGATATGAAAGAGCAGAGGTTGGGAAATCTGCACCTGAGATTCTAGAAGGCAGTAATAAGATATGGTATTTGGACTAAGTCTATAATAGAAGTTCCCTAACCATGTATATAAACTCAGATCTCAATATACCTCATGGCTCGTGTTGCTGGCAATTCAGCGACATTGGGCAGATCCCAAATGTCTTATATGTTAATTGATGTAAAGTAGTGTCTTATGTTTGCATGTCTGTGGAATCAAAACTCACTTACTTGACAAGAGAGTCGAAGACCTTCTTTCTGGGGAAACTATGTAGATGGAAAATTGCAACCTGTTTCTCCAAACAAATAATGATTGGGTTCTGTCAGTCATATCACCATCTGCTTGCTGTTCTTCAGTTCATCAAAGGGAGAGGTTGATGGTGGTGGTGTTTTTCATTTCAGATTCAGTGCTTAATTATAGAAACAATGGATTGAGCAGGTGGAGAAGAATGCTCTTTGCTTCGTACTCAACAAATGGAGGCATCTTGATTTTGTTTAGGTAATTATAATAGTAAAATAAAACAAACACATTTGAGTATCTGCTCCATTAACAGAAGATTTTTATGTCGGGAAGTATGTCAATAATAAAATATTACTGGAACAGAAAGTAATATTTTGCAGACCATCCATCCCCTACATTGCAGTCCAAGATCCTTCAATCACCAGCAAAGTTCGTTCATGTTTTGGCTCACACATCTCACAAACCATAGCTTGTTATATCCCTAGTTTGTTGATCAAATAGGGAAGCAACATAATCATAGGTGTTTTTTTTTTACCAACTTCTGATGTATTTACTTATAGCTCCCTGGGCTTTGTACCAATAAGCTACATGGCTTCATTTCATATATTCATTTCAGAACTGTGGCTTCAGTCAGTAGAGGTAAAACATATAGTTTCCAATTGTAATTTATCAAATAACCTCTGGTCCATTTTAAATATTGGATGATAGCCAACCCCAGCCTGTGTGTGCTTAAGGACTTTAGTGGTATGTTAGAATAGTGATGACCAATTACTCAGATGGCTTTAAAAGACAGTTGAATGAATGCATGGAACAGTGTTTCTAAACCTTTTGGACATTGAAGAGCCAATTTGGCATACAGAATGAGATGCTGGCCTAAAAACCAAGGGACTAGGAGTTCTAGTCCTACCTTAGTCATGAAAGTGAGTGGGGTGGGCCAGTCTCAGCCCAACCCACCCATTTCACAGGTAGTTGTGGGCAAAATAGAAGGAAGGAGTATTATATAAATTTGCTGCCTTGAGTTACTTATGAAGTAATAAAGGTGGGATTAAAAATATAATAATTGCTGCATTCATCTTTGCTTCACTGGACTTTGGTAGCTTTCAGTACCATCAACCATAATATCTTTCTTGACTGGCTGCAAGGTTGAGTTAGGCAAAACTGTTGGAGAGTGATTCTCCTTCTGCCTTATAGTATTGTAAGATTTCATTCACTATTCATTAAAAGTGAGAGATGCCCCTGGCTCCTACATTGTGGGGTGCCACAGTGTTCAGTATTTTGTCTGCTTCTCTACTTCTATTTAATTTCTGGGTGAAATCATTTATAGCTATAGGGTATAGTATCACTATGCTGATGGTACCCAGCTGTATATCTCCACCTTTTGGTAAAGCATGTGGTGTTTTGATGCCCTGTCTCATTTCCTGGAGTCTTTTTATATCTGGATGGAGAACAAAGGCTTTAGTTCCACTATGATTTAGTGGCTCTGGGTGAATAAGTGCTCCCCAAGATAGACCCAGTGCATGATATGGGGGTCTTTCTGAACTCATGACTCCTGCTTGATGAGCAGATGGCATTCGTAACTTAAGCTTAAGTGCCAATTGTGCCCATTCTGGATCATATGGCTCTAGCTCAATCACTTATGCCTGGTCACCTTTTCATGGGTAACTAATGTGCTTTACAAGGATTATCCTTGAAGATAATTCGGAATATTTAGCTAGTATAAAATGTGTCAGCATGGGTATTTATGTGCATATCTAGATCAGTACATGTTACACTTTGGCTCTACAAGTCACATTTGTTAGTTTGCTTCTGGGTTCAATTAAAGATGCTGATAATGTTCAGAATGTCTTATCTAGCATGGGCACCTAATTACTTAAGCAATTGTCTTGTCACAGTTATATCTGCCCATCCCATCAGGTTCTTCAGGAAAAGCATGTGGGGCTCCCTCCATGAAGGAATGCCAGTAGGCCTCAACTCATGTTCTTCTGCCTCAGCAATGCACAGTGATTTTGCTTTGAAAGCTGTACTTATTATAAAGAGGAGGAGCCACAATGGCAACTGAAGGCCAACTGCCTTTGGGGCTTCCAGGGATGCACCTGATTAGTCTGATGCTGTCAACAGAAAATGTTAACTTTTTAACAGCATCCAAGTTTACTTAATTAATGAACTGCTACTTAAGTAGGAGAGGAAGCATGTACGAAAAGTCTTCCCTTGGAGCTTATTTACACCCCAGGCTAAGAAATATCTAGTCATTTTTTTTAATTAATCCCCAAGCAAGCTGTGACAATTAGGGCTCACCATCCTCAATTCTCTACATGATCATTTCCCTTTTGGGAACATCCTTAGGGAGGCTTATAGGAAGAAAAAAGACCATAAAACTGCAGCTTAGCCATCTCTCAAGTGTGGTTTTGCAAGATAGAGCATTGGGATAAGAAACAACAAACAATTTGCAAAAAGATAACAAAAGCCCCTCCAGGTTGTGTTCACATGATGCGGTTACCCATATTTTACCATTCAATAACTCAATTCTACATAACAGACTTGGTTGGCCTGACACACTAATATGGCTGGCTAATTTGTAGTTTAGCATGCCCTATGAGCACAACCATGGGAAATAAAAGTCAGGTTATCTAGTACTTAACCAGCTGGTATTATACACTATTTTATTTTATATAGTGTTGTAAACTGATAGAAATTATAATAGCTGAGTTTGCATGTTGCATTAAGCCATACAATATTTGCTTAACCATTAAATAGGTACAATTGGCTGGATTCATATGACATGCTAATCAAGTACAATGGGTTCCCATAATGCATGAGATTAAAACCAAACAAACTATGTTAGCATATTATGCAAACATGGTCAATAGGTTTTCATTTTAATTTTACAATAATGAAAATACAGAGTGGATAATGAAGTCTAGGAGCATATATATGGATAGGGATAAGTTTAATTATTTTTCTATAGCCTTTTTATAGGAGGAAAATTATTCTACATTTTCTAGGATGGGTTTGTATGATAAAGTCACCAACACAACACAAGTGGAGGGTGACTTAAAAAAAAAAACAATCAAATTTGGGAGATAATTGAACTTCCTTTCACATATATGCTAGCGGTGCTGATCTGGAAGTATAGACTGTATATACTTACGTTACAATTTTTTTAAAAAAAGTTTTGAAGACCTAAGTCCTAAGATCATTCCAACACACAAAGCCATCTCAGAAATCTTTGATTTTGTTGTATGAGGTGCAATGACAATAAAGAAAACTAAAAAAAATGTTTTAAGAGGAAAGCAAGCCAGATTTTGCCTGGTTGAACACAGAGCAGGCATTGAAAATGCAAAAGCTAGATCAAAATATCACTTGTCCAGAAAAAATCCAGAAAGAACTATACACAGTAGTCCAGAAAGAGCTATACACACTGAAAAAGATGTAAATTGTACCCTGTAAGATTTTGTTAGGCATCATTGAACTACCCTATCATAGTGACAGTTGCCCTTTTTCCAGAGTAGAAGTTTTATAGAATCAGTTAAGTGGCTCCAATTATCTGTCTATAGTTAATCAAAGAGTTCTGGCGAATAAGATTGGAGATGAATTCTACAGAGAAGAAAGCCTTTCCAACATTTCAAACACTGTTTCAATTTATAAAAATCTCTTGATTATCATGACACTTCTAGAGAATAGATAAAATCCTATGAGGCAGGGGGAAAAAGTGTACTATGAAGCCTATCTGGACTGTGATATAATTTATATTGCTTTTTGGTAGAAAACTTTGCTGCAATGAAAGACTCTTATTTCTAGTCTTAAAGAAGTTATTTTATGTATTAATCCTGCAAACTGGATAATTCTGAACACTTAGTTTGGCAACATAACCAGTCAAATTGAAAGAGTAGGTACCAGCATTCAAAGAGATATAACCTTCAACAACCAAAAAACTAGAGTTGTTTCTAGGACTTCCCAGGTACTGATGTATGTCTATACTTCGATATTTTTTTGTTCCACAAAAGTAAAATCTCTCACATATTTAACTCAAAAAACAAACCTAACGAGGTTCCCTAGATTCCTGAAAGCTAAAAACTTCCAAGAATTAGAAACTTTTGTTAGTCAGCTCATGTTTAGAGAACCAAACTTTAATGTTCTTTTTGTTTTATATGTTGCTGCACTTGATATGGAATTGGGGGCAGTCCTATGCAATAATTTGAAAGTGGGGAGCATTCAACTATCTTTCAAATCCCTTCTTCCTAGCACCAAAGAAAGGAAACTTAAATCCAAAAGTGAATAACAGAAAGTCTCAAGGTTTAACTATGGGACAGTGAATTTTCTGTAATCCTAGACAGCTAAACATTAGTTTGACTAGAAAAGACCAGAAATGGTAGTATGAGATTCATTCACTGATACCTTATGTTACAGCCATTCAGAGGTGTAATTCAACACTAGTCAGGTCAACAGCATTGAGTTGCTGATTTTCAGTCTGATCCAGACATTTCTATCTGATAAACAGGTATCAGAACCCAGTGGAAGGCTTGGAGACATGCCAACCCTTCATTAAAAGGGGAGAGGTGGTATGATAGAAAATGAAGAAGATAACCATCTGTCAACCAAGCACTCAAATTCAACTTGTAGATAACTAAGCCTGGGAAAACTACCAGATAAGACTTTTCTACACACAAAGAAAGTTTTGGGAGAGGAGAAGAGAGCCTGTATACAGTCCATCCTCCTTTGAAGTCAGACAGAATTGTTTGAAAGGGAATAAAAATGCAAGGGAGTTATAGCCATGCATTCAAAGCCCTCCCCCTTTTGGATATACATTGAGACCTTTTTTGATCCCTCCCTATGGATACCCCTGATCAAACATCAAAGGAAGACAAGGGATGAGAACCATAGCTGTCTTTGCATAAGTCAGTCGAATTCTACTTGCTTAGTTACCTGACTGAGGAAAATAATCTTTCAAAGAACAGGATGTCCTTCAACTTCTGTTATGCTAAAAATAATGAGGAAAGTTGACACAAATCACAAGATGACCCTTGCATGCTATATATGGCCCAATCCTGAGAATTTTAGTATATTTGCAAAATTCTTATTTCTCCCCGTTTTACCATTTACTATGATTCTGATGTACCTTTAGGATGGGAAGCCACTGCTGTCATAAACCATTTAGAGGTTCCAGTTTGGATAGATACTTTAATTTTGTACAAATGTTTACCTTCATTTGCAACTCATATTTGCTTAGCTTTACATTCTGTTATAAAAGTATCTATGAAACTAGTGCTATTGTAGTCCAGAAAGTAATTAATGTATGACTGAAAAGATAGATAGCTGGTCTTCGTATCTGTCCTAAGGCAGACATTTCAGGATCAAATATCAGCATCCTCTTGAGGAAGATGAAATTAACAGTGGGTAGAAATGTGATAAGTTATTATCTAGGATGAAACTAAAAAGTATGTAGCTAATTTACCTTAGCCCCCTCCACCTCAACTGACCCACCATGGGCCCTGTGCCCCCAGCTCATCGCCATAGGCTCTACACCTGGGTGTCCCTATGCTGTTGGCCCTTCCTACCCCTTGTCCCCCACCCCTCATCTCCAGTGCCTTGCACCAGGCAATTCCCCACAAAACAAATCTCCCTGACAAACTATCTTGTGCAAGGACCATTAGCCACATGAGATAACTCATCAAACACTGAGATGGGGAGAGCAAAAGGCCTTTCCATCCTGTGGCCAGGTAGTGAGCTGCTCTTCCCCCAGCAGGTGGGAGGCCACTCCCTCTGAGTGGAATGCCAGTCCACCCCATCACTGGAGCAAGGAAGCACACTGGCAAAGATCTGCGCATCAGTCTGTCTTCTGCTCACCTTGAGACCATCCCTACTTGCTGCAGATAATGTCCTTGGAGCTGTGGGGTGGGTAGTTCTCTGACTCAAATGCCACTGTAAAAGTATAACAAATAGGCAACATATATTGTTTTGTTAGTATTCAAGGTCAAAACAATGAAAGTTAAATTTCAGTTAGAGGTTATACTGCAGGATACTTTCAATAAAAGGTCAGAAATTAATAATGGACTTCCTATGAAGATGGCTCACTGACAACAAGCCAAGGAAGACTTGTTTTTCTGGACTATGTCTTTTTCCTAATAGAAGGAACAGGTATTCCCTTAGTTTATATGATTCTCCAGAGTTAAGTCCTGGAATCACTGCCAAGATCCTCCATATAGCAGCAGTCTGCAGGAAGCCTTGGAGTTGTATTTCAGAATAGCTAATAAGCCATTCACAGTTGGGGAGATGGAGCTGCAATCACTTTGTTGTTGAAAAAGCAGCGATTTTGGAATTTATTTTTCAAATAGACAATAAGTTACCCCTTTCATTTTTTAATCATTGTATAGGTTCATTATCTTTATTAGCTAAAAGAAAGGCTCTTTCACCAGAGTGTGCTATTCCTTTTTGAAGATCTGTGCCATTTTTCAGATTTCTTTATGACTAAACAACACAGAAGAGGCAAGGAGGAAAGCTAAAATAAGGAAGTGTGGAGTATCTTTTTTTAATTTTAACCCTTCCAGTGCAATAGAGCTCCAAGCAAATCTACAACTCTCAAGAAGATAAGTTTGGGAGTCTTTCTCAAAATGGTTGCTGAAGGATAAGGGAACTTTTTGTCTTCTTATAATCTGCTGTATTTGCTGCCAGAGCTGGTTCTTTGGCAATCTTATACCCTGGATTTGAATGGAGGCACTTAGGAGTGATCCAAGATGACTTTTGGATGACTGTGGACCACCCAGGAATGGAACCTTGCTTCTTGTGGGAGCAGCTGGAAAGTCAATAATATTTTTACATCTCTTCCTACAGGCAGAAAGTTTTTGTAAGCAAGCCAAGGACTTTTGATTTCCTTTTTAAAATGTTTGCTTTTGTTATTTATCCTTAATTGTTAGTTGGCTGGCTGAATGCTGTTTTATTTCAACCCCTGCTGGATTTTATCTTGTTTTTTTCTGCTTCTCTTTATTTGGCTGGCTTCATCAACTTCAGCTTTTTTGGATAGAAACATTGCATGTGTTTCTGAATGTTGAAAGTGATTATATTTGAATTATATATTATCGACTATTCACTGTAGAGAATCTGCATTTTATTAACCTGCAAAAAGTATTTGGATCAAAATAGTCAGAAAATAACTTCTTTGTTCTTTTTGTATATTCTTTGCTCATCTTATCTACTCCACTGAGCAACAACATATCAGATTACAGAGAGAAGGAGGAGGCTGACACTTGAGGGGAGGAGGGAGGGAAGAAACATGTAATTCTTCAAATAACAACATGTAATTTTTAGCTGATTTAAAAAAAAAAGGTTTGATGAACTCATAAGGACTTTGAAAAACATTCATCAGAAACTGACTCTAAATATTTTAAACCCACAAAAGGAACTTGTGTTCAAAGCAGCAAATATGGACTCTGAAACAATACAGTATGACAAAGATTCAGAGAAACATGGACTCAGAAATTGCAGAGTGAATTTCATGTGTCTTCCTGAAACTCAATCCTGTGCTTTTATATAATATCAAGAGAACTCTCCGGGCATATGGCATAAATGGCATATGGTTGTTGTTGTTTTTTAAAGAGACGTGAAAGTATATCGGAAATAGACTTATTATATTTAGTTGAGGAATAATTTTATCTGTTTCTTGGGAGGAAAGATAGATTGGCTTTGAAGATTGAGCAAATTGTATACAATCAATCAGCAATTGATAAGAGATTATCAATTAAAAAACAAACATGAATATTTGATTTAGAACCAATTAGGGTGACCATTTGAGAGGATTTGTGATTGATGCTGTCATAAACTTTCTATGAAAACTAAGGTGGATATTATATAGTATAAATGTTAGAATTTTTTAAAAGACATTTTTTCTTTTTCATTTCTTGGACAACTTTGGGGGATTTTTCCTTATGGATATTAACAAGGCTGAGAATTCCTTAGGAAAATATATATTTAATAGACATTTCAGAGAAGAAAAATATTTCATTCTATGAGGATAATCTGGAGAGAATGATTTAAATTTAAGGAGTTAATCAGAGGACGGATTTTTACAAGTCTGATACATGTAATTAAAGAAAGCTCTAATGTAGTTTTGTGGGCTTGAAAATGCTTTTGTTCATAAATGATGCTGTAGTAATTCCTAAATTGTAAAATATTGAAATATTGAATATTTGAATTCAATATTGAAAATATTGAATTTGAAAATAGGAATGTTGATAGGAGTAAAAAAAAGTTGTATTAGAATTTATTGATTTTAGGTTAAAAAATCTGAGAGGGTATAGTAAATGTTGTTAATGTAAATATGATAGTTTATAAAGATTAATACGTGCAAGCAGAAATATGTAGTATTTCCCACTAAGAAAATAGAGATGGTTAAATTGATTTCTTTATTAAAGAAATGAACATAATTGTTTCTATTTGGAAACTGCTTCTCAATTTTGTGCTTGTGATGGGAAAAATGAAACTTTGGTTTTGCTGATAAGATAAGTTTGTTGTTATAGAAATGTTTAGTATATATATTCCTGTGTAGAAGTAAAAAGCTGAGGGTATGTTATTTTCTACTACTGTGCTAAAGAGTCAGAAATCAATGCCTTTTTTTCTTTTTCCTTTCTGCCTCACACTTTCTCAATTCCTCTTTTCTCCTTCCCTAGTTTCCCATTAGTTTTATCTTTTGTATTTTACATTCTGATAAACGAATAAATGCAAAAAAGATTATTATTAATATTGTTGAAAGACTGTCAAAGTGCCTTTCTTCCAAGGATTCGAATTTTCCCGCTGGGAGAGCTCCGGCGCGAGGATACGGACAACTGCTTGAAAGCTGGATCTTTTTATTTTCCAGGAAGGCGAGAGATAGCGAGGAGGCTGCGTTCCTAGGGCTAGCTAGCTAACTTCGAATGGTAAGTCCCTGGTTTTTTATACCTTTTTCTCCTTTTGTGTGTAAATGTTCATTTAATGTTTAATGTTTAAAAATCCTGTCAAAGTTTATTTTCCGCTGGAAGGCAAACTTCGCAAGGTACGGAAGATAAACTTTGTGGGGTGGCTTGATTGTACTATCAGTTCTTTCCTAATCTCTTTTAGCTTTATAATGGTTTTTTCTATTTGTTTTGTGGCACTCTCCTGTCTGTCTCCTTTGTAATTTCTTTTATGTCTTTTGTTGGTTTGTTTTTGCTGATTTGGCATGTCTTGTGTTTGTAAGAGTTTTCTTTTCTTGTTACCCTAGTTTTCTTAATTATTTGGCTTTTGTCTAAGGGACTTCTTTAATACCTTTTATTTGATTCCTTTTCCTAGGCAAGTTTGTTTTATGGCTGGCCTGATGTTCCCTTTGGGCTTTTCCTGCTTGAGTGACACCACTGTTCTTGTGAAGTTCCCTTTCCACAATCCCTCATTTTTTTTTTCTAAGGGGTGGTCTCTGATTGAATGTCTGGGTATACTTGGTATTTGTGATCAATCTGGATCATCATCATGGCTGCCTGTTCCCCTTTTAATTTTCTCCTCTGAGAGGGAATACAGGCCTTTAGGCAGCTAAGGCAGGGTGATATGCACTTACAGAGGCAACACTTGAGGGCTGCAAAGACACAAATGGTGACTGTGGTTGTTATAAGGATTTTGAGCCAATGGAAATCCGGCATCCATTAGAAGAGCCATGAAAAGTCCAGGAATGATTGCTCCTGGCCAATATTTTGAGCTAGCTCTTTCAGGTGGTAGATGTCCGTCCCTACGAGTTCTGAGGTTTCATTCAGATTGAAGCAACATATCACTTTGAATGTTTCATAGTCATAATTATGCTTCAAGAGATGGAAATCTATTGCTGCCCTATTCTCCAGAGTGGCTTCTCTGACCTCCCTCAGTTCTCTGTTAAGGGCATCCAGGGCATGGGAGGTCGAATTCAAGCTTTTTTCCAGGTTACATGCTATTCCATTCAAATTTTTAGAATTTCGCACTGCCAATCCAGGTACCCCTATCAGGGATATTGCCAATTAAACATATTCTGTTTTGGAGGGAAGGTAGACTTTAGAGTTACAGTCTGAGTCTAGAGTTTGGAAGGCTCTCCTGTGTCTTCTCTGTGAGGATGGCATAAGCATGGTTAACCTTCCCAAGGTGGAGGGGCCATTGGTGGCATTTGCAGGAAGGTATGAGTAGTCTTTTAAGCCACAAAGTAAAAACCATCCTGGTGGGAGCTTCAGGTAACTATATGAAAATGATATGGTCTCTGTGTAGTTCCATTTTAGTTCTGTGTTGCTAAGACTGGTGCATTCTGTGACCCTAGGTGTGCTGCACCCAGTGTGACATTAAAGCATCTCTCAGAGTTGGTTACTGCAGCAATATGCAGGGTGTACATGGTGTGGTCCTTGGTTTTTGTAGAGTGGCTCCAGCTAAAACTGCTTTTGTAGGAGTCTGGAAGGTTTCTAAATATGATGTAGTTCATGATGTTATGTGGCCTAGTTGCTACTCCCATTAGGCATGTGGTTAAGATGTCCTTGACTGATTTCCCTCCTGCTAAAGGCTAGGTCACACTGGCTGACGGATGCAAAACGTATGCAAAAAGGACACAGTGGACGAGCAAAATTTCAGGGGTGGCTCCATCCATTGTTATACGCTCTCAAAAGTGCCCCAAATTTGCATAAACAGAACAGAAAACAACGGAAAGGAACGGACGTGGGAAGGATGTAGCAGAGATGTAAAGCGGATATTCATAGGAAGCCTAGCGGATGGAAGCGGATGGAGTGGATGACACATCCGCAGGGCTTCCGGGGGAGAATAGCAAAGTAGACACGTAGTGGAAGGAGCGGATGCGTAGCGGATGCATAGCAGATGCCGCGGATGCATCACGGATGCCTATAGGATGCCTAGTGGATGCGTAGCGGGTGCAAAGCGTTCACTGCACATGCGGGGAGAATAAATTACGTCAGCTACGTGGATATAAAAGGATGCAGCTCGCAAGCAGAAACCATTCAGAGGAAAAACCTGCTGCCAGAGAAATCTTGAGAGAACACCATAGGGAAGAAGAGGAAGCCTGTGCCTACTCCTGCCAGCCCTGGCAAGAAGGACAGAACCACCATCCCACTCCCTGGCGCTGACTCTGAAGCTGCTGGTGCTTCAGCTGCTGCTGGTGGTGCTCCTGGTGTTGCTGCTGCTGGTGCTTCTCCTGCTGGTGCTACTGCTGCTTCTCCTGCTGGTGCTGCTGGTGCTGCTGGTACTTCTCCTGCTGCTGCTGCTGCTGCTGCTTCTCCTGCTGCTGTGGTGGACCAGCTCCAAAGCCCTCAAACCCTTGCTGCTGAAGGCCCTGAAGCCCCGGCCAGAGGGAGGAAGAGGCAAGGGAAGGAGAAGGGAGAGAGGAAACAGTACTCTATTTCTGAAGACCATGAGGAGGAGGTGCTGGAATGGCTGAGGGAGAACAAGTACCTGTGGAGGAAGGGCCACAGGCTCTATTGCGACACCAAGAGGAAGCAGGCAGCATGGAGAGAGAAGGCAGAGAGCCTGGGCTACACTTCAGATGTACTCCTTGGATGGTGGAAGCACATGCACACCTGATATGGCAAGCTGCACCTGAAGAGATCCAGGCAGGCCTTTGTCAAGCTCACTGACCGGGAGACCTATGTCATGGCCAGCTGCAGCTTCCTGGAGGGTGAGATCCGCCACCAAGGAGCAGCCCCTCTGTGAACCCTCTCCCTCAGATAGCCCACAGAGAGCCACTCCTCTTCCAGCTAGGAGACAGCTACCGTGTCCAGGCAGGTGTCTTTGGAGGGCCCCATGACAGAGACCCCCCCGACAGCTGCACTCCCTATGCCGGAGAACGTGGAGGATCCACTGTCTCAGATGGAGCAAGAAGAAGCAGCCACCAGAGACCAACCCACCCCCACCCCCAGCTGCACCTCCACAGAAAGCAGGCAGAGAGGCAGACCTGAGGGACAGAGCCACACTGTCCTCTTGGAGATCAGGGACACAATCAAAGCCAGCACAGATCTCCTCTCCCAGCTAGTCCACTTCGACATACCATCCGCGAACTGCAAGCCCTTCATCACGTACGTGAGCCAGACCCTCATGGACATGCCTAAGGCCCAGCATTGGTGATGAAGGAGAGGATCACAGCTCTTCTGCACCACCCTCCAGGCGCAGCTGAACCTGCTCCTACCTGCTCCTACCCACTCCAGGTCTGCTCCTTCACCCCAGGTGATGTCACAGCCCTTCCATGGATTTCAACAGCCCCTCACCTACCAAGCCTACCCCTACCAGGACTTCCTACAGCAGAGGCAGCACTTCCCAGTCCAGGCCCAGGTTCCTTGGATGCCACAGATGCTACAGACGCCGCACCTGACACAGCTGCAGACCAGACAGCCCCACTACACTCCTCCTTCCTCCACCCCACAGCCAAGCCCTTAGTCAGGACATCTGTCATCAGTCTTGGGCCTCACATCCCAGGTACTTGATGAAGGGCCTCTCAACCTCACGGGACTGAGTCAGCTCTCTGAGAGCTGTCCTGCACACACCATCTCCTGTTGTACTCTCGGGGCCAGGCACCCCAATGGCTTCTCAGACCAGCACTCCAGCAACAGCCACCTCGCAAATCCCTGGCCCCTTTACATCTGAGACCATGGGCACACCTCAGAGTGACTGAGAAGAGTGCCAGAGACTTAGTTGTTACCTGTTCACTTTATCTTTGCTTAAGAGACTTTACTTGGGTCATTTTGCTTTTTAATAAAGTCATACAGTTTGTTATTAACAAAGGTTATCTTTGCTTCACACACTTGGTTCATTTTTTTTACTTAATAAAGTGTTGGGGAAAACTTTGAAAAAATGGTTAAACCTTTGCATGCTTGTGGGATTGGTAAGGATAGCTGTGGGATGGGTAAGAATAGTTGTGGGAGAGATAAACCTCCAGTGCAAGCATAGTGGGACTGTATGGTCCACCCTCCCAGCTGCCACACATATAGCCCTTTATTATCAATAGCAATTTAATCATTGATCCACACATTTCAACATAAACACAACTTTTTATTAAATGCCCTGTTCATTGTAGAGCCACTCAACATACATGGCTGATGGTGGAGCTGAGGAATGAAGACACTTGTGCATTCCAGAACTTCATGAGGATGCCTCCTTTGACGAAGTTGTGGAGCAGCTGAGACCCAGGTTGACCAAGCAGAGCAACAACTTCCGGCCCAGCCTGGACCCTGGGCTCAAGGTGGCACTCACTCTGCGCCACCTGGCCTCAGGGACCATGTATAGGAGCATGCAATACGGCTGGAGAGTGCCACACAACACCATCAGCATTGTGGTCAGAGAAGTGGTGCAGGCCATCATCGAAGAATACCTGGAGGAGCTCGTCCAGTGCCCCTCCACTGAAAAAGGCTGGAAGAAAGTTGCAGAGCGCTGGTATCAGAAGTGGAACTTCCCCCACACCGTTGGAGCCATAGATGGGAAGCATGTGGCCTGCAAAGCTCCAGCCAAGTTGGGCTCCACTTATTTCAACTACAAGGGCTTCTTCAGCATCATTCTCTTCGCCATGGTTGATGCTGACTACAACTTCATGTACATCGATGCTTCAGGCAACGGGTCAGCTTCAGATGCCCAGGTATACAACGCCAGTCACCTCAAGGAGGGGCTGAAATGCAACCTCATCATGGGCTTCCCAGATCCAGACCCCCTGCCCAACGACACACAAGATGTGCCCTACTTCATCGTGGGGGATGATGCCTTCTTCCTCAGAACCTACTTCATGAAGCCCTACACCTCCAGATGCCTCATCCGTGAAGAGAGGATCTTCAACTACAGGCTGTCCAGGGCAAGGTAGGTGGTGGAGAACGCCTTTGGCATCCTGGCCAACAGGTTCCAGGTATTTCTCACCACCATGCAGCATCGCCCAGAGACCGTGAGGAGGATCGTGGAAGCTTGCTGCATCCTGCACAATCTTATGCGCACCCGCTACCCAGTGTTGCAGAATAGGCTCATGGACCTCCAACAAGGCAATGGGGACATGGAACCTGATGAATGGAGGCAAGGACGAAACCTGATAGATACTCTGGATGTGGAAGGCCCCAATAGAGCTTCACGTGAAGGGAAGAAGCAGCGCAACCTCCTGAAACACTGGTGCAACTCCCCAGCTGGAGCAGTGGAGTGGCAGGACAGGATGATAGATGATTAATGGATGCTTCCTTCAGCCTGTCTCATCACACTGATGAGATTGGGCCATGTATGTTGGCCCTACAATGAACAGGGCATTTAATAAAGAGTTGTGTTTATGTTGAAATGTGTGGATCAATGATTACATTGTTATTGATAATGAAGGGCCAAAGGTGTGGCATATGGGAGGATGGACCATACAGTCCCACTATGTTTGCACTGGAGAATTATCTATCCCACAGCTATTACCCATCCCAAAGGTATCCCTGCCCATCCCACAGCTTTGACCCATGCCAAAGGTATCCCTGCCCATCCAACAGGTATCCCTGCCCATCCCACAGCTATTACCTATCCCAAAGGTATCCCTGCCCATCCCACTGCTATCTTAACCCATCCCACAAGCATGCAAAGGCTTAATCCATTTCTAAAAGTTTCCAACAAGACTTTATTTACTAAAATAAATGAAGCAAGTGTGTGAAGCAAAGATAATATTTACTAATAACAAACTGTAAAAGAAAAATGACCCAAGTGTCTTAAGCAAAGATAAAATCAACAGGTACTCTTCTTGGTCACTCTGAGGCGTGCCCAATCTCAGGGGTGAAGGGTCCAGGGGCTGTGGAGGTAGCTGTGGCTGGAGTGGTGGTCCGAGGCACCATTGGGGTGCATGGCCCCGAGAGGACAACAGGGGATGGTGTATGGAGGAAGCTCTCAGAGAGCTGGCTCAGTCCTGTGATGTTGAGACCCCCTTCCTCCAGGATATGGGGTGTCAGTGCCAATACCGATGACAGATGTTCTGAGGCCGGGCTTGGCTGTGGGGTGGAGGAAGGAGCAGTGTAGTGGGGATGTCTGGCCTGCAGCTCAGCGAGGTGTGGCGTGGGTGGTATCTGTGGCGTGGGTGGTATCTGTGGCATGGGTGGCATCTGTGGTGTGGGTGGCATCTGTGGCGTGGCTGGCATCTGTGGCGTGGGTGGCATCGGTGGCACCGGTGGCACCGGTGGCATCCGATGTACCTGTGCCTGGACTGGTAAGGGCTGCCTATGCTGCTGGAGCTCCTGGTAGCCGTAGCCTTGGTAGGTGAGGGCCTGTGGAAAACCTTGGAAGGGAAGTGACATCACCTGGGGTGGAGGAGCAGGCCTGGACTGGGTGGGAGCAGGTTCAGCTGGGTCTGGAGGGTTGTGAAGAAGACCGGTGATCCTGTCCTTTATCACCTGGTACTGTGATTCCGACATGTTCATGAGGGTCTGGTTCACGTAGGTGAGGAAGGGCTTGCAGTTGAAGGATGGGACATCGGTGTGTACCAGCTGAGAGAGGAGATCTACACTGCTTCTGATGGGGTCCCTGATCTCCAGCAGGACAGTGTGGCTCTGCCCCTCTGGTCTGCCTCTCTGCCTGCTTTCTGTGGAGATGCAGCTGGGGGTGGATGTGGGTTGTTTTCTGGTGGAAGTGCCCTCTCCTTGCTCCCACTGCATCAGGGGGTCCTCCATGCGCTCCGCCATGGGGAGTGCAGCTGTTGGAGGGCGGGTCTCCGTCGTGGCATGCTCCACAGATACCTGCCTGGACACAGGAGCTGACTCTTAGCCAGAAGAGGACTTGCTCTCTGCGGGTTGCCTGAGAGAGAGGGTTGTGAGAGGAGCTGCTCCTCGGTGGTGGATCTCACGCTCCAAGAAGCTGCACCTGGCCATCACGTAGGTCTCTCGGTCCGTCAGCTTGACCGTGGCCTGGCCAGATTTCTTGAGGTGCAGCTTCCCATTCCAGTTGTGCATGTGCTTCCACCAGCCGAGGAGCACCTCTGAAGTATAGCCCAGGCTCTCTGCCTTCTCTCTCCAAGAAGCCTGCTTCCTTTTGGTGTCCCGATAGAGCCTGTGTCCTTTCCGCCAAAGATACTCGTTCTCCCTCAGCCATTCCAGCACCTCATCCTCATATTCCTCTTCAATGAAGTATTGCCTCCTGTCCATTCACGCGTATGCCTCTTCCTCCCTCTGGCACGGCCATCTGGGCCCTCATCAGAGGGGCTTTGAGGTTGTAGGGGCTGCTCCTCCACACCACCACCACCAGCAGCAGCAACAACAGTAGCAGCAAAAGTAGGACCAGCAGCAGCACCAGCAGCTCCAGCAGCGCCAGCAGGACCAGGATCATCAGCAGCAGAGTAAGCACCAGCAGCGCCAGTAGCACCAGCAGGAGCACCAGGAAGACCAGGAGCATCAGCAGGACCAGCAGGACCAGGAGCACCAGCAGGACCAGGAGCAGCGTCAGAAGAGTAAGCACCAGCAGAAGCACCAGCACCAGGAGCAGCACCAACAGAGTAAGCAGCAGCAGAAGCCCCAGTACTAGGAGCTGCACCAGCAGAGTAAGCAGCAGCAGAAGCCCCATCACCAGGAGCAGCACCAGCAGAGTAAGCACCAGCAGAAGCCTCAGTACCAGGAGCAGCACCAGCAGAAGCTCCAGTACCAGAAGAGTCAGCCCCAGCAGCAGAAGCCCCAGCAGAAGCAAAGTCAGGCCCAGAGGGTGGGATGGTGGCCCTGTCCCTCTTGCCAGGGCTGGCAGCAGATAGCAGAGGCTTTCTCCTCTTTCCCTTGGTTGTTGGCTGGCTGGCTGGCTGGAGCTGTGTCTGGCAGCAGGTCTTTCCTCTGAATGGTGACCTGCTTGTGAGCTGCTTCCCTTTATATCCGCGGGGCTGACGCAATGCATCATCCCCGCATGTGCAGTGAATGCTTTGCATCCGCTAGGCATCTGCTAGGCATCCGCTTGGCTTCTGCTCTGCATCCGCTTCATCCACTCGGCATCCGCTCTGCATCCGTTCCTTCCGCTGTACGTCCACTTCGCTGTACTCCCCCGGAAGCCCTGCGGATGTGCCATCCACTCCCATGCACTTCCATCCACTAGGCTTCCGTGGAGCATCCGCTTTCCATCCTGGCTACGTCCTCCCCCCATCCGTTCCTTTCCGTTGTTGTCCACTCTGGTTATTCAAATTCGGGGCACTTTTGAGAGCGGATAACAATGGATGGAACATTTTCTTGTCCGCTATGTCCTTTTTACAAACGTTTTGCATCCGTCGGCCAATGTGACAGGCCCTTTAGTGGTGTTGAGTATTTCTCTTGCTAAATATTTCCATATGTTTCCTTTCTCTGAGATAAGCTTTGGTTCCAGGAATGCAGTTGCTTGTGTTAAGGCCCTGTCACACTGCCCAACGGATGCAAAACGTTAGTAAAAAGGACACAACGGATGAAAAAAATGTTCCATCCATTGTTATCTGCTCTCAAAAGGGGCAAAAATTTGCATAACCAGAGCGGATAACACGGAAAGGAACGGACGCAGGGAGGACACAGAGCGGATGGAAAGTGGATGCGGAACGGAAGCCTAGCGGATGGAAGTGGATGGGAGCGGATGGCACATCCGCTAGGCTTCCAGGGGGGCACAACAAAGGGGACACGGAACGGATACAGCGGATGCAGAGCTGACGCCAAGTGGATGAAGCGGATGCACAGCGGATGAAGCGGATGCACAGCGGAAGCCTAGCGGATGCACAGCGGAAGCCTAACGGATGCCGAGCATTAATTGCGCATGCGGGGAGGATGAATTGCGTAAGCCTCCTGGATATAAAGGGAAGCAGCTCGGAAGCAGTTCACCATTCAGAAGAAAGACCTGCTGCCGGACAGATTGACAGCCTTACCTGCCCTGCTTGCATGCATGCCTGCAAGCCTTGCTGCCAGCCTTGCTGTCTGCCTGCCTGCCAGCCTTGCTGCCAGCCTGCCTTCCAGCCTCCCTGCAAGCCAGTCTGTCTGCCAGCCTTGGTTCCTGCCTGCCTGCCAGCCTTGGTGCTTACCTGCCTGCCTGCCTTCCTGCCAGCCTTGGTGTCTACCTTCCTGCCAGCCTTGGTGCCTTCCTGCCAGCCTTGGTTCCTGCCTGCCTGCAAGCCTTGGTGCCAGTCTTCCTGCCAGCCTTGGTGCCTGCCTGCCTGCCAACCTTCTTGCCAGCCTTCCTGCCAGCCTTGGTGCCTGCCTGCCTGCAAGCCTTGGTGCCTGCCTGCCTGCAAGCCTTGGTTCCTGCCAGCCTCCCTGCCAGCCAGCAAACCCACAACCATGGGGAAGAACAGAAAGCCTCAGCCATCTGCTGCCAGCCCTGGCAAGAGGGACAGGGCTACCATCCCGCCCCCTGGCCCTCACTCTGCTTTTGCTGGGGCTTCTGTAGCACGGGCTCGCTCTTCTGGGGCTGGAGCTTCTGCTGCTTCTGCTTCTGGAGGAGCTGATGCTGCTGCTTCTGGAGGTGATGCTTCTGCTGGTGCTAACTCTGCTGATGCTGCACCCCAATGGCGCTTCAGACAAGCACTCCAGCACCAGCCACCTCCACAGCACCTGTACCCTTCACCCCTGAGACTGAGTGACCAAGAGGAGTGCCAGAGACTGGCTGGCTGCCTACCTGTGGACTATATTTGGACACTTGATTTGGGTCATTTTTCTTTTATACCTTGTTGTTAATAAAGTCTATCTTTGATTCACACACTTGCCTCATTTCTTTTTTTTAATATAGTCTTGGTGGAAACTTTTAGAAATGGTTTAAGCCTTTGCACGCTTGTGGGATGGGTTAAGATAGCAGTGGGGTGGGCAGGGATACCTTTGGGATGGGTAATAGCTGTGGGATGGGTAATAGCTGTGGGATGGGTAATAGCTGTGGGATGGGTTGGGATATCTGTGGTATGGGTTATGATAGCTGTGGGATGGGCAGGGATATCTTTGGGGTGGGCTAAGATAGCTGTGGGATAGATAATTCTCCAGTGCAAACATAGTGGGACTGTATGGTCCACCCTCCCATGTGCCACACCTTTGGCCCTTCATTATCAAGAACAATGTAATCATTGATCCACACATGTCAACATAAACACAACTCTTTATTAAATACCCTGTTCATTGTAGGCCCACCCAACATATATGGCCCAATTTCATCCGTGTGATGAGACAGGCTGAAGGAAGCATCCATGAATCATCTATCATCCTGTCTTGTCACTCCACTGCTGCAGTTGGGGAGTTGCACCAGTGTTTCAGGAGGTTGCGCTGCTTCTTCCCTTCACATGAGGCTCTGTTGGGGCCTTGCACATCCAGAAATACCTGGAACCTGTTGGCCAGGATGCCAAAGGCCTTCTCAACCACCCGCCTTGCCCTGGACAGCCTGTAGTTGAAGATCCTCTCTTCACAGGTGAGGATTCTGGAGGTGTAAGGCTTCATGAGATAGGTTCTGAGGGAGAAGGCGTCATCCCCCACGATGAAGTAGGGCACATCTTACGTGTCATTTGGCAGTGGGTCTGGATCTGGGAAGCCCTTGATGAGGTTGCGTTCCAGCCCCTCCTTGAGGTCATTGGAGTTGTATACCTGGGCATCTGAAGCTGACCCGTTGCCTGAAGCATCGATGTACATGAACTTGTAGTCCGCATTGACCATGGCGAAGAGGATGATGCTGAAGAAGCCCTTGTAGTTGAAATAAGTGGAGCCCGACTTGGCTGGAGCTTTGCAGGCCATGTGCTTGCCATGTATGGCTCCAACGATGTGGGGGAATTTCCACCTCTTGTTACCACTGCTCTGCAACTTTCTTCCATCCTTCTTCAGTGGTGGGGCACTAGAGGAGCTCCTCCATGTATTCTTCAATGATGGCCTGCACCACTTCTCTGACCACAATGCTGATGGTGTTGTGTGGCACCCTCCAGCCGTACTGCATGTTCCTGTAGGTGGTCCCTGAGGCCAGGTGGCACAGAATGAGTGCCACCTTGAGCCCAGGTTCCAGGCTGGGCCGGAAGTTGGTGTTTGCCTTGGTCAACCTGGGTCTCAGCTGCTGCACAACTTCGTCAAACATGGCTGGAGGCATCCTCATGAAGTTTTGGAATGCACAAGTGTCTTCGTTCCTGAGCTCCACCATGAGCTTGTTGTACAGTCCGTACTCTGCTCTTCTCCTGATCCATCTTTGGTCCCAGACACTTCTTGGCCGCCTCCTTTTCTTCCCATAGTAGAGTTCACAGAGCCTGTAGATGGCTTCGCACTGTTGCAGAAGGATGGTGGCTAACAAAAGGAGTTTATTACGATCCAAGGTGGACATGACTGGATGCTTTGGAAGAGGAAGAGGCAGATGAAGGCTGTAGAGGTTGTTCACAGCTGGGCTGCTGGGCTGAAAGTGAGATCCAGGTGAGTTGCTCCCCCTTTTTATAGGCAGTATAGGTTTTCTCCTATGTGTCCCTTTGCATCCTCTAGGCATCCTCTAGACATCCTTAATATCTGAGATAGGTCCCGTCTGCAGACGTTTTTTCCGTTTTAAATGCTTTCTTTGCGAGCTGCATCTGCTTTCATCCGTTCTGCATCCGTTCTGCATCTGTTCCGTGTCCGTTCCACTTCCTACCTGCGTCTGTTTACCGCTGGAGCGGATCGAGTTGCATGGATGCGTAGCGGATGCCTAGCGGATATAGCGGATGTGTAACGGATGCAGAATGGATGCCTAGCGGATGCCCAGCGGATGCAAAATGGACAAATTGGATACATTTTCCGCGCAAAAGTTTTGAGCAGCTCAAAACCCTCTGAGCAGATGAAACATCAATAGACGGATGCTGGACAATAAAGAGGAAGCAAAACGTTTTCAGTGAGTACAAAACTGAAGCATCGCATTAACCAACAGATGGCAAGTGTTTTTCTCCGTTTTACATCCTCTTTCCATCCGTTGATGCAGTGTGACAGGGGCTTTACAAGTGTTACAATTGTTACAGATAATAATAATACATAGCATATATTGCATTTCATGTTTCCCATTGCTAGATTCCTTCACACCCCCCCTTTTTTTTTTTTGTACAATGTGAAAATGTAAAAAAAATGTATAGGTCAACTATCAAAAATTACTAAAAGGTATGGTCAAAGTCTCTTCTTTGTTAAAAAAAAATACAAAAAAAAGGGGGAAAAAAGAAAAAAAATGGAGAAGGTAAAAATAAAAAAAAAAGTAGAATCTTATAATTCAGCACCTGGGAGTCCAGGTTTGTGTAATTCAATGTTTGCCCTTAGTTCCTCACAGTTGTTTGGTTCAATAGTGTTGAAGAATGGTGCAAGCGTCCTTTGATTTATGTCCAGATTTTTCTTTAGTTTGATGGGTGAGATTCATTGTGGTGGAATTTGGCTGTGGTCTGTGACTGCTGGCTTTGCATGTGTCCAATGTATCCAAGAGTCTCGTTCTGCAATCTTAATGGCAGTGTGAGTAGTTAGTAAGACTTGGTAGGTTGCTTTCCACCTCGGTTGTGAAGGTGAGGTTCTGGTGAAGAACTTGATCCACATCCAATCTCCCAATTCATATGAGTGCAGGGCTTCTTCCAGGGGTAAGGTCTGTGTCAGCGCACTCTGGGTCCAGAGGGTCTGTACTCGCTTTTTCAGGGCTGCAAGATATGTAGAGAGAACTATATCCCCCCTATCTAGGCAGAAGGAATGAGGATCGAGGCCTTGTAAAATATCGGGAGGCTGACCAAAAAGGATCTCAAAGGGGGAAATACCTATGTCCTGTCTTGGTCTAGTTCTGATATAAAAGAGGGCAATTGGGAGCATTTGTGGCCAGGAGAGGTGTATTTCTGGACAGAATTGTCCAGTAGGGTTTTTACCTCCCTGTTTGCTTTCTCCACGGTTCCTGATGATGTCGGAGAATAGGGTACATGGAGGTTTTGGGTAATGCCTAGAGGCTGAAATATATGTGTGAGGACTTGTGCTATGAAATGTTTTCCTCTATCCATGTCCAGAATGGTGGGGACCCCAAACCTAGGCACAATAGCCTTAAAGAGGTGTCTGGCTATTTCTAGGGCAGTAGCATGGTGGCATGGGAATGCCTCTATCCAGTGAGTTAGTTGGTTCTTTCAGACAAGAGCATATTTGTTAGGGATAACATTGTTTACCCTAACTGGTTTAGGTGAAATAATAACTATGAATCATAGTTGTGTATGTTAAAGTGTCTGCAGCTTTAACTGTGGGATAGTAATTAAGGGAGTGGTTATGAAAACAATTTAAAAGTAGCAAGACTACAGCTTGCTCCCTCTGGCTTTGATGATCCCTGATTACTGCTTGGAATCAAGACTGCATTGCTCGAACGGGAGAGACAACAAAGGACTGATTTGTAAGTGAACTGACATAGGATATTCTACATGGACTTTGCTAACTGAATATCCCTGAATGGACTGACTACATGATAAATGAATATTGGACTGTTATTTGACTATGCTATGAACTTATAATGGAATAAACTATATTCTTGATAGCACAAGCGTATCTGTTATTTTTACTGTATGTTAATAAACATACAAGCTTAGCTCACTCATTTTTCTGTGTGCCTATCTGACTAACGCTGCACATTCTGTTTTGCTTGTCTCCCTAACCCTGGTTGGGGAACCCAGGCTTAACAGGATAACCATTTGCCTTAGGTAGTTATGTATAATCCATTTGGATCTTTTCAAATGGTTTCTGTGCCCAGGGTCTTCCTCCTTCATGAATTGTTTTTCTAGAGGTGGTATTATTTGCTTGGCAGGTTTGGCATGTTGTGGCTATTCTTGTAGCCTCACTATAGGCTCCAGATTCATACCATACCCTCCTGATGACATCCACCATAGCTTGCATGTCACAATGTCTCTTTGTATGTAATGTTTGGCAGATTAGCCTAAGGAGACATAGTGGGGCTATAGCTCTGCCATCTGGGATTCTCCAAAATCCTTGTTCAAAAACTGCTGAAAATTTATTTTCCCATTGTTCAGATTCCCCTTTATCTAGAAATTGTGTATGTTAAGCCTGGGTTCCCCAACCAGGGTTAGGTAGACAAGCTAAACA